>CM062811.1:319661816-320041836 GCA_031772625.1 Pinus tabuliformis
TCAAGGTACATACCCCATCTGGGTGTTCACAGAGTATGTCCTTACAGGACAATTCTTATCTTGGATTCCCAATCCTCAAAGAATATCAGTCCTCTTTGACTACTCTTATCTTCAATTCCCTACCTGATCCTCAAAGAGTATCAGATGCCAAATTCTTACCCAATCTTCCATTCTTTATTCCCAAAATGAAGACAATAATGATGTGTCTATCTCTCCCCCTCAGCCAGGGAAGATATACACATTCCTATAAAGGTATGTAGCCATTCCTACAAAAGGAATGTACCCATTTCTACAAAAGGAATGTACCCAAGTTCCCTCTCATCCGGGGACTTGTCCAAGCTCCCTCTTAACCAGGGAATTGCTTCCAAGCTCCCTATTAACCAGGGACTTGCTTCCAAGCTCCCTCTTAACCAAATACTTGTTTCTAGTAGCAGCTATTTACTCTTTAGTGTAGATCATGGAACCTGTAGTTTCATGTAGGTATCCTCCTTTCGATGTCATGAATTTCTTATTTTTGATGAGCCTCATAATTGGTTAATTATATGGTCCTTAATTCACCTCCTAGCTTAGTCTAACGAACTATTCTCACAACTTATTGCATACTTTTAATTATATTTTGTTTATGAGATGAGTTAGAGTTGGATATTTTGCTTTGTGGTCTAATGTGCATTTAATGCAGGATTAAAGGATAAAAGCAAGGAATTCTGGCAAAGACCTTGGTCAAATATCGAATGGGACAAGGGAGAGGAATTATAGAAGGTAAATCCTCCTCATTTACTACCCCTCCATTCGAATATTCCTCCATCAGCTCGGAGTGAAAACAGCCAAATCATGAGAACTAGAAGGCAGCCGAGCAAGTGAAAGACAAAGCACCAGTTTATCTCGAGTTTGGGAGCTGAGCCTCCCTAATTTTAAGGGAGTCGTTGCAGACTTTAGATGTATAAGTAGAGAAGCCTAGGACCTCAGTAGGATTCGGTTTTTGATTGTAAAACTCTACTCTATTTTCAAGCTGCAAGACTTGTGACAATTGTTTATGTAATCCATGGTTTTGATAATAAATATGAGTTTTGTTTTGAGCCAACACTGAGCTAACTCAGAGGGCTAAAGCTCTTCGGTTAGGGCCCAACCCTAGCAGCCAAGGCTCCTCTTTACTGTACATGTATGCTAGAATAGGTTCATGGTTTAATTGTTCATTTGCTTAAGTAGTTGCATTTCCATTTCAGCAGTGTAGAGTAGATTGGTTGTATTTTAGTTTGCTTCCATTTGTGCCTTCTTTCAATTAGCAGGTTAGCAAGGAGAAAAAGATCACCATAAGGTTTTCAGCAGGTGTCTCGGCCTCACCTCCTCCCTTTGGGACCATGACTTAAGGAAGAGACCCTTCAGCAACCCAAAAAACATAGATTTCTAGTTCTTGCATGAGCTTTGGAGTTTGTTATCTTGGTTCAGTACTTGGTTCATTACATTGTCATCTTTTTCCTTCACTCTTTTTCTGCAATAAGATATCACTCATGTTCTCATTTCCTTCAGCACTTTCTTCATGCATAATATGGGCAATTGATTCATGCTTTTCTAGTTTATGAGAATGTATCTTGTTGCATAGTTCTTGAAAGACACACACATTTTAAGCATTGCAGGTACTTCAGGGTGAGGTCTAGACTTCATCATCAGCATCCATCTTCCACATCATCCACCTCAACCATCTCTTGTTCCACCATCACCCTCACTAGCTTTTTTGTCCTTTTTTTTGAAATTCCCCTAGACACATTGAGTGAATATGGCCATCTCTTCTTTTGGATATTGACTCCTGAGTGTTCCTAGACCTTCTAACACCCTATCCCACTCATCACACACCCTTTCCAATCTTCCCAACACCTCCAACACCTCACAATTAGCTCTCGGTTGTATCCTGTAGGTTTCTTGTGATTCCTACAGGATCATCCTATAGGTTTTTAGTACATCTTGTAGGTTTTCCTGAAATGGCCTATTTTGAGGCCGAATTGATGGGGAACCTCTAGGAGGTCACAAAAAGCCTCCTAGGACCCTTACACACCATCCAACCACTCCATAAACCTTCTATCCATCCTCAACCACCGTCCATCGACCTGTCACATCCACAAGAATAATTAAATTGCATGCTTGATTTTACCAAAGAAAACCAAAAAAGTGAAAACAGATTTAGTTTAGTTTTCTTACTCACACATTAGTATGGTTTGATGCTCTTTAATTCTGTAACTTAGATAGCAGCATTAGGTTAGTGTTGATTTATTAATTATGCTTAGCATAGTTGTTTAAATGGTTAATTAGGATATGGTGTGATTTAGCATTACATGTTGTTGTTTTCCTCATTGCTGCAATAGAGTAGCTCTCTTAGAATAAATTTGCTCTTCTTCCATCAAAGAATCAAGTTTATTTTGACTCTACAGAAGTCTGGCTTGGAACCCCTGGGGTCTCTCATCGGATGAACAACGACAACAGGAAAGACCTTCACTTTTACTTGTGCATATAGCACTGTCACCTCCAAGTTTGTACAAACCCCGGGTTGATAAGTAAAGCTAGTAGCCCAAGAGTTGCAGCATCCCTGCTAAAATACTGGCACTCATCACTTTTCATTATGGAGACTTCATTAGTCATAGGGCATCGACCATCCATCACTTTCCTTCACAATCCATATCAATCATGCTATCATTTTCTTCATTGGAAAGTGATCTTCTAGTCCACATCTGGCTTTTCTTCATACAACTACCTCTTCCACATCATGTTCCCTTCAGTATCTTCCATCCCTCCACATGAGTACTAGTTGTAGGTGATATCCACAACTCTCTTTTGGTAACCTTTTATCAACCCATCCAAAAAATTAACATCAAATCAAAATTACCTTTTGTGATGGCCCTTCATCATGAAATCTGCTCATTGCAACATCAACATTCTACATACATATTGGCACATCTCCAATATATTCAATGTCAAGGGTATTTCTTTAGAGACTTTATTAGGGTCTTCATACCTTCTCTATGGAGATGTCATGACCAATTCTTCTAGTTATTGGATGTTGATTTCCTTTTCTATGTGACCATAGATGCATCTTTCACGATCTCTTCCTTATTTCTTCACATATTTCTCCCCAAGTACTTCCATCCATTGTTCCTTCATCTTTTTCAACCTCCTCATATTCCATATGGGGACATATTATGTTGATTTCATCTAGTCAATATGTGAACCATGCCTTCATGCATATTTCCAAAGGAGGAGATCCATTTTCTTTGATCATGCTCATGAGATAGAGCATTTACCCATGCAACCATATTATGCCATGAGTCAATTAAATATGTGCACACATACCTCTTTCTTTCTTTTTGGTCATCTATGCTGATCTGAAATCCCGATCAAAATTGATACTGCTTTATTAAAATTTTAAAAAGTGTATGCATGTAGTTAATTACCACCATTAAAAAGACCTCAATTTAACTGCCATAGGAAAATTGAAAGTAAAATTGTAGAGAAATAAACATTAACAACAAACCACACAAGAGACAAAAACACCAGCTCGTTGATAATGGAGTTCGACTATCTTCAAGCCTACGTCTCCAGGCCTAGTCTTAAGTGGGGAGACCTCTTTATTAAAATGATCAAATGATTGTAAATCAAAATCTGAGCTCCATCTTGTCAAACTAATGGTACCAGTGCATTCAAAAGGTATCAAAACACCTATATCGACTCTTTACGTGCTCAAAACGGTCTCCAAATGCCTAAAATAAGCCAAAAATACTATGTGCTACACTTAAAAGAACTTGGCACTGTAAATGAAACAACAAAAGAGCTTGTGCCTTAATGGTTTAACGCCTTCCTTAAAAAGCTGGAGGTCAGGTGATCAAAACCTGACCTCTTTGCTGTCATTTATTGGATTCCATAACAATATATAGTATTTTTAACTATTGGACCGGTGGGTCCGACCCACTATTTTCCAACCTCATCCAATATATATTGAATATAATGTGTTTTCCAACCTCATCCAATATACATTGAATATAATGGTTTTTATGGCCGTGGCCTATCATATGATGGGGAAGTTGTTAATTTGGTGAAGGTATGGTGAAGTGAATAACTAATAACGTGGATATAGTGGAGCTGCTAGATATGGTGGGCTCCCACCATATCTATTCCCCACAAATATGGTGCCCAGATACATTAAATATAATATCTCTGCTCCACATAACACAAAACAAATGTATGCCAGTTGGTAAGCCATGATATTTGTTGTTGATCCATATGAATGTTTTACCAACCGTGACAGGCCACGTGTCATTGTGCAGTTAGTCCAAGTTCAAATCTCGTTAAGTTTGTTGGTTGATCCATATGAATGTTTTACCAACCATGACAAGCCACGTGTCGTCATGCAGTTATTCCAAATTCAACCAACCAGATAGTGACACTTGTCAAGATCTAGAGATGCTACGTGTTAGATAGAACCATGAGCTTGGAACCCTGACTGTTAGAACCTTGAGCTAACCTATGGAACCTTTAGCGTTGACTTTGACTTTGACTAGTTGACCTTTGACTTTTTTCCCTACTTGAACCCAAACTTTAAGTTTGCATAACATCTCCATACAAAATTAGATTTCAGTCGTTCAAGTTGCGTTGGATTCATAACGACGAAATCTACGCAATGAAGCTAGTTTCAAAAGCATATAAAAAAATATTATTTTCGAGCATTTTCTAGAAATTTGAGCATATTTTGAATCGTCCTTGATCATTTTAGATCATTCCTGATCATTCCTCCCCACTAAGACCTTTTGGACCTCCAAAAGGTTTTCTATACTGTTTGAAGGTGAGGACAATGTCTCTCCACCTGCCTGGTATCTTTGGGCCAACCTATTTTGAATCTGTACATGTTACTCATCCACACAATCATTAGTACAACATAAAAATTACAAAGCACACTGATCCATTTTCCATCCATATCTACATCCATATTTGTTGTTATAACCCACACTCTACTGAAAATAAGCAAGTTGAATAACAACACTAAACATACTGACATAAATGAAACTCTACCCTACTAACTATTCATAACTTGAACACTACTCAACTTATATGCAATGATATTTGTTGTACAACTCCAGATTTCTTAAGTACATTTTTCTAATTTTTATTCTTAAGCGTCAATGATGGTAAAAACATAGTTTTACTTGCATAAGTGTTTTCGGGAAAACTAGTGTCTTTTCGATCTGCTAGCCCTCTAGGATTGGCAGCTATCCTAGAAACAAACAATCAAAGCAATTTGGGATTTCCTCTATGTATGACAGATAAGAGAGAGGCAAAGGAACCAACCTAGATCTTCCGCTTGACTCCTATCTTGATCTCTCTCCCCCTCAATAGAGCTTGCAACTCCTCTCCTACTTATCCCACTTAGAGAATACCTATAGAGACAAAGTAAAAAACACCATCAAAGCATCTAGATCTATTATATCATAAGCATTGCAGAATTAGAAATACAATGAACATACAATGGCATTCACAAATAACAACATTCACAAATACACGATTGTATGGAGGAAAACTCAAAGAACTTTATTAAAATAGAAGGGAGAATTACAACCTAGCTGTCTGATCAAACATCATCCTCCCAGCACCAAATCCCTCTTCACCTCATGAAAAGCAAGATCACGTCAACAATATAATGCTCTTTTTCAACCTCAAACTATCAACACTTCCTTGCAAATCACAAAATTCCAGCCTCCTCTTGATCTCTCAGATGAGGGATCCATTTATAGATGTGTACAAGGGTGTGAGTCATCTCTGGGTTTTTGATTAGTGTCATTCCACTTGTTGTTTTTGGTTCCACTTGGAGATTTCTTGGATATCTTACTCATCCCTTGGCGAATTCAGAGAGGCAAGTGTCATAAGAGAAGTTTCTAGAAGATTCCATGAGCATCCACTTAGCGAATTGTCTCGGAAATTTGTCCATCCTCGCTCATCACACCCTATAGAAGGCCTCTTTAGTATGCATCACACCTGGCTATTGTAGGAGTCAGTATGCATTGCACCCTGATAGTGGAGCAGTCAGTATGGTCCTGTTTTGGCTAGTTCTGGATGGTTTTTTAGGTGGAACTTTTGGGGAATGATGTAATCAGTTGACCATGATCCTTTAGGGTATGAAACAAAACTTTTAGGGTTTAAAGAGCCCTAGTTTATCGACATATAAGATTGGGGTTGAAGTGCCCAAATATGTCTATAACAGTTGCCCCCTAAAGCATGAAGTCGTAAATCTTTTGATGTCGGGTGAAATGCTTTATCATGAGGATCCGAGGTTTTCGAAACTGGAAGGTGACCTGTATAAGATACAATACAATACATCATCATCATAATATAATTTTCATGATCTAGTTGAGGCGGGCATTCCCATGCTCAACTTTATAAATTCATTTTCATGTACATAGGACAGATAATCATCTGCAGTTGCAGACTGGTGATTCTTTATATGTGGAGTCATCATCCCTGGCTCAGATGACTATCTGTGCAGCTTCTGTGTACATTTGATGTCTTTATGTCCCTGAATATATCGCAGCCTGGATGGATGAAACTAGATCCGGGGTCTTCAAACTCGTTCAATCTTCACCCGATGTACAAGTCGATCCATGTGAAGAGATGTTCTGAAGTCGAACATGGAAAGACATCGCCTAATTACCAGCCAATAATGTGAGTTGTTAACAGACGCGAGAGGAATCACCGATAATGATGATGACCCTCAAGGTACTATAGTACAATTCACATGGTGTGAATATATGACCCGATGTCTAACACCACGCAAAGTCTTTCTGTCGAAGGCCATTGATGTCAACCTGTTGCCGGAAGTGAGAAACTTGCCATTGAGGCATGCAAGCTTCAAAGTACTGAAAGGCTTGTTTCTAAGTCAACTTCTTGGATAATGAGCTGATGTTGACAAGAAGTGACTCGTCATAGGAGGGCTTTAATGTATCCCACATCTATGACACGAAACGAAGCAAATGATTTTCTGGAGATGAAAATGATCTAATGACACAAGGTTCAGGAATGGCGATCATGAAAAATGGAGGGTGAAGGTATTGCAGTGGATGAGGCATAACTAGATGGCGGTTTCTCAACTGAATGACTTCTCTTGAACATATCGGTGACACTAAGATGGATTGGTAGCGTTAACCCCAAAATATGGATGGTGTGGAAGACCAATGGTGATATGACCGATGAACGAAATGACCCAGCCCGACTCAATCATGGTGATGGAGTGAAAGTTTCATGTTCAAGAGCGACCTCCTACCATAAAATTCTTCAAGTTTTCTTGCCTTTTTCCCCAGTCATTGTTGACCAGTACCTCTTTATTTTTGTCTATCTTGAGGAGGATAACATATGCTTGTTCTATAATTTTCCCTTCGATAAAACCCGTCGCTATATTTTAGTGAGCCTAGCGACAATGAAACTCGTTCTTGTCTAGGTGGACAAGTTTGTCGCTATTGTTTTAACGAGTTTAATGACAAGGACAACTTGGTCCTTTTCATGTTTTGAGAGTTTGAAAAGGGACAAAAAGGAAACTCCAACAGTTCTTTTTCGTAGCATAATCCCTTAAGTCCGAAAAAGGATAAAATAATACAAAAGGGATGACTTTTCGATCACTTTAGCGAGCCGAAAAGACAAGAGATCGAACTTTTTCATGAGATAATCCCTCAGATCTGAAAAAAGATTAAAATATACAGGAGGTATGGCACTTCCCGTTACTTTAACGAGCTGGAAAGGCCAATAGCTCGACAGTCTTTTCATTTTTAACGAGTCTGAAAAGAGTTTAAAGGAGACTCATTTTTTGAGGAACGAGTGGCATTTAGGGTAGCAATAGGTTCTGGGTAAGCTTGGAACTTCTCAAAACAAGGTGATGTGAAGAGGCTAGCTAACAGGACCACTCGTAATAGTTGTTCCTCAAAAGGGTAAACAATCAAGTGGAAGCGTATGATCAGCCGAAAGGATGGAGGTGATGGCAGGAACACAACCAAGGCTCAAAAGGCTGATAGCATGGCAATCACAAAGGTTATTTACCAAAGGTGGGTTCATTTTTTAATGAGCTTGAACCATGGGGAACTATGCTCAGAGGTAGGTTTATTTTTTAATGAGCTTGAACCATGCGATAACATTGCTAAGAGGTAGGTTTATTTTTTAACGAGCTTGAACCATATGATAACTATGCTCAGGGGTAGGTTTATTTTTTAATGAGCTTGAACCATACGATAACATTGCTCAGAGGTGGGTTTATTTTTTAACGAGCTTGAACCATACGATAACATATGCTCAGGGGTAGGTTTATTTTTTAATGAGCTTGAACCTTTCGATAACATTGCTCAGTTTCTTTTTATGTAAGCTAGAAACGACAAAACTAAAAAGATAAAAAAGCTATAAAAACTAGAAATCTAAGGAACTACTGAGGTTAGGTAGGATGGTTTCATTCGCGGAATAGACAAAACACTTCCTTTGCTTCGTCCGCAGCGCAGACAAAGATGAATGGTGTGTTAGACCAATCACCTAACCTAAAAAGTCAAAAAAGCTTAAAACTAAAAGCTAAAAAGCTAAAAAAATGAAATTGGTCATTTTTAGCTTGCATAAAAAGGTTTGCATGCCCCTAGGCATCGAGAAAAGGAGAGTCTCCAGTAACCATATGGAAATCACTGTGGTTAAGCAGGATTGTTTTTGTCATCGGTTATACAAAATACTTCCTTGGCTTTGTCCATCAAATAGACAAAGGTGAATGGTGTGAGATAACACTTCCAATCACATAACTTATAGGGAAACCTATCTTTTCAGCTGGGTTTGTCCACTAAAGCAGACAAGGGTGCAAGCCCCCTAAGCTTTGTTACATTCACCAGACTAATCACGGTAATTAGGTGGATGGAATGAAGGTTGAAGAGACATTCTCAACGCAAAAGGACCATTTAGGGATGATTTTTGACTTGAAGCTGTGTTTGAACCAGGAAATGAAAGTTGGTATACAGTGACAATTTTGCCTTCATGCGGGAAACACATCACTCAAAAGAGTGTTGAGACAATAGCTTCCATCTTGTAAACAGAATCACGCCCAAGGAGTAGATTGTAATATAATGGTCCTTGGACTACCATCACGTTCAAGTGAACGGTTTTGCTTCTCAAATTAATCGATAACTTAGGAAGGATCCCTAACGGTCGACTGGTTCCTTTGTTAAAGCCTGACAAATTCTGAGTAACAGGCATAAGCGATGGCAAACCAAGCGCTTTCCAAGCAGTTGAGGAAAGGATACTCATTGATGCCCCTTCATCTATGATAGTGCCAGACACGATCATTTTCTAAACTTGTACTATGATCAGGAAAGGCACGTAAGACGGAAGGCAAGATCTTGCTAGTCGATTCCAATCAAAGGAAGTGACTAGACTGCCTGGAGGGGGTACCGAATGAATGGTTGAATTAACCCCTTGAGTAGCGGGAACCGAGGGATTCTCTTCCTATTGTGAAAGAATGGGAAGATTTCCCCCAAGTTCACCGGACTCTGAAGTAACAAAAAGAATTTGAACAGTACTGTTCTCACTCTCTTTGGGAATGGTATAATTTGAACGTGGATCTTCTGAAGGTAAAACTGGGTCAATTGCCATCTCGACCTATTGACTTTGGTCCGTATGGACTCAGAAGCTTCATTTTTGACCAACGGTTGAGTAAATTCAGTCGGATTTTCAACTAGTAAAGGACTTGGGGAGAGTTTCCTGTATCCAGGTGGAAGTCACTGCGATGAAGCAGGACGGTTATGCAAGACTCTTTTGGCTTCAACCAAAAAAAACAATGAGGAAGGGTATGGTCCCCTTCACATAAGCTACATGGAGTTTTGACTCTTCCTTTCTGTCCAGTATTACTAGTTGATGGTGTTTTGTCAACATGATCACCAGAGGTTGATGACACCTGTTGGTGCAAACAAGGGGACCATTCTCTCAAGATCCGAGGAATGCATGGACATTCTCGATGAAAATGGTCTCCTTTGAAAATTATGCATGGATGTCTAGGTTTGGAAAGTTCAGTGTGTGGATTTTCACCAGATGTTGCATGGTTGCCCCCTTTCTTAACTAACTTCTTCTTCTTCTCCTTCCCTTTCTTCTTCTTCTCAGTCACCCGATTACTAGCATCGCTACTTTCACCAAGTGAAGAGGAAGGAGGGGAGGGAGAAACAAATGAAGAAGAAGGCGAAAGGTTAACTTCAGTATTAACTGGTTGCTGATTTGATTGCTGAGGAATCACGGTATTTTGAATGACAGAGGTTGAGAAAACCAGACTGGCAAGCCAATTGTGATTCCTGTAAGGGACGATGTATCCATATACGGAGCACCAATATTTCCCCAAGAAGAAAATGGACTAGGATTCCCCTCAAAATGGATTCCTTGATTGGTGGACTCCATTATCTCAACCTAAGAACAACGAAGGAACAGAGATGTTATTCCGAATTTAATAATTTTTAATGACGCTTTGACACAACTTTTCTTTTTCAATTTTTAAGAGTCGAAAAAAAGCTAAAGATGACTCTAGTCCCCTTCGATTGTTAATGAGCCTGAAGTGACAAGTGCTCAGATGGACCTTTTTTTTTAAGGAGTCGAAAAGGAATGAAAGTGACTACTCTGGAAATCTAGACAGATGGATTACCAAACCAATCTCAAAACTGCAATATACACCTTGGTGATAAATTAAAGAGAAATTACCAAGGACTTATGTACGGTAGTCAATCTTCCCGAATGTTGTGTTAAGTGCATTGCGATCGATAGGGCAGCAGACACGGCTTCCTATGGATAAAGGATGTAAGCCTATTGTGGTCTCCCAATATATACGCGATGGTACAGGGAGCACAAGTCTGTGCTAGCACTTGTTGTATCAAAGAGGAGCAATCACCCAACCTTCGATGAAAATGATAGTTAATAGATTTTACGATGCCGGAACACGTCTCTAGCCTAGACCTCTAGATGTGTTGCGTTAGGTTCCAAAGCGTTATTAAGTTCATTGAAATTTATTTTAGAGTTGATCTTGTTTAGAATTTTTCCTTTCAATGGTTCACCACATGATGTAGATGTGAAATTCCTAAAAATGCAATCTACAATGATAAGCAATCGTTGTTTATTTTGATCAATGAAAATCCTAGCTACTAGGGAAAGAAAATTACGATTCTTTCAAACAATTTTCCTAAATCATTTTGAACGCACAAGCTAAATGCAAATGCAAATGCATGTATTTGTTTTTCGTTCCCTTAATGTGAGGAATGCCAAAAAAGAGAACTAAGTATAGATCTGAAACATTTCACTCAAAGCGACATTTCAACAATTTCTTTTTCAAAATAGAAAGGAAGATTGAATGACACTTTTCAATTTCGAATAGAAAATGCTTTCAACACTTAAAATAAAAACAAATCAAATCAAATATATGACAAAAAGTTCAATCGACTATTTGGAGAAGGAATATTTTACGACACTTCTCCTTTTGACACAAAACAACAGTTACGACACTCTTTGTACCAAAACGACAGATCGATTTAAGAAACTTTTTGACAAAGGATTGTAAATGATGGAAAAATACATAAAAACATTTACTAATCCTAATCAATGGAGGCTTATATATGTAAAGAAATCAGGCTTCAGTAATGAGGTATCGTTCATAAGCAGCAAAACAATTAAACAGGACAAAAAACCCAAATTCCAAGGAGGGAAATAGGCTCAATCAGTCATCGCACCTATGCTTCACATAAACAAGTATGAATCACAGCTGCTACACTTGGGAAGTGCAATGCATACTAGTTGACAGTGATAGACAGTGCGATGGGCTAGGGAGTGCAACTGAGGTGGGTTTTGGTTCAAATTTGTAGCTGATTTCAGGGAGTTAAGCTGAGCTATGATGGAAAGTAAAGAGAAAAGTACAGAGGAATGATCTTGGGAGCTTACTGAGCTACCAAAAGGGCTTCTAGAATGCTTGTAAGTCGAATGTTCAATTCATAAGCTAAACCAGAGATTGACTAAAGCAGCATTCATCTACTATGTAATTGCAGAGTAAGAGCAGTTCGAAGGCTATCTGGCTAACTTCAGGCTCCGTCTATAGTTTATGAAGCAAACAACAACAACACACAAACATCTATTCGCTCCCCAGTGGAGTCGCCATTTTGTTTCCGAGAAAACTAATGTCTTTTCGATCTGCTAGCCCTCTAGGATTGGCAGCTATCCTAGAAACAAACAATCAAAGCAATTTGGGATTTCCTCTATGTATGATATATAAGAGAGAGGCAAAGGAACCAACCTGGATCTTCCACTTGACTCCTTGCTTGATCTCTCTCCCCCTCGACAGAGCTTGCAACTCCTCTCCTACTTATCTCACTTAGAGAATACCTGTAGAGACAAAGTAATAAAACACCATCAAAGCATCTCGATCTATTATATCATAAGCATTGCAGAATCAGAAATACAATGAACATACAATGGCATTCACAAATAACAACATTCACAAATATACGATTGTATGGAGGAAAACTCAAAGAACTTTATTAAAATGGAAGGGAGAATTATAACCCAGTTGTCTGATCCAGCATCATCCTCCTAGCACCAAAGCCCTCTTCACCTCATGAAAAGCAAGATCACATCAACAATACAATGCTCTTTTTCAACCTCAAACTATCAACACTTCCTTGCAAATTACAAAATTCTAGCCTCCTCTTGATCTCTCAGATGAGGGATCCATTTATAGATGTGTGCAAGGGTGTGAGTCATCTCTGGGTTTTTTATTAGTGTCATTCCACTTGTTTTTTTTGGTTCCACTTGGAGATTTCTTGGATCTCTTACTCATCCCTGGGTGAATTCAGAGAGGCAAGTGTCATAAGAGAAGTTTCTAGAAGATTCCATGAGCATCCACTTAGCAACCTATCTTGGACATTTGTCCATCCTCGCTAATCGCACCCTATAGAAGGCCTCTTCAGTATGCATCGCACCTGGCTAGTGTAGGAGTCAATAGTATGCATCGTACCCTGATAGTGCAGCAGTCAGTATGGTCCTATTTTTGCCAGTTCTGGATGGTTTTTCAGGTGGAACTTTTGGGGAATTATGTAATCAATTGACCATGATCCTTTAGGGTATGAAACAACACTTTTAGGGTTTAAAGAGCCCTAGTTTATCGAAATATAAGATTGGGGTTGAAGTGCCCAAATATGTCTATAACAATAAGTTTCCCTCTTTAACTATTCCATTGTTTGAAAATATTTTTTTGCCTTTATAGGATGAGAATGCACAATATATTCAATTCCCCTTTTAAACAAATGATATTGATTATGTTCCCTGTAGAAAATTTCCTTTCGATCATATAAATAAGGGCTACCTAAGACCATTCCACATGCATCTAGTGGCACTACATCACATATGACCTTATCCATAAATTGAGATGTGATTGCAAATTGTAAGGTACATTGCTTAGTTACTGGCAATTTATGATTTTTTCTCATCCCATTTAGTGTGTAAGGTCTATGATGCTTTTTAGTTTTTAATCCCAATTTCTTAATCACTTCCTCATAAATCAAATTAACTTGAGACCCACTATCTAACAAAGTGTTGATCTTAGTATGCTTCATAATGACCCTTGTATGAAATAATTTGCATTTTTCTATATCACATGAACTATCAGAATCATTACCATCATCAGATCTACCTACCAAACCTATTGCAATTTGAGCCTCATCACCTGATTTTGAACCCAAATCTATTGGCGCTAATGCTGCTGCAACTCTTTTCTTACCCTTCACTCCTTTAAACCACTTTGGTCACTCGTCAGGGTGTAGTTTCCAGCAATGTTCTTCATCATGCCCTTCCTTCTTGCAATGATTGCAAGAGATATTCTCCTCTTCCATATTAATGGAATTTGTCCTCTTGGCTTTTACCTTGCCTTTTCCCTCTTTTCTGGACGCTGATTCCGATGATACACCAACTATAATTTTTCATGCTTAATTTTAAGTTGCTTGAACAAACACTTCATCCAGGTTAATAGGACTAAACATGAATACAGTATTACGAATATATTCAGGTTAGAGTTTATTGTGTATGTAAGGGAATATCAAGAATTAATTCCTTCTTGTGAAATTCATCTATGTATTCCTACACCGATTGTCCTTTCTTAACTTTAAGACTTTGCCATTATATTAAGTTTTTCTCCTTATATCCCAACAGGTAGAATTTCTTTCTAAGTGCATAAACAAAATCACTCCATGATGGAAAAATATTACCAATCTATTGAGTCCCATGTTGTAACTTACTCTACCACTAGATAAGTGTGATGCCTTCTAGACGAAGCGAATTCAATCGAATATTGACCACATCGTCAAAAATCTATTGCACACTACAATACACCTCCATATGTCTAATCCAGTTATCAAGTTTCTCAGCATTGATTTCACCATTATACATGGGTAAGTCAAATTTCACATCCAATTTAAGCAAAGGTTTTGGAGAAGATGATTCAAGTTGACCACCAAAAAGAGAAGAAATAGGATCTTTCTTATCATCATCAGTTTCTATCTTTTTACCTGAATTAGATGGTCCTTCATCTTTAGGATTTTCAGAATGTGATGCCTCAGCTTCCCCATCTTTAGGCTTATCTTCCTCTTTCACCTTTTTGAACTCATGGTACATTTCCTCAACCATGGATTGCAAGGTCATGAAAGCATCCACAAAGCCTGCATCAGATCCAAAAGGATGATCACCTCTTCCTTCTTCAGCCATCTCTTCTCCTCGAGTTGTCCTTCTTCTCGAGCCAACTTCTAGATCTCCTTCAACAATTTCTCCTTCACCACACCTTGATTTGCTCCTGGTGATCATGCACACTTAAACCAAACTATCAATAACTCGCTTTAATACCAATTGATCTAAAATCCCGATCGAAATTGATACTGGTTGATTAAACTTTTAAAAAGTGTATGCATGTAATTAAATACCACCATTAAAAAGACCTCAATTTAACTGTCATAGGAAACTTAAAAGGAAAATTGCAGCAAAATAAACATTAACAACAAACCACACAAGAGACAAAAACACCAGCATGTTGATAATAGATTTCGCTATCTTCAAGCCTATGTCTCTGGGCCCAGTCTTAAGTGGGGAGGCCTCTTTATTAAAATGATAAAATTATTGTACATAAAAATATGAGCTCTAGCTCCTCAAAATAATGGCACTAGTGTGTTTAGAAGGTCTCAAAACCCCTATATCAACTCTTTACGTGCTCGAAACGGTCACCAAATGGTTAAAATAAGCCAAAAACATTATCTGCTACACTTAAAAGAACTTGGCACTGTAAATGAAACAACAAATGAGATTGTGGCTCAATGGTTGAGAACCTTCATTATAAAGGTGGGGTTTGGATGATAAAATCCATACCTCTTCATTGTCATTGATTAGATGCGATAACAAAATATATTATTTTTAACTATTGGGCTGATGGGTGCGGCCCGTCGTTTTCCAACCTCATCCAATATAATGTTGTTTATATGGCCCGCAACCTATCATATGCTATGGAAGTTGTTAAGTTGATGAAGGTATGGCAGAGTGAATAAAAAATAATGTAGATATCGCAGAGCCACTAGATATGGCGACCTCCCGCCATATCCATTCCCAAAAACTATGGTGCCCATATACATTAAATATAATATCTCTGCTCCGCGTAACGCAAAAACAAATGTATCCCAGTTGGTAAGCCACGAGATTTTTTTCTGAGAGGTCAGATGTTCAAATCCCATTGAGTTTGCTAGTTGATCCATACGAATTTTTTACCAACCATGACAGGTTGTGTGTCTTCATGCAGTTAATCCCAATTCAACCAACTAGATAGTGAAACTTGTCGAGATCTGGAGATGCCACGTGTCAGATGCAACCATGAGCTTGGAAACCTAACCACTGAAACCTTAAGTTGATCGTTTACATATGGAATCTTGAGCGTTGACTTTGACTTTGACCAGTTGACCTCTAACTTTTTTCTCTACTTGAACCTGAACTTTGACTTTGCATAACTTCTTCATATGAACTTGGATTTCAGTTGTTCAATTTGTGCTGGATTCAGAACGACAAAATGTATGCAATGAAGTTGGTTTCAAAAGAATCTAAAAACTTTTATTTTTGATCATTTTCCCAAACTTTGAGCATATTTTGGATTCTCCTTGATCATTTCAAATCATTCGGATCAGTCCTGATCATATGCTTTCCTTCAACAACTTCCTTTTCTTAATTGAAATTACTTCAACCATATCAACATGTTGCATTCCTTTATCATCGTACAGTTGCTTCCTTAAAGAGAGGTTAACCTTCCAATGAAGATTCCATTTGAGGACTAGATTATCCTCATCTGACAGAAGCTCCTTTCTCACGATGATGATGTATGATGAAATCCTTATATCATGCTAGATGACTTTCCTTCAACCATATGCACTGCACATGCTTGCAATGAGGTTACCAGGAGCTACTTCCTTTATATGATGACTGCTACATCCATGTAGACTTCTACTTCAGTTATTCTTTAAATATTTTCTAATGATATCATGAGCTTTTGCTTCAACGGTATGCTACTATGATGCCATCTCCTTAAAATGATGCATCCTATCATGCTTCTAATATTTCCTACCATGATAGCTATAAAAAACCGAAAAGAACTAGGTGGAGGAGATTATCTCAATCATATTAGAGATCTTTTACTTCCTTCTTCTTTGACTTCTTCTTTTGAGCTTCTTCCACTTCTTCGATGATATAGGCCTCTTCCCTTCCTCTTTTGTTGTTTTCCTATGATTTTAGGAAAATATCTCTTGTAGTGCCTGTTAGCTTTGCTATGCAAATGGATTAAAAATAGATTCAAAAGGCTCTCAAAGGCTGCAAATATGCTTATAGTCATGCCCAAAATCCATGTTTGCTGTTCAAATCATCAAGACATGACAAAAGCTACCCCTCCGATTTATTTTTTCCTTTGCATTTTAGCAAAATGCATTCTCCGATGAGATAAAGTATCATTTGATTCCCCTCCGATGCGATATCACTATCAAGAGGGGGCAGTGGCATATTATAAGCAAAATGGAGGTTTTCCAAAGGTCGGGCGATGTAGTGGTCAACACTATGATGCATTGCCGAAGGCCCGGGCCGGACCCGATTTCAAACAATAGCGCAGTTCAATAACATTTCGGGTCCGATGGCATTTCGGAGTTTTTAGTGGCCGCTCCCATGTTTCCGCCGATAGCGAAATGCCGACGTAATCTCGGCCGTCCATCCTCACCAGATCAGCGGCCCTGATTTAATCGCTGCATTCCCCATATATCGCCCTGATATCGTGGAGCCGAAATAACATAAAGCGCAGCACATAAAGTATATCGGGTCCGATTATTCATTCTGTTAATGTCCACCGATTGGGTTTCGCCGATGAGCCGGACCCGATCTCAAATAAAGAGAGCCTTAATGCGATTTCAGGTCCGCGGGCTTTTCGGAGGCACTCTGAGATGGGACCGATGGTCTGCCCCGATGCGATTTAGCACCAACCGTTGGATCGGCCCGCGCCGAATCCAACGGCCAGGATTTAATGATGGCTGCAGTGTCTGCTTATGCGACCAATTTTCATAATTTTGCAGTGTTGTGAAGATTTTCTTTTTGTATTATGATAACAGGGGTATTTGTTTAAACTTTGTGCAGCGCTCCCGCCTGCCACATCTTCTAAGGGAAATCATGCATCCTTAAGTCATGTAGGCTCGCTCCAAGCCCTATTTTGCTCCAGGGGGCCAGTCTTGGCCTCGGCGCAATCAACAACACTTATTCCTCCTTTCTGCATCATTTTTTAGAGGTTAAGGCTATTCTTGATCAGCCAGGGTGCCGATAGCTTTCCAAAGACCACAGGAACCTTAGCAGCAGTGATTTTTGACTTGACAAAGACAGAAAGGGGGCTATTAGGCAGATAAAGAGTATCAAAGAGAGATAGTAGCTCGTGTCAGTGTCAAAGTGTATCAGGGAAGCGGCTGAGGGTATCAGTGGAGATATTACAAAGCAAATGAAGCCAGAAGGGGCCCCGACAGTTTTAGCGAGGCATCATTGAACTATAATGGCTCACCAACTCACAGATTTTGGCCACTTAAGGCAACAGAACCCAGAAATGGAAGGGGAAGGGCCACTACACGCCTCAACCCAAATCAAATAAAATCATGAAGCATTAACTGCCCTGCCAGCGCAGCAATCATTCTAACGAACTTAATGGGGCATCTTTGGCACGAGGGAGCTCCTATGCATCACCGCAGGCCACCCAAAATATCTGAATATGGTTATTTCTCTGTCAGAAGAGGAAGACGGCTGAACCATGCCTACCTATTAAGGGAATCAATCAGTTAAACAAGACAGAAGGATAGATTAAGACACCTGAAGCCTCAAAAGGCTGAGGACCATTGTAAACAAGTTATAAATATCTTTAAAACAAGATGTAACAAGGGTTCAACTTTTGGAGATTATTCCTTCCCTGTTTTCTCAAGTTTCTCATCTGCAGTCTTTAGTAATACAAGCTTCTTTTGTTGTTACATGTTTAATGTCCATTTCTCTTCTGTTCTATGCTTGCACTTGAAGAATATGTTCAGGTTTTCTGAGTGTTTAAGGCCAAATAACTGTCATCTTATCTTTGCTTTGATATATCAGATTTGCAAGTTTCTTGGCTGCCTATGGCTAGCCATTTATACGTGTGATTATATGTGCATCTGCCAGTATAGTCAGTAAGTTCATTTGCTGCCTCTAACTAGCCATTCATATTTGTCCATGTATGTAATCTGCTGGCA
This sequence comes from Pinus tabuliformis, assembly GCA_031772625.1. Lineage (NCBI taxonomy): Eukaryota > Viridiplantae > Streptophyta > Pinopsida > Pinales > Pinaceae > Pinus > Pinus tabuliformis. Next base: position 319,680,641 of record CM062811.1, read on the forward strand.
TAGTCAGTGTTCTCCATCTATCCATTAAATCTACAAACTATTGAGCATTAGCAATCTAAAGCCTTGTGTTGTTAGGGAATGTTCATGCATGTCTTGAATGTGAACAGAGCTGAAATGGTCATCCGACTTGATCCAAACCATATTTCATTCCAATATTTCATAGAACTGTTGAATTTTTTATATGTTACCAGGCATCTCTGATTTACAACCTCAGAGAGTTTCCTGGAGTGCTAACATAATTGGCGTCGTTGCCGGGGAGAAGAGAATCGAAGCTCAGCTTCCCTGGGAGACGACACAGCTTCAAGCTTTGATGACAGACAAGGTTTGAACATAGACGTTGGTTGTAATCATCTTTCTGGCGACTCCACTGGAGGAAGGCCATCCTTTGGCGACTCCGCTTTGAAGTTCTGGCTCAGTTTGTGAGGCATACTAGAAGAAATCCGCAGAAGTCTCCAGCTGTCCCAGTGCCTGACCCTGAGAAGATTGTTAACCCGAAGAAAACCTCACAGAAGGGAGCATCAAGATCAAGTAAGCCCAAGAAATCTTATTTGTCTTTGCATGAGGAGTTCTCAGTTGAGGATACGCAGTTTGAAGATTTAAAGCCTAGTATTGCTAATGAAGAAGTACCTGCAGAGATTCATAAAGCTCCTTGTCCATTTAGTTCCCCTTTGAACCTCAGTCCAAAGAAAGCTTCCCATATTGTCCAAAACATCCCAATATCTCTGCCATCCATTACATTATTTCCTACTGCCCCATCTGCTAGTGTCCTTCCACAAGTCCCAAACATGGCAGGACCGCAAGCACCCACCAAAATGGAAAGAATCATAGCCGCCAGGTATGGACCTTTAATACTGCCCACTCCCTTGAATGCTATGCCCACTGGAGAATATCAGAAGTATATGCCCAAGTTCACTGGGTCTGAAGGTGTCACTGCTGAAGAACACCTTGAGTCATTTTATAGCTATGTTGATAATCTGGATATTAGTGAAGATGATGTGTGGATGAGAGTCTTTGTCCAAAGTCTAGATGGGGAGGCTAGGAAATGGTTTAGAGAACAAGCCCCAAGATCTATAGCAGATATCGAAGCTTTAGACGATACGTTCCTAAAACACTGGGGAGATAAAAAGGACTTGCTATACTATCGTACGGAGTTTGGAAACCTGAAGAGGGAAAATGGAGAATCCTTGTCTGATTTTAATAAAAGATTCAACCGTATGTATAGTAAGATACCAGCTGAGGTAAAGCCTACCCCCACCTCTGCCAAACTTGCCTACGCCAGTGCCTTTGACTCTGATTTCTGTTTGCTGTTGAGAGAAAGAAGATGTGCCACCCTAGCTGAAATGCAGGATGCGGCACTAGAGGTCGAATCTAACATTATGGCTGCAGAAAAGCTCAAAAGTCACGCTGATAGAAGGAGGCAGAGAGGCGAGGCTTCTTCTGCTTCATCCTCAGATACCAAACTTGATAAAATGACTAGAATGATCGAGTCACTGTCTGCTAAAATTTCTAAGCTGGAGATTGAGCAGAACCCTGGGAAGACAAGGCTCCCAGGCACATTTGCAACAAGAAATCCGAATCCATTTAGAAGAACCAGCGAACAATTGCAAATCATTCAGAGGGGTAAAGAAACCAACGAAGATCAAAAAGTTAAGGCTCCTTTCCAAAATGTGGTTATGGAGGAAGAACAGATTGAAGATGAAGATGAAATTCTCTGTATGGAAGATAAAGGCAGTGATGCCTTTTTGACATTGGCTGCATACGAAGAGTCTTTGTTGCAGGAGCAAGATAGTCAAAGGTGGGACAGAGAGGCTGTTCTACAAACTGGGGAGCAGCAAAGATATAACCTAAGGTCAAATGCAAATAATATCAAGGAGGATCCTGCCCAAAAAGCTGCCGTCCAAACAGAGGCCCAGAATAGCAGACAGAGAAGACCAGCAGTTGATCCAATCACCCTCAAAGCACCAGTTCAAGAGGTAAAAGGTTCTGACAAGCTATCTCCCTCTTTCAGCTTCGAATCAAAAGTTCAGAAGTTAAAAATAACTGTGCCTCTGACAAAATTGGTGAAGAGTGAAATTTTTAGAAAGCCTATCCTTGAGGCTCTCGAGCTGAAGAGCACACGAACCTCCACTGACTTTGTCAATTTGCAAGACGATATGCCTGCAGTTGTGCTAAGCCCAATGACTGAACCTGCCAATGATAGTTCCCCATCTTTTTATGTCTCCTTGACCATTCATGACAAAATTCTCCACAACTGCCTCCTAGATACAGGTGCCAGTCACAATCTGATGCCTAAAACTGTCATGGAAGAGTTAGGCCTTGACATCACCAGACCATATCATGACCTATTCTCTTTCGACTCAAGGAAGGTAAAATGTCTGGGATTGATTAAAGATTTAGCCATTTCCCTAACCCAGCTGCCCATGAAGAGCATAGTGATGGATATTGTGGTGGCAGATGTCCCTCCTAAGTTTGGCATGCTGTTGTCCAGAGGGTGGATTAAGAGACTAGGTGGAACATTGCAGAACGATTTATCTTATGCAACCGTCCCAGTATTCGGAGGAGAGAGCAGGAGGTTATATAGAGAAGCACAGCTGGCATATATCATTAGCGATGAGAAGAATCCTACAAACCATCCCATATATGCCGTGGACACTGATTTTGGAGCTTGCATTCTCCAAATAGAAGAATCTCAGAAGGCTGCATTGCAGATCAGGAAACCAACAGCTCAGGCTGAGCATAATACAGGAGGTCAGATTTGGGAGATGTTCTTTTATGGAGCATGCACCAAGGAGACTGCAGGAGCAAGGGTGGTTCTAGTGTCTCCACAACAAGAAACAGTTCAATTGTCTCTAAAGCTGGTTTTTCAGGTGACAAACAACATAGCAGAATATGAAGCACTGCTGTTGGGCCTTCATGCCGCCAAAGACAGAGGAATAAAGAAGCTAAAGGTATTCGGAGATGCTGATCTGATAATTCAGCAAGTGAACAAAACATTCCAAGCAAAGCACCCAAGGCTAAAAGCGTACAGAGATGAGGTATGGAGAACCAAAGAGTTCTTTGAATTTTTCTGCATTTCGTATATTCCTAGAGCCCAAAATCAGCTTGCCGACTCCCTTGCTGTCTCAGCTAGTTTGTTTATACCTCCATCGCCTCCCAAACTAGTTTATGAGGTACAAATGAAGTATAGACCCTCCGTGCCTAATAATGTCCACCATTGGAGGGTTTTTGATGATGATGATGAGCTAAATAGGTTTCTTCAAGTCATTGATGAGTTTTCTGAAATGCAAATCGACCAAAATAATGATGCTTTGTTAGAAGATCCCAAGTCCAAGCTTAGAAATAAGATTAGAAAGAATAGCATAGTCCAACTTCCTAGCAACCATATTCCTAAGGGTCTAATTCCTCTTGAGAGATTGTTTGATCACAATGATGTGCCTAACAAAGCTGCCCAAAAAGAAAATCAAACTGCAGTTTGCAAACATGATATTGGAGGTCCAGACTACCCCAAATTCATAAATCTGTCCTCCAACCTATCTGCTGACCAGAGTGTTGAATACTGCAAATTAATGAGGCAATTTGCTGATTTGTTCGCTTGGGAGTACAGCGATCTGAAGACATATGATGAAAATATAATTCAACATAAAATTCCGCTTGAGAAAGACACTATTCCTTTCAAACAGAAGCTGAGACCAATGAATCCTATGCTTCTTCCTCTGGTTGAGAAAGAAATTAAAAAGTTGCTGGCTGCTAAGATCATAGTGCCTCTCAGATATTCTAAATGGGTGGCGAATCTAGTTGTTCTGAGGAAGAAGAGTGGAGAAATCAGACTATGTGTTGATTTCAGGAATCTAAATAAATGTTCCAAAAAGGATAATTATCCTCTACCAAAAATGGAGCATTTGTTGCAGCAAGTCTCAGGTGCCAAAGTAATGTCTTTTATAGATGGTTTTTCAGGTTATAATCAGGTTGCTGTGCATCCGGATGATCAGGAGAAGACTGCATTCACCACTCCTTGGGGTACCTTTATGTATTCCAAGATGCCTTTTGGGTTGATGAATGCTGGAGCCACCTTTCAGAGAGCTATGGATATAGCGTTTGTGGGAGAAAAGGATAAATTTGTCCTTATCTACCTGGATGATATAACAGTATACTCCAGTAGCCATCAAGACCATGTGAAACATTTGAAGAAAGTGTTTTTGAAGTGCAGAAGGTTTGGGATTTCAGTAAATCCTAAGAAGTCGCAGTTTGCGTTAGAAGAAGGCAAGTTGTTGGGACATATTGTTTCTGCTGCAGGTGTCCGAATTGACCCAGAAAGACTAAAAGCGATACAGACCTTGTCTGTCCCGAGATCGAAGAAGGACATCCAGTATTTTCTAGGCAAGATTAATTTTGTAAGGAGATTTATCCCAAATTTTGTAGAACTCGTGAAGCATATTACCTCTATGTTGAAGAAGGGGTCAGAGATCAAGTGGAATGGTGTAGCGAGAAAGTAATTTGAGTCCATTAAAAGGGCAATTATGGAGGCCCCCACTTTAATCAGTCCAGATTATAGCAAGGAGTTCCACATATTTTCTTTTTCCTCTGACGACACCCTTCCAGCAGTCTTATTGCAAGCAGATGAAGAAGGCTCAGAGCATCCGGTGGCATTTTTCAGTAAAACCTTAAGGGATGCTGAGCTGAGGTATGATATTATTGAGAAACAAGCGTACGCTCTTATCAAATCTTTGAAAGCTTTCAGAGTATACATCTTGCATTCCAAAATAGTTGCATATGTGCCTTCTGCTGCGATAAAGAATGTCTTAACGCAACCTGATGCTGACGGAAAAAGAGCAAAATGGATTGCAAAAATGATAGAATTCAACATAGAGCTGAAGCCTACCAAGCTGGTAAGAGGTCAGGGGCTTGCCAAACTGTTGGCTAAAGAAAATTGCAAATCTTTGGACGTCGATTTCCTGTTCAATGTAGAAGAAAATGGTCTAATGAAAGAGCATGAAACAGTTGAATCGCAGAGAGGGCAGTCGGTGGCCGAGAACCTAGCTTCATGTAATTGGTATGCTGCAATAATTAAATTCCTTTTAGAGTTAGAAGTTCCTTCGGAATTGTCTCAAAGTCAAGCAAGAACATTAAAGCTCAAGGCAATGAAATATTGCATCAATGATAGCTCGCTTTATTCGAAGGATCCATCTGGAGTGCTTTTAAGATGTCTGGACAAAGAACAGTCAATAGAAGTTATGCAGTAGTTCCATAACAGCATGTGTGGAGGACATCATTATTGGAGAACTACAGCCCAAAAGATTCTCAGAGCTGGGTACTATTGGCCATCTTTATTTTCTGATGCATTTTCTTTTGTTAAATCTTGTGACAGGTGCCAGAGATTTGAAGGAAAGCAGCAGTTAAAATCCCTGCCCCTAAAGCCAATAATTACAAAAGGAACTTTTCAGCAGTGGGGCTTGAATTTCATCGGTGAAATCAACCCGCACTCCAGTGGCCAGCACAGGTGGATATTAGTTGCCACTGATTATTTTACGAAATTGATTGAAGCAATCCCAACAAGGAAGGCTGATCATAATGCGGTAATGAAATTTTTATCAGAAAACATTTTCAGCAGATTTGGTTGCCCACATAAGCTTATAACGGATAATGCAGCAGCCTTCAAGGCAAAAGAGTTGGTGGAAATGTGTGATTCAATGGGCATTAAGCTTGTTCATTCCACCTCCTACTACCCCCAAGGGAATGGTCTAGCAGAATCCTCTAACAAAAGTCTGATCAGGATTATTAAGAAGCTGTTAGAAGATAATAAGAAGAATTGGGATGCAAAGCTCAAATATGCACTATGGGCGGACAGAGTGACCATCAAAAGATCTATAGGCTGCTCTCCTTTCAAGCTGGTATATGGTATTGATGCTATTTTTCCAATTCAGCTTACTCTTCCTGTGGTAAATTCGCTCCAAACAGCGCAGAATGAAGAAGATGTTATGGCCAATAGAATCACTGATTTAACGGAATTATATCAGATCAGAGAGCAGCTGATTGAAAAAGCTACAGCACATCAGCAGAGGATCAAGGAAGTCTTTGACAAGAAGGCAAGGAGAGACAACTTGCAGGTTGGAGATTTGGTTATGAAATGGGATGCATTTAAAGAAAAGAAAGGCAATCATGGGAAATTTGATGCTCTCTGGACAGGCCCTTTCATCATTTCACAGATTCAAGGGAACAATACCTTCATACTGAAAAGTATGGAGGGAGAACCAGTTTTTGATGGCCCAATTAATGGGCGGTTTTTGAAAAGCTATGTGATTTAAGGTCTTTAGGCCTTAGAACTGTAAATATTTTATTTTTTTCAGTTTTAGTATAAACAAAGTAGACTCCATGCCCAATGGAACACTAGGAAATTTTGGCTAATTTGTTTTCTACAGGAAAGGCATTGATCTGCAGTTCTTGAGACCTCACAGGGAGGATCTCATCCCCAGAAGGAGCCAGTGTTAGCTTTGCTATGCAAATGGATTAAAAATAGATTCAAAAGGCTCTCAAAGGCTGCAAATATGCTTATAGTCATGCCCAAAATCCATGTTTGTTGTTCAAATCATCAAGACATGACAAAAGCTACCCCTCCGATTTATTTTTTCCTTTGCATTTTAGCAAAATGCATTCTCCGATGAGATAAAGTATCATTCGATTCCCCTCCGATGCGATATCACTATCAGGAGGGGGAAGTGGCATATTATAAGCAAAATGGAGGTTTTCCAAAGGTCGGGCGATGTAGTGGTCAACACTATGATGCATTGCCGAAGGCCCGGGCCGGACCCGATTTCAAACAATAGCGCAGTTCAATAACATTTCGGGTCCGATGGCATTTCGGAGTTTTTAGTGGCCACTCCCATGTTGCTGCCGATAGCGAAATGCCGACGTAATCTCGGCCATCCATCCTCACCAGATCAGCGGCCCTGATTTAATCGCTGCATTCCCCATATATCGCCCCGATATCGCAGAGCTGAAATAACATAAAGCGCAGCACATAAAGTATATCAGGTCCGATTATTCATTCTGTTAATGTCCGTCGATTGGGTTTCGCTGATGAGCCGGACCCGATCTCAAATAAAGAGAGCCTTAATGCGATTTCGGGTCCGCGGGCTTTTCGGAGGCACTTTGAGATGGGACCGATGGTCTGCCCCGATGCGATTTAGCGCCAACCGTTGGATCGGCCCGCGTCGGATCCAACGGCCAGGATTTAATGATGGCTGCAGTGTCCGCTTATGCGACCGATTTTCATAATTTTGCAGTGTTTTGAAGATTTTCTTTTTGTATTATGATAACAAGGGTATTTGTTTAAAGTTTGTGCAGCGCTCCTGCCTGCCACATCTGCTAAGGGAAATCATGCATCCTTAAGTCATGTAGGCTCGCTCCAAGCCCTATTTTGCTCCAGGGGGCCAGTCTTGGCCTCGGCTCAATCAACAACACTTATTCCTCCTTTTTGCATCATTTTTTAGAGGTTAAGGCTATTCTTGATCGGCCAGGGTGCCGATAGCTTTCCAAAGACCACAGGAACCTTAGCAGCAGTGATTTTTGCCTTGAAAAAGACAGAAAGGGGGCTATTAGGCAGATAAAGAGTATCAGAGAGAGATAGTGGCCCGGGTCAGTGTCAAAGTGTATCAGGGAAGCGGCTGAGGGTATCAGTGGAGATATTACAAAGCAAATGAAGGCAGAAGGGGCCCCGACAGTTTTAGCAAGGCATCATTGAACTGTAATGGCTCACCAACTCACAGATTTTGGCCACTTAAGGCAACAGAACCCAGAAAGGGAAGGGGAAGGGCCACTACATGCCTCAACCCAAATCAAATAAAATCATGAAGCATTAACGGCCCTGCCAGCGCAGCAGTCATTCTAACGAACTTAATGGGGCATCTTTGGCACGAGGGAGCTCTTATGCATCACCGCAGGCCACCCAAAATATCTGAATATGGTTATTTCTCTGTCAGAAGAGGAAGACGGTCGAACCATGCCTGCCTATTGAGGGAATCAATCAGTTAAACAAGACAGAAGGATAGATTAAGACACCTGAAGCCTCAAAAGGCTGAGGACCATTGTAAACAAGTTATAAATAGCTTAAAACAAGATGTAACAAGGGTTCAACTTTTGGAGATTATTCCTTCCCTGTTTTCTCAAGCTTCTCATCTGCAGTCTTTAGTAATACAAGCTTCTTTTGCTGTTACATGTTTAATGTCCATTTCTCTTCTGTTCTATGCTTGCACTTGAACAATTTGTTCAGGTTTTCTGAGTGTTTAAGGCCAGATAACTATCATCTTATCTTTGCTTTGATATATCAGATTTGCAAGTTTCTTGGCTGCCTATGGCTAGCCATTTATACATGTGATTATATGTGCATCTGCCAGTATAGTCAGTAAGTTCATTTGCTGCCTCTAACTAGCCATTCATATTTGTCCATGTATGCAATCTGCTGGCATAGTCAGTGTTCTCCATCTATCCATTAAATCTACAAACTATTGAGCATTAGCAGTCTAAAGCCTTGTGTTGTTAGGGAATGTTCATGCATGTCTTGAATGTGAATAGAGCTGAAATGGTCATCCGACTTGATCCAAACCATATTTCATTCCAATATTTCATAGAACTGTTGAATTTTTTATATGTTACCAGGCATCTCTGATTTACAACCTCAGAGAGTTTCCTGGAGTGCTCAGTGCCAATATTCATGACAGCCATAGCATTGGATCTTTGATATATTCTTCTTGTTATTTTTATAAGGACCAAACTTTCCAAAATTTTCTTTCTTCCTAGCCATGGAAGTAAATTATTGAGCTTTCTCGTTCGATCCTACATCATTTTTTTTCTTTAATCAAGTTTCTTGAATCTTACACAATGACCATATTTCATTGAATGGGATAGATTCCTTCTTTCCATAGATGCTTGATGTAAATTTGCCCCATTCTTCCAGTAGTGCATTAAGAACTATGGTGGTCATTTCTTTTTCAGACATTATTTCTCCCAACTCTTGTAGTTGGTATCTTATTTCTGACACCCTCATAAAGTATGAGGTTATTCTTTCTTCCTTTGATATTTCATCTTGTAGAGTTCTTGTCTTAATGATATCACTTCTCCAATAGTACTTATGGAGAATAATTCTGATAATTTATTATATATTTATTTTGATGTCTGCAACTTTGACATAGGGTATGAGGGGATCTTTGATGGATTCTATCAAGATCCTTTGAGCCCTTACTTCCCCTTTCATGTACTTTAGAAGAGCTTGATCTTATTCCTTTGGAGGTGTAGTGATTGCACCATTGACATGATCAACAACTTCATTTTCTATGATGATCAAATCAATCCTCTTCTTCTATGCAAGAAATTTTGATGACCCAACCAATTTTTTGCTTTCCTTGCAAAATGAAGTCATTTTAATAGCAGATTCAGTCATAAATATATAAGTACTTACTTGTCAAGTGAAGCTACTTCTTGATGACAATATATTCAACTTGATTCCTTCTTAATTTTGATTATTATGTTGATAATAGAAGATGTATTCTTATGAAGATGTCTTCCTTCAAAAGTGATCCTTCAAAGAGAGGGATATCACCTTGGTTCTTTGATGATAATGTTTCTTCTTCATTCCCTTGGATGTAGAGACCTCAAGATTCTCCAATTTGTATTCCTTCCTTCTTTGAGTAGAGGTAGGGTCTTTGAGGTCTCCTTTTTCCTTGAGGTGATGATTGTGTGAGATTCCAAAGAATGCTTCAAGTGTAGTGTTCTTCTTTGAACGAACTAGGGTTTTGAGGTCTTCTTTAGTAACTTCTTTCACGTTGATGGTGTAGTCTTTGTACTTGTGGTGCCTTTGAGATAAGAGGTATTTTTTAATGATTGATGCTCTCGATCATCTTCTAGTGCTTTGACCTTTGATTGTCCTAATCTAAGTTACCTTTTCTTGACTTTTCACCTTAGATTTGATACCATGTTGAGAAATCTAGGGGCAACAACATAGGATTCTTTTTCTTGCTTTGATAATTGTTTGTGGTGTATATTCACTTAATTAACTTATTATTGATCTTGATTATTATTAGTGTTTTCTCCATAAAACAACTATCAAGCCATAAAGAACAATAAGACAAAGGACACAAGATATAGGGATCATCCATGGCCAAAACATCTCCAATTGAGAGGAAAACCCACAAGAATTCTTCTTCTTATAGAATCTTCAATTGATGAATTCTAAGACCTAGACCCTTGAACAAGACTCCTCCAGGACCAAGTGAAATTAGCTACTCCTTCTGTGTCTTGAACTTTGGCCTTCCAATAGCTTAATTGCAACTTTGACCTGTATTTCTGCAATTTTGGCTTGCCTCCAACTTCTACAATTTTTGGTCCTAGTTGCAAAAACCCTAGGCCACATGTGTGAGAGGAAATGAAGAGATCTACATTATTTTCCCTTTTCTAGGCCTCCTTCTTCTTCCTTGTGAATTTAGTCCACAAAAATAGTCCTTATTGGCACCAATACTCATCTCTTTGCTGGCATTGCAGCTCGGCTTCATTGCAATAGATTGGAGCAAAAATTTCTTCGCGCATGTGGAGAGAAGTAGACCAAAACTAATACAAAAAAACTCATCCTTCTTTTCTTCCTTCATCCTCTTTTACTTCGCACTTTTTCTCTTCCTTATGATCGAACTTGTGTGAGTGAACTGTGTCTCCAAAGTGAGGTCGAAATATCCTTTATATAGGCTTTATGTCCATGTTTTTAGATCGACTTGCCAATGTTTCTAAGTTGACTTGTTGCTTATGTAGGCCAACTTGTTAATTGCAAGGGCAAGGTCTTGGAGGGTTCTTTGACTTGACTTTGACTCAAATAAATTCCTTTTACAATATGTAACATGACCAAAAAGGGTCTTTCATCAATGACAAGTCCTAGAAGCTCACAATGGGAGCTTTTACCTAAAAATAAATTTTCATTGAGCATGAAACCCATGCCTCAAGAACAACAATAATAAATTTATTTTTCTCTTTTTCATTAAATACATAAAATCATGATCACATATGTCGTTATGAAGACCGGACCTAGTTACATATTTCAACGCCCTCCCCTCCCCTTATTGACATCACGATGGGTTCGTGTATTCATGATTTTTATGGTTTTGTGCCCCTCAAATAAATGGTGGTTATGTTGCGGAATAATTCGACGATCCAAATTCAATTGCAGACCCACTCCCTCCCCCTTACTGATGTCATTGGAAGGGGTAGGGGGGTTGTGTTATTTTATCTCCATCACTCAATTAATGACTAATCTCCATCGCTAATGTTTATAAGCACCAAGGGCTCTCACACCTAGTTCTAGCACTTGGGCATATTTGCTACAATAAAACTTGGTGCCTGATCCTCCGAGTCCTACAATAAAACATATATTTGAATATGTTTATAGTTATATCAAGCTATGTGTGTATGTACGTATGTATGTATGTATGTATGTATGTATGTATTCATCTGAGACAACATAGTTGTTAAAATTGGCAACTAGGGCCAAACTCCATGTGGGTCACCTTATTCATGGCTGATAATATTTTTCCTAGATTCCTCTCGTCGAGATGTGTAGGATTGATCTAAAGATCATCCGATTTCGATAAGTATTTATGGAGATATGAATTTATTTTGATTATGGAATAATTATCAAGCCGACCAGAAACTCATGTAGGTTCAGAAGCCCAACAGACGCATCTATTCATCATCAACATTTTGTGTATAAATATAGGAGGTATTTTCCTCATTTGGACACACACTCTCATCACATATCTCTCTCTCTCCTGCGCAGAAAAGAGGCTCTTCTCCTACTGTGCAGAAAGGGACTCTTCTCTCACACGTGTGGAAGGAAGGACGCAAAATTTAGGGCTACAAATGCAGATCGGAAGTTTGACCAGCATTGACCATCAGACTCTCTCTCAAAACTACACTATAGCTGGAACTGACTCTCCTCAGAAGACCGCATTTTTTGGTGAAGGAATCAAGCCGATGCGACGGTTGGTTTGCGAGATATTGTCTACCCTAGTTTAGGGCTGATCTAGGGTTTGTTGTTGCTGATGTAAATAAGATTTATGTATTATTTCTCTCTATTGAATTATTGAAGATAAAAGAATATTTCATCAAAGGGTTTCCCCATATTGGGGTTTGTCCCTGGCTAGCCGCCACATATTGTGTCTCTTGTCTTGGCTTGTTTTCTATCAATCGTTTAATGTTCTATCTGCACTTTACTTAATGTACATGTGATTGCTAATCTGTGGATAATAATAAGAAAAAGAAGTAAACTTCTCTAAGCATAGAACATACCATAACTTAACATGGTATCAGAGCTAAGATGAAGACAAAGCCCGAGCAAGAGCAAGATCAATCACCAAAGAGAAGTTTGGCAAGGCTATCCTGAAAGAACTATGGGGTCCTCAACACTCGTCCCTGTCGAAGACAAGCTCCGTGAGAAGTCTGACTATCACGGATGGAAGATGTCTCTCGATCTAACCTTATAAGATCAAGGAGTGTTGGACCAAGTGAGAGGCAATATTATTGAGCCTCCATCAAATGCACCCACTGCTGCCAAGAACAAATGGAAAACCGGTGAAGTCAAAACAAAGAATATCATCCGGGATTCTATTGACAAGTGCTTGGTGGCCTACATCTTTGACCTGAACACCTCCAAGGAAATCTACGATAGACTGGTGAGTTTATTTAAAGTTAATGATGCAAATCAAGTCTTCTTTTTTAGAAATAAGCTGAAGGAAATTAAGAAGGGCAAATATGAGAGTATGCAAGCATATTTCTTAAGAATCACCAAGATCAAGAACGATCTCCTATCTATTGGAGAAATTATTACTGATAGGAAAATGGCACTCTCAACCCTTGGAGGATTACCATTTGAATGGTACGTCTTTAGGAGTACTCTTCTCAACAATAGCATAATTCCTGGATTCGAGGAATTAATGTTAAGATGCATTCAAGAAGAAACAAGGATAGAAGAGCAAGAAATCCCCATGCCTAAAGGTCCTCCTACTGCCTTTTATTCTCACGCTAATAAAAGAAATAATTCTGGGACTAAATCAAAAAGAAAGGTTGGACCTAAGGGTGGAAGAAAAGGATGATGTTACATTTGCGATAAAGTAGGTCACTATGCAAGAGAATGCCCTGATAGAAGGGACTCACACCGGGACGATGATCAAAAATTATCTCATGGAAATCAAAGGAATGCCAAATCTAATAGCAGAGGTAAAAGGAGTGCTAGAAATCAAGGAAGAGGACAATCATTCAAGAAGGCTAGAAATTCCAGGTATGAATCTAACACTGTTGATAATAAGCAGGATGAATATTATCTACCAGCTTCTCTATCTACCTCTGCTCCTTCGGACTCGCTGGGAATTTGGCTTATTGATAGTGATGCCTCAAGGCACTTCACTGGTTACAAAGAAGTTCTCCATAATCTGATGAAGAAAGAAACTAACTTGGAAATTGTCCTTGGAGATAATATGAAATATCCCGTGAAAGGTGTAGGCAATATCTCTCTTAAATTGAATCAAGGTAATACAATCCACTTACAAGATGTATTATATGTACCTGACCTCAAAAAGAACCCGGTGTCCATCTCGACAATGGAAGACAAAGCCTACAAGGTGACCTTCAGCGATGGCAAGGTATGTGTATGGAAAAACAATGTTAAAGATGCCTTCACTCTTGGGTTTCGATTTGATTCATTATATCAGGTCGGTGGAAGTCTGCTAGCTATCATGTCTTGTGACACATCTCTTCAGTCTCAACTTTGGCATCGGAGGTTTGCCCACCTTCATTATAAAGCTCTACCCGATTTAAGACAAATGGTGACAAGGATGCTCAAATTCCGAGTAGAGAAAGAAGGTGTATGTCCGGGATGTGCCAAAGGAAAGCTCAAAAGGGGACCATTCCCCTCAAGCAAAAGCAAGACCTCCGATATGTTACAGTTGGTTCACTCAGACATATCTAGTATTATGCCTATGAACTCCTTGGGAGGATATTCATATTACCTTACTTTTACAAATGACTATTCTCGAAAGACTTGGATATACTTCTTGAAAAAGAAAGATGAAGTGTTCTCTTGGTGTTGACACTTCAAAGCCTTGATCGAGAATCAAACCGAAAAGAAGATCAAGATCTTAAGGACTGATAATGGGACTTAATATGAATCTAATGAGTTTCATGACTTTTGTGAAGAGGCTGGCATTAAGAGGGAGACTACTACACCATATACTCCTGAACAAAATGGTGTGGCGGAAAGGAAGAACCGTACGATTGTGGAAGCTGTCCATGCCATGCTCCATGATCAAAGACTTCCAAAGTTTCTATGGGCCGAAGCTGCAAACACCGTTGTATATGTACAAAACTGATGCCCTCATCAAGCATTGGGTTCCAAGACTCCTTAAGAAATGTTCACCAGTAAGAAACTTGATGTATCTCATTTTAAAATTTTTGGAAGCCCTGTATATTTTCATGTACCGAAAGAGAAAAGGAATAAATTGGGTGCATCTAGAAAGAAAGGAATCTTCATGGGCTATGGTGAAAATACTAAGGGCTATAGAATCTATGTAGCCAGTCAAAGGGAAGTCATGATTAGTCATGATGTCACCTTTGACGAAGATATGGCTCTCAGCAAGGTGAACAATCTTCCTACTTTAAGGAGCTCTCAAGAAGCTGACACTAGGGAACCAAAAGAAAAATATGATGTAACAATGCCCGATGTGGATGAACCCATGGATCATATTGATCCACCTGAGCCTTCCTCTTCTAGGAAGAGGCCCTCTTGGCTTAGGGGGCTACTCGATGATGTTGAAGTACATGCTGCACCCCGAGGAACCTTCTATGAAAGTAAGAAACCTAAAAAGTATCAGGGATACCTGACCATCATGAGCACGATCATACAAAATGAGCCCTCATCATTCTCAAATGTCGTCAAGCATCAAGTATGGAAGGATGTTATGACCGAAGAATATGAGTCTATTATGAAGAATGATGTCTAGGAAGTAGTTCCCAGACCCCGGGACAAGACAGTTGTCACTTCTAAATGGCTTTACAAGATTAAGCATGCAGCAGATGGAAGTACGGAAAAGTATAAGGCTCGTTTTGTCGCTCGTGGCTTCTCCTAGAAGGAAGGTATAGACTATGACAAAATATTTGCACCTGTTGCCAGTACGACCATCTGCTCGATCATAGCCCTTGCAACTTCACAAGGATGGAACCTACATCATATGGATGTCAAGACCGTGTTCTTGCATGGTTCAATCAAAGAAGAGGTCTATGTGCAGCAACCCAAAGGACTTGAGATTTATGATCGAAAATCTCATGAATAAAGGTTGAAGAAGGCACTCTATGGGTTGAAACAAGCACCCCAAGCATGGTATGAGAGGATCGATAGCTACTTGATGAAGCTGGGATTCACTAGGAGTGAAGCCGATCCTAACCTTTACTTTAAGGTTGAAGATGAAAAACCTCTCATACTAGTGCTGTATGTGGATGACCTCTTTCTAATAGGTGCAGACCCTCTCATTCACAAATGTAAGAGGGAGTTGGCTTCTGAATTTGAAATGAAGGACCTAGGATTGATGCACTATTTCCTAGGACTTGAAGTTTGGCAGAAGCCAAGGGAAATTTTCCTATCTCAAGGAAAATATGTGGTGAAGATATTGGAAATATTCAGTATGGTGGACTACAAGCCTGTTACTACCCCGATGGAGCTTGACTTTAAGAATTTAAGCAGTAGCGTTGTTAGACCTGTTTTACGAAATGCCACCAAGTATCGTCAACTCATCGGAGCATTAATGTTCTTAGTCAAATCCCATCCAGATATATGCTTCGCAGTCAACACGTTGAGTCAACATATGGTTGAACCTCACCACATACATTGGATTGGTTCCAATAATCTGTTGAGGTATCTTCATGGCACTATTACTTATGGGTTAAGATACACTGTCGGAGATGTGAGACTACTTGGATACACTAATGTTGATTGGGCAGGCAGTGTGGTGGATCGTAAGAGCACTTCCGGGTGCTATTTCTCCTTGGGATATGCTTCGATATCCTGGATGAGCAGGAAGAAGAAGTTGGTGGCTTTGAGCACCACTGAGGCAGATTATATTGCTACTAGCATGGCCACCTGTGAGGCAATCTGGTTACGAAAGCTCTTCAGTGAGCTGTTTGGATTTACATTGGATGCCATCGTGATCCTGTGTGATAACCAGAGTGGGATTCGTTTATCATAGAATCCTGTATTTCATGATCGCTCCAAGCATATCAATATCAGGTACCACTATATTGGAGATATGGTGCAGCGGGGAGCTATAAGGCTCCAACATATTAGTACAGATGAACAGGTCGCTGACATTCTGACAAAGCCCCTAAGAAAGGTAAAATTTTTGACTTTCCGAGAACGACTTGGTGTCGTTCAGAAACCCTCTAATGAGGGTCCTATATGATGTATGGAGCTCTTGGAGCTCCAGGGGGGTGCAGGGTACTTCTTGGAGCGACATATGACCACAGGGTGACTCACCATCCCCTGGTGGTGTACATGTACATGGTAAAAGAATCAAAACTTTCCCTGTGACACACCATGGCGACTATGTAGTAGGATGATTAGTTCTCCTGTGAGGTCTGGATGATGTGTTCTCCATGATGATAGTGTAGCAGGATGATTAGTTCTCCTATGAGGCCTGGATGATGTGTTCTCCATGGCAATTGTGGAACAGGATGATTCGCTTAAGTCTCCTGTCGAGGCATCCTACCCATGCAATCTGGGACTCATGGTAAGTACCTCTCATCTGATCAATGAGCAGGGAAATGAGGATAGGGACCATAGTAGTACCAATGGACACATCGATGTATCTACCGTACTCCCTATGCTAGGATGACCTTCATTGATATGGGATCAATGACACTGGTCTGGGACCAGTGGTAGGAGTTGTACGCACTATGACCCTGACTTTGGGTCGGTTGAGGACTGGTCTGGGACCAGTGGTACACACTCTGAGACTAACTTTGAGTCAGTGGAGGATGGTATGATACATCCTCAATCACTTCTTCTTCTTCATAATTCAAGTAGAGCAGAACATAGCAGAGCAGAGCAGGGGTCAAGCTATACAGGGCAGTGCATTTGATGGATGAATAATAGTGACAGAAAGATGAATTGTTGATGAAGTTCTCCCTAGTTGAGACGGAGTGTTAAAATTGGAAACTAGAGCCAAACTCCATGTGGGTCACCTTATTCATGGCTGATAATATTTTTCCTAGATTCCTCTCATCAAGAGGTGTAGGATTGATCTAAAGATCATCCGACTCCGATAAGTATTTATGGAGATATGAATTTATTTTGATTATGGAATAATTATCAAGCCGACGAGCAACTCATGTAGGCTCAGAAGCCCAACAGACGCATCTATTCATCATCAACATTTTGTATATAAATACAGGAGGTCTTTTCCTGATTTGGACACACACTCTCATCACATCTCTCTCTCTCTCCTGCGCAGAAAAGAGGCTCTTCTCCTACTGCGCAGAAAGGGACTCTTCTCTCACATGTGTGGAAGGAAGGACGCAGAATTTAGGGCTGCAACTGTAGATCAGAAGTTTGACCATC
This sequence comes from Pinus tabuliformis, assembly GCA_031772625.1. Taxonomy (NCBI): domain Eukaryota; kingdom Viridiplantae; phylum Streptophyta; class Pinopsida; order Pinales; family Pinaceae; genus Pinus; species Pinus tabuliformis. The sequence continues at coordinate 319,698,276 of CM062811.1, forward strand.
GTTGACCATCAGACTCTCTCTCAAAACTGTGTTGTAGGTGGAACTGACTCTCCTTAGAAGGCCGCATTTTTTGGTGAAGGAATCAAGCCGATCCGACAGTCGGTTTGTAAGATATTGTCTGCCCAAGTTTAGGGCTGATCTAAGGTTTGTTGCTACTGATGTAGATCAGATTTATGTACTATTTCTCTCTGCTGAGTTATTGAAGATAAAAGAAGATTTGATCAAAGGGTTTCCCCATATTGGGGTTTGTCCCTGGCTAGCCGCCACATCTTGTGTCTCTTGTCTTGGCTTGTTTTTTGTCGATCATTTAATGTTCTATCTGCACTTTACTTAATGTACATGTGATTGCTAATCTATGGATAATAATAAGAAAAAGAAGTAAACTTCTCTAAGCATAGACATACCATAACTTAACAATAGTCCCGCTTGAGCTTACAATCTTTAAACAAGAACTGACAACCAAATCATTTTAAGGTAGATAATTAGTTAAATTAAAGGAGAATATCTATCTCTCCATATGCAGGCCATTTTTACCAAATTACAAACTCAAGATGAACACCAGGGTAACCCATTCTTTAGAAATATTTAGGGACAACAACATCCCTTTTACATCAAGAAATCTCATATCCTAATCATAAATAAATTAGTATCTCTATGTCCTATATATATAAGATCAATATAAAGAAACATATCCAAGCTTTAACATGTTATATATACAGGAGTTCACCACTCCTCATCATTTGCACAATGGCTAGAATTACACATTTACATAGGGATTATCATCCCTCAGCTTAACATAGGTATTGAATAGACATAGGAATTGAACACATTCCTCATATATTACACAAGAAGCAAACATTCCCAATGTTATAGGAAACAAACATTTAGTACATTTAAGAAGGTATTAAAGTAGCACAATGAACATTCATATAACATGCACTGGAAAATAAGGCATAAGAACACTCATCTTATAGTGAGAGATATGGCAACTGAGATTGAGACTCTAACTCTCCACCCAATATTAAACGAGTTGTCGTCAATCTTTCTTGCAACTATCACCCCCAAACTAGATTCTAGAGATTGAGAAAGATTTCTTAACAATGTAAATTCAATGTTATCATTTGAAACAAAATCCTCAAGGCTACACCACCTCTGACCACTAGCAATTCAGGTAATAAAATACACAAGTATCCATTTTCCCTCAAATATTCACAACAAGAATGTCACAGGGCCTCAACTGAGTCAACTTCAACATAGGGGTCCTTTGTAAGCACAAAGAATCACATCTCTAACCCAAGGGAATAGTTCCATCATAACATGGGAAGGTTCCTCAACTGGATAAACTATTGATAGAACATTACATTCATCATTCCACAAGTTTCCCGATGGTTTATTCAGACCTAAGACAATCCATTCTTAATCACATGAGGAGATTCTTTATGCAAATATGGGACAGTTCTTCAACTGGAAAAACTACTTATATGATAATAGATTCATTACTGGATTCTTTAGCCCTTAGGAAAGCCACTATTAAGCCACAGAAAGAGGAGATATTAATATGGGGAGGTTCCATAGTTGGATAAACTACTATGGAAGTACAAATATCACCCTTATTAGGTAGTTCTTCAGAGAAGCAAGCACTAGTGTTTCCAGCCCAAGGCCACACCTTGTGTTTCCTTAGCCTCCAAGTACTTGATTATCTTCGTCCCTTGGCCAATAGGTTCCTCAATCCACAAATTTCATAGTGGGTTCTTCAATCCCAAGGAAAACCATTGTTGGTAGTTTCATCAGTCCTTTGCAAGCCACTTCTCTTTATCCTTAACCAACAGACCCTCTTGGGATTATTTAGTTGATTTATTAATGAGAAACTTCTTTTGCCCCAATTTTATTTCTTTGTTTTTCTTCCTCTTCGTGAGGAATTCTCCCTTCCTTTCCCTAGATGACCTTCAACCTTCTACCTCCAAGGAATCCTCCTCGCATGAATGCCCTTGTTCTTTTGCTTCTCTTTATTAAGAAGTGACAAGTCGCTTCGTGACCTCCACTACAACTCTCACAACCATACGTCGGTTGTTGAACCTTGCACCCTACACTCTTCCTCTTGTATGTTAGTCTCCGGGCAGTGGTTATTTTTTTATTTTCATGTTCGCGGGGATTTTGTTACAATATCTCCCTATGCCCACTCTTGTATTTAATTTCATCTTCCTTTTCATTATGGGTTCAGCCAAGGAGATATGGTGCTTGTCCTCTCATCTTCCAGCCTAATTAAAACACGACCAACCTTTTAAAGGAAGATAGTTCAACCTTCATGTTGAAATTAAATATCCCACCTTCCTTAGGCAATCTCCCTCCCCCAAGCTCTAGAATCCATTTCCCAATTTCTTAGCCATTTTATTTTTTATTAAATAATTAAAGTGTTTACAATAGGGGAATAAGGCATGGCTGTCACATCTACCTATCCCCAATAACTGTTCATAATCAACATTTCATTATCATAATATAAATGTGGGTATATGAAAGTCATAATCACTTGCCAATAAAAGAGAATAATCTCATATTAGTGTCAATCAACCCTTTTATCGCCACTCAAGATTAGAATCAATACATAAATATCAGTCTCCTTACGAAGACCAACATTATCACTTAAATTTAGTCTTTTTTCTAGGGTCGGAAACAACAATGAAATTTAGACTCTATACTAAGGTTAGTTGATCCAAGTGGATATTGGCAACCACTTGACTATTCCACTTGGACCCCCACCACTGTTTATTTTAGTTTTTCAGTTTCATTAATTGTAGCACAGTTTACTATTTTTGGCAGCTTTTTGAGTTCTGAACTTACAGAGCCGTTTTGAGGCCCCAAACGACATTTTTTTTGGAAAACGGGAAACCATGGGTCTTTGACTCATGTTTGCAATCAACATTTGTAGTCCTCAGATGGAGGAAAGGTTCTACTGAATGGTGCAAGGAAATTTATCCTCCACCTTCTCATTGATGTACCATTCAACTTTTCCTGAAAGTTTTCCTTTCAACCCAATCTACCAAAGGGCATGTTTCCCATGTCTTGTAGTTCTAAACCTCTTTTGTAAAACTATATCTTTCGTACTCTTCTTGAGCATCCGGTGTCAAATCCTCCATAGAAGGTAGGACATATTCCTCTTCCTGATCTGGCATGGAAGAGCAATAGAGTTTTAAATTCTTTACATTCATAATTGAGTAAATGCACATATTGTTGAGAAGTGTAGCAAGGAACGCTCAATTTGGCTTAGCCTTGGTCAAATTGAGAAAATTCGAAATTTCCACATGAGCAAACAACTTAGAGGCAGTTAACTGAGGTGACATGGCACTTGTCACTCAGTTAGCTTATAAAAATCGAGTTAGAGGGCTCGAAGTTCATTTATGCATGTGTGATTGCTAATTTATAGAAATCCAAATCAGTTATTTCCAGTTGTACTCAATTAAACTAGTTAGAACAATTAATAGAACTAGTTGGAGGTCAGTTGTGTAGTGGGATAGTAGTCTAACTTAGAGATCATCCAGTTAACTGATCAATCAACCAAAAATAGCTCATGCATGCAAGGAACTTGAATTTTTCAATTGCATTGGAGATTCCAAGGAAGTGTAACATCAATTTTAAACTAGTGTTGAGTATACAGGTGTTGCATGCAATCAATGATCAATCCTTGGGAATTGTGCAATCAATTTTGAGGAAATTCCTAAAGAATAGGGTCTAATTTCCTTAGTTTGAGCAAGGGAATAGGGGCCTTGGTGAGAAAATATTTGGCTAAGTGTTGGAAAAAGCTAGCTCATTAAGCAAGAGAATAGTTATTCTTTTGCAGGTTGAGCTTAGAGCTAGAGATAGAAATTGTAATAGTTTCTCAATTCATTGATTAATGCAAACAGGCTTGAGGGTTTTTTCCCTTTTGGGTTCCCCTATAAGTCACTGTGTATTTTTGGTTTTGATTATTGCATGTCTATCAAACTTTTTACATGGTATCAGAGCAGGATTCACATTAGAACAAGAATTTCAAAGTTGTTCCTTAGGAGGTTTTAATTTGTAGCATCAGTGTAGGAGGATTTCCTCAAAGCTAGGAGAATGGCCTTCAATGGACTGAGACTAGAGTATACCTTGGAAGGAATCTCAAATTTCATTTCTTGGAAGGAGCGCATGGAGGTGTGTGCTTGATGACAATGGATTGTTGGATTATGTCAAGACAAACATTCCAAAACTAGGATCAATTGATGCTCATAACCTAGCCTAATGGGAGAAAGATGTAGCCAAGGCAAGGAGAATAATTCGGGAGGGAGTGAGAGACCACATTGTCTCAAATCTCGATGGAAAAGAGACACGATTTTCCATGTTAAAGGCACTGACTCAACTATTCAAAAATAATAGTGACCTTAGAAAATTGGCCGTGAAAGACAAACTTCGAAACATTAAGATGCATAAAAATGATATTATTCAGCATTATCTCACTAAATTTACACAAGTTCAAGATGAGCTTGGAGGGGTTGGTGTGAATGTTGTAGAAGATGACCTGGTGAACCTACCTCTTCTAGGCCTTTCAAAATCCTAGCACAATTACCAGGACTCTGTGAATGGAAGGGAAAAATTACTGAATTGGGAACACTTATGCTTTGATTTGGTACAAGAAGAAATCATGTGAAATACCATAGATGGAGGTTCGTCCAAGGGAGAGGATGAAGATAATTTTTCATTGGTTGGGAATGGAAAAGGGAAGAAATCTCAACTAGACCAGATTCCATCCAAGTGAGCAAGAAAAAAGACTAGTCCAAAATAAAATGCTTCAATCATCATGAATTCAGGCATTATGCTACAAAGTTTCCACACAAAAGTCTAGCAAGAATAAATCATGAGTAGCAGGTGAAGCATTGGCTTCACAGTTCAAGTTAGACTTCACCCTAATCGCATGCATGGCCAACAATGTGATGGGAAGTGTGTGGTACTTGGATTGAGGTGACTCATTCCACATGACATGGTGTAGAGATTTTTTCAGTGACCTGGAGGAGAAATATTTCCAGATGCATATTGAGATTGGGGATGGTAGAAGATACAGTTCTACCAGGATTGATATAGTAACTTTTAAGAGGGAGCTGGGATCCCTTCTTTGCCTCAAAGATTTCATGTTTGTACCAAGTTGTTGGGAGCGGGATCCTCCAAGAGCAATTTTGGGGCTAAAAGCCCATGTTTAAGTCAATTTTTGTAATATAATTGTAAAGGCTCTGCATTTTTTGGTCACGAGCGCAAAGGTGTCATGTGTCAAAAAGGGTAGTCTACCCTTAGTTTTATAAAGTAGATTTGATTGTAAGAGATCTACCCATGGTCCACGGACCATGGGATTGTATAAAAAGAGCTAAGCTCTAAGTAGTTACAAGGAGATAGACAATGACACAACATGTAAGAGAGTCATAGCTTGAAAGCAAGGAGTCTAAGTCTTGGGTCGTAGCATAGGTAGAGGCTCTGCAGCTACATGTGCAGACGCCTAGGGTAGAAGTCCGCAGCTGAGTGTGCAGACCCCTGCAGTTGTGTGCAAAGGGTAGATAGAGTCTGTAATCACTTGAAAGATATTAATAAAGGGAATTATTCGGCAATTTCTATGTCTTCGTTCTGTTACTGCATCTGGATATTTCATGTATGAATTTCCTTTATTATGCTTATAAGATGCGCGAATGAATGTAATTACATTGAATAAGTGAACGCAATTACGAATATTTGATTACGCAGTGATAACTCTAAGTATTTGACAAGATAAGCAAATCACTTAGGATAATTGAGTAATCTACACAGCACGTTGCCAAAGCAGCGCGAAAGTACCTGAGCCGCTGGTTAGGGCTGCGCGAAGGTCGATCATATATTTTTGCGAAGTTATTGAAGGCTGAAATAGAGGGTTTGTCTTGCAAGCCCTAGAAAGAAGCAACCTGCGGGAAGGCAGGGATAGAAGAATTCAATGGCATCATAACCATCTCAGGGTGTGGAAACTTGGTTCCATCATCCCCACATACTGCTTCAGGTGAGACTTCGGTCCTCGCTCCGCGGGTTGATGCCAAAAGGGCCAGTAGTGTAGGGATTTGTTTGGCTAATTAACATTGAACCTAGGTCAGGCCCCCTCAAGCCAACAAATGGTTTCATTGCTAGGACCGAAATCTGCATAAGAGATGTGTGATGTTGTATCACTGGAATCCAACTAAGAATGAGATTGGAGACTGGTTGGATAGAAAGATCCACGAATTCGCAGCACAGGAGAACAAAAACTCGCGACTGACAAAGGAATAGTGGTTGGACAAATACCTATATATAGAGATCCACGAGATCTTTTTCTGCTCCTTCCTTATTGAGCTATATGAGTGGATCGTGAAGCTAGCAGATAGCCAAGGAATGTGGAAACTTGATGATCCTATTGTGCAGACCCCGGAGCTAGTGTGAAGGTTGGAAGCATCAGTGGATAAGATTGCCCATGCTATCGACCATTGGCTCGATCGCGTCATAGGATGATTTGTGACTAAATTCACCGTCGACACCTCAATCAGCTACAGCGAAGCAGAGCGACGCTTTTTCAAAGGACCGCAAGGTAAGTACGTAAAATATTTGAATACTTGGATTAAAATGATATTATGCGAAAAATGGTTTATGCAGCTACCTTGATGTTCGGGACTACGTGAAGTAGAAAAACGTACAGGAATGAAGGAACAAAGGGTCTGGAGTATAGTCCCTTGATTTCACCTCCGCGAGGCGATGAAGAAGGGATAGTGAAGGTTTCTCCACAAAGCGTTATTCAGTTCATAAGACAAGGATTTCTGCGAATACCACCCCCGCCCACACCACCTCCGACTTCACCACCCCCACCTCCAACTTCACCCATACCAACTCCACCTCCACCGTGGTTCAGTATTGCAAAGGCTTGGGAAATGAGGACCCGGACCAATTCTAGTTTGTTGTGAGGGTTGTATGGGAAGGTCAATGTGTTACAGATGATCATATAAAGAAGGAAACACTGGTTAGTGCTCTGCAAGATCGTGCACTAACCTGGTATATTAAGTACTCTAACGATAACCTGAATGTTGGAGTGGTAGGCATCCAGGTAGCACTAAATAGGGAATTTAGTAGGCCTAAATATGAGGTGCAAACAATTGTGGGATTCAAAGAGATCATGACACAACTAGGCAAGAAACCTTGGGAACTAGATCATAGGCTGAAATGTACAATCCACAAAGCCATCATGAATTTGATATATGGACGGCATCGTGAGTAGTTTTTGGCTTCACTACTACCAAACTTAAGGAGTGCACTGTCGCAGCTGAAGATAACAACTCAGGTCAAGGTCTTGGAGATTTCCATGAGACTACATGAAACTCCAATGCAAGATCCTAATCTAGGAGTTCAGCAAATCAATGTGTAGCTAAAGAATCTATGCCTTGAGATGCAAAGTCTGAAGCAGGACATCACAGTTCGACCAAAGGTACGTGAGTAGGTATGGTGCTTGAAATGCAAGAGTCGGGGTCATGACAAAGACCATTGCCCAGTCTTTGCAAACTATATTGCAGGAGGAGGACCGATGCCTTTAAGGCTAGAAGCTCAAGCAAGACCTAGTGCGGGGCTTACATTATGGTGCGCTATCTGTTAGGTAGCCAGAAAACATGCCACGGATAACTATCACTTGCTACAGAAGTATGTACAAGCACCGCAACAGTTTTTTTGCAACTTTTATAGGTCGGTAGGACATGATGAGTGTACTTACAGGAGCTACGAATTGATGATGGATAGAACTCCCGCCTATAGGGTTCAGGCCGAAACACTGCCCCTTGACCAGAACGGAGGGATGGCATGGACAAGATTTCAGGGGCACGGACGAGGTCGAGGCGGAGGAGGACCTGGTAGAGGTCGAGGACAGTTGATTTGTTACAATTGCGGAGGACCAGGACACTATGCCCGCGATTTCACTAATCCAACGCGTCCATTGTGCAAGTATTGCACACTGTTTGATCATGAAACAGAAGACTTCCCTACACTGATATCCAGGATACGTGACAAAGGGGCGCTACCACCTCCGCCAACTCAGAACCTGTAGATGATGAGGTCTGAGCCACGCGGGGAATATCCAAACGTAAATATAGTGCTCAGAAGTGGAATCATGACAGGAGATGACAATGGGAAATAGCCAAAAGATAGTACATGGGTTCATAAAGCCCCAACAAAGGAGGATGAGTTTGATTTGGAGTGCGCATGTGAAACCTTCATGGAAGCTAAGAAGAGCTTCACTGAGGCCTCCACCTCAAGAAGCAAGGATAAGCTTGAGCAGGAAATGGACCCCTATATGCTCACAACCTTCCTGGAGACCTGTATGAAGTTACTGCGCAAAAGTAAGGTTGTGAAAGAGTTACAAGAGCTCATTAATAGATGCACTGGAACCACGTTGGGTGAGTCGCGTAGTACAAAAGCTTGGCAAACATAAAACAAGAACGGGATGAGAGATGCGAGTAATCGCGCAAATAGGAGAGTACGAATTGGATCAAGTTATATTGGACTTGGGGTCAGACACGAAAGTCCTACCAAAGTAGACTTGGGAGCGAATGGGGAGACCTGCGCTGCAATGGTCTCTGATTCATCTAAGGACGGTGAATTAGTAGAATATCATCACCATGGGGCGGCTGCAGGGGGTGACCGTGGATATTGAGGGAGCGAGTGTGCTGGCTGATTTTGAAGTAATAGAGATAATGGATGACAACAATCCCTATCTTGTGCTCCTGGGAATTGACTGGGCTACTGACATGAACGGGGTAATCAATCTGAAGAAGCGAAAGATGATATTTGAGAAGAAATCATTGCGCGTAATAGTACCCATCGATCCTACTGAAGGATCATGGTATACTAAACTTATCTACGATTATGAGAGTGATGACAACCTGGACTCTATCTATAAGATAACAGCGCGAGACCAAGATTGGGTGAATCCCACCCCGGATGGATGGATTACATGGGATTGCCAAAGTTCCTGCACTTCAGACTCCGACGAAGAAATTGAATGTTGGCAAAATCGGTTACATGAATTAACTATGCTGAATGGCAACACGATGACCTGATCGCTGTGATGTGTGTCGTCAGGGGTAATAAATCTCCCTACCTATGATGGTCTGAATGAGGTAGATATATTTTTGGATGAATTTGAAAGAGAGGTACCAGAAAAGCAGTGCTTCCAGGCCTTGGATTGGGCACTGCACGCTACGCCCGCGAGATGGTGGGGTATGCACAAGGGAAGCTTTGATGATTGGCGCAAATGTAGGAGGATGATGAGAACACAATTTGGGAAGCCTAAGATGTAACTAACAAACAAGTATGATGGGCAGAATGATCTGCACGCGCATCTGGCCAAATGGACCCAGGCTTATGGAGAAAAGCCCCAACCTGAGTGGGTGCACCTGTTCTGTCACACCCTGGATGTTGTCCCAATGAATTGGTATATAGAAACAGAGCTCCGCCATGGGATAGGCGAATGGGATATCCTGCGCGAAGGACTCATGATGACATTCAATTTTGAGGACAGGTTTGACAGTATTGATGAAGTGCTACAAGAGGTGAAAGCAATTATCTTTAGGATACCGCAGGATCCTTTAGACCTGACTCAGCCTAAATGGGCTACTCAGCTGAGTCACATGCTAGAATGTTATAATGTAACTACTAAAGAAGAGGATGAGGATCCACAGAAGATTAACATTCCAGAAACAGAAGGCCACCACAAGATTCAAGGACCACAGATTGAGAACCCTGATATAACCGCGTCGGTGAGAACAAAACAAGTGAACATTGGTACGGAGGTAGAACCGAAATTCGTGAAGATTACAGACTACTAGGACGATGTGACGGAGGATAAGGTCACTAAATTTCTCCACGAATACCAGGACTTATTCCCTACTGAGTTTAGGGACCTGAAAGGAATAATCGGGGACGTAAGAATGATGAAGATCACGTTAAAGCCCGAGGCGAATCTAGTCAAGAAAAGGCCTTACCATCTCAATCCAAAATATAAGGAGAAGGTCCGTTTGGAGCTACACAAGATGCTTGTAGTAAGCATCATTGAGCATGTGGAAGAATCTAATTGGGTTAGCCCAATGGTGGTGCAAGAGAAGAAGCAGAAGGATGAGATAAGGATATGCGTGGATCTCAGAAAACTGAATGATGCTTGTGTGCATGATCCTTTCTCGACTCCATTCACTGATGAGGTATTGGAAAATGTAGGTGGCCAAAAAGCATATTCCTTCACTGATGGGTTCTCTGGGTACCACCAAATCAAAATTGCACCGGGGGTTAGGAGCAAGAAAACCTTCACAACTGAGTGGAGATGTTTTCAGTACACTGTAATGTCGTTTGGATTGAAGAATGTGCCTGCAATATTTTCACGCGTGGTTTTTGTGGCATTCAAGAAATTTATTCGTAAGTTCCTGGAGGTATATTTTGATGACTAGACTGTATTTGGGATAGTTAAACACCATCTAGCAAACTTGTGCTTGATGTTGGATACCTGTCGAAGATACCAGATCACACTCAATCTCAAGAAGTTTATAGTTTTCTGTTCCTTTCGAAATCCTATTGGGGCATGTGGTTTGCAAACAAGGACTGATGGTAGACCTCGCGAAGATCACGGTGATACTGAACTTGGAAGCATCGAGGAGTGTGAAATAGTTGCGCGCTACTCTGTGACATACGGGATATTATAGAAAGTTTATCAAAAGCTATGCCCAGATCACCGCACCTATGGAGAAATTTTTGAAGAAGGATGTCACATTCTCGTGGAATGATGACTGTAAGAAGAGCTTGGATATATTGAAAGAAAATATGGTTACCGTGTTGATTTTAGTCTTCCCCAACTAGAAGAAAGAGTTTCATGTACATGTCGACATGTCATGTATAGTGCTAGGAGTAGTACTAACACAGTCTGGCAGAGAAGGCTTGGACCATCCTATTGCATTCGCAAGTCGCATACTATCCAAAGCAAAGAAGAACTATTCCACCACTGAGCGCGAGGGGATTGCTATGGTGTATGCATTCCAGAAGTACTGACACTACTTGCTAGGAGGTCATTTAAGATGTATACAAATCACTTCGCGCTAAAGTACCTGGTCAATAAGCTTCTGTTGGGGGGGGATCTTCAGATGGCTCTTATTGTTCTAGGAGTATGATTTTGAAGTTGTCATGAAGCTTGGACGATTGAACGTGGGACCAGACCATATGTCGCGCATTGAAACAGGGGAGTAACCTACTAACTTGGAAGAAGGATTGCTTGACAAGCAGTTATTTACAGTGCGTGTCGCGGATGGTCACTTTGAGGATATAATACACTTCCTAACAATAGGAACTGCACTGGAAGGATACTCTGTCTAGAAAAAGAAGAAATTGGTGGTGCGTGCAGTAGATTTCTCTGTCATTGCTGGGAATCTGTACAAAATGGGGACTGATGAGATATTGTGACGATATGTACCTGAGTTTGAAATAAGCAGCATCCTTGTGAACGCTCATGGCGGCGTCACAGGAGGACATTATGCAGGGAGAGCAACCGCGTAGAAGATTCTACGCACAGGTTTGTGGTGGCCAACCCTTCATTGGGATTCAAAAGCGTATTGCAAGGTGTGTGATGTATGTCAAAGAATGGGTAGGCCATCACAGAGGGATGAAATTCCTTTGAGTCCAAAAATGACGTTGCAACCCTTCGAAAAGTGGGTGATAGATTTTGTAGGACCCATACAGCCACAAGGGAAGACAGGAGCAAGGTACATTATCACTACGATGGAGTATTTGACTCGTTGGGAAGAAGCGTAGCCAGTGAAGGATTGCACGGGCGCGACTGCCGCGAAGTTCCTATCTGAACATGTACTGACACGATTTGGATGTCCAAAGATCCTGATGAGTGTTCGTGGTACACACTTCCTGAATGAGACGATTAACACATTGATGGAGGAATTTCAAGTATACCACCAGAATAGCACACCTTATCACCCACAGGCTAATGGGACGGTGGAGGCGTTCAACAAAGTGCTCAAAAATGCGTTGACCAAAGTTTTCAATGCACATCGAAGTGATTGGGACCTACGCCTACTTGTAGTATTGTGGGCTTATCGAACGACATGCAAGAAGTTGATTGGAAAAACCCCTTTTAGGCTGCTCTATGGTGTGGCAGCAGTAATGCCTATGGAATACATCATACCTAGTCTGCACATAGTAGCACTCATAGGTATGACGGATCGCAAAGCCCTAGAGAAGAGGCTCGCGCAGCTCGATGAGCTCGAAGAAGAAAGATTTTTGGATGGATTTCACCAGCCAAAAGTAGCACAAAAAGGCATGGCATGATCGACACATCAAGCTGTGCACATTTAAGGTAAATGAAATGGTTTTCTTATATGATAGTAAGTTTGATAAATTTCCAGGGAAATTCAGGATGCACTGGTTAGGACCCTATGTTATTAAGGAGATTACCGATGGAGGAGCGGTATAGCTGGTCAAATTAAATGGAGGGACCTTCCCAGGAAAGGTAAATGGTAGTCGCTTGAAGCCATACATGTTGTGGGGAAAAATGCCTATGCAGGACGATCCTATCCACCTAAGTGTTATAGACATTTTTGTGCCTTACAGCATTGAGCATGAAATGTCCATAATATAAGGGATCCAAAGTCCCTAAACATGTTGTTCCTACCCCTAGAGGAACAAGGCTAACAAACCACAGCAATTCACAGAAGTTATCCACCAGAAACTGCTCAAAAACAAGTCAATTCAGGATCATTGCAGTGCCTACACTAGCTGTTTGCGCTGAATGTCAAAGCCAACACTGGCTACCTGCGTTGAATGTCAACTGGAACACTGGCTACCTGCGTTGAACGAGAGTGGACATGTGGCAGGCTCATTTCTCAAGATGTCAAAACCCAGGAAGCTTCCAAAATGACACTTTCCTCAGGGAATTCGACTGGTGATGAGTAAGAGGTTCCAAATCTCCAAGTGGAAGCAAGAACCTCCAAGTGGACTCAAGAACTAACAGAGGGAGAGGACACTAGTCAGATCTCAAGCTGACTCATCCTCTCTCCAAACATTAATATATGGATCTCTCCTCCATGAGATCTAGAGGCCGGAATTTTGTTATTGCAAAGAATTGTTGTTGGTTTGAGACTGGAATCATTGGGTGCTTAATGCTTTGAAAGGGGGAGAAGATAGGAATTCCATTTGCTGGGAAGGAGATGCTAGATTGGAGCCCTCTGGGTTGTATCTCTTCCTGAACCTTGTTATTCATCAATAAAGCTATCTTGGTTTCTCCTATATGCTGATGTATTTTTGATGTATGAATGCATTAGTGTATTTGGTTTATTTCTAATCCTAAACTAGTTATGAATGTGAATATTTGTCTTTGTGTAGTGTTCTTCTCTTGTGATCTTGCAGGAAGTTGAAGCTGGATAAGCAAGAAGGCAAGTAGCTGTGAACTCCCAAAGAGAAGAGAGACTGGATCGAGGGACAAACGGAAGACACCGGTAAGTCTATTGATCTCTCTTCTTTCACATTTCATAAAGGAAGAAACCAGAATAGTTGTACTCGTTTGTTGCTAAGGCACTGTCACACCTTAGGTGGATAGGATCGTCCTGCATAGGCATTTTTCCCCACAACAAATTGGCGACTCCACTGGGGAAATTTGTTTAGTCATTTTATTTGTGTTTCTATCATTGTTTGTTTCGTAGACTTGACAGCAACAATCAAACTGCATCTTTCCCGGATGCAAAGTAGACAGTTGCTGCTTTGATCCAGTCACTGGACTTGTCTATGATCTGAACAATGGACTCACAAATGATTTGATGATCCTTGTGATAGATCTTAGTAGCCCCTCAAAGCATCCCTTTGATTGTACCTTGCTTGTTGCTTTTATTTGCCCTAAAACAGTGAATTAAATAGCAATCTGTGACCCAGAACCTGAGGGAAATGAGAGTTTCTCCTTCAGTGCAGACCCAGTGAAGGGATTCTGCATTTCAATGCAGGTCCCGTGAAGGTTACCTGCGCTGAATGTCAAAACCCCTGTGTTGAGGTTGCGCTGAACCAGTTTGCCCTTGTGTAGCTGGGGTTCTCTGCTCTGTTTTGCCTTGTTTTGATCTCTGATTTTTGTAGCCTGTAACCAGCATAGGTACCAATCTGATAACTCCTTTTCTTTGCTTAGATTCCGCCTCCTTTTGTACAAAAAGACTGTGAGTGTTTTTATGTGTTTGTGGCGTCATTTATAGTTTTCCTTTGCATGAGTGAAATAGTCATCCTGTAGCCCTTGATTCAAATCTATTGATTGTCATCTTAGAAGAGAGTTCATTGGTTGTTTGCATATTGATTATACTTTTACTCTTGCTTATTGGTTTGAGTTTGTCTCTTTTAAGTGTCGAAACAAGTATTCATTTCAAATATCGTTAAGTATTGTAATCTCTTCTATCTTCTCTGATTTCGAAAAAGTAAACTTGTTTGTATTTATCATTTAAAAGCAAATTCAAAGTTGTACAAAAAGCTTTCTTTGTAGGCATCAATACTAAGAAAGCGGAAAACAAACACCTGCATTGTGCATTTGCATTTGATAGTTTTCATGTTGGATTTAGGAAATGTGCATTAGAGTGTGCTGATTTCTCTTTGAGAAAAGATGGTGTCTTTCTTTTCCCTTAGTAGCTAGGATTTTCAAAGTTGAAAAGATATAAAGCTTGCTTATCATCTTTAGACTGCATTTAGGAATTGTATCATACATCTCGTGGTGAACCTTGAAAGGCAAACTTCTAAAAAGATCAACCTAAAATAAATTGAATGAACTTAACAACGCTTTGCAACATAACGCACAACATAGAGGTCTAGGCTAGAGACGTGTTCCAGCGTCGTTAAGCCTGGTGACTGTCAATCTCGTGGATGGTGGGTGATTCCTCCTGAGGGACGATAGCGCCAGTACGGATTTTGCTCCCACGTACCGTCGCGTATATATTGGGAGACCCCTATAGGCATAAAACCTTTATCCTTAGGAAGCCGTGTCGGCCACCCTACTGATCGCAATGCACTGAACACAGCATTCAGGAAGATCGACTGCCCGTACCCTAAAAAGTATTCTGCGGTTTTGCGAAAAGTTTGGCACACCCTCTGCCTAGAACTCCAGAGCAGTTCCTTTTGGCCTTTTTCAGACTCTATAACGGAAAAATTCCATCCGAGCATTTGTCACTTCGGGCTCGTTAAAACATTGAAGGAGACTAGAGTCATCTTTAGCTTTTTCTCGACTCTTTAAAAGTGAAAAAGCAAGTTGTGTCTAAAAGCGTCTAAAAAATTCATTTAATTCGGAAACACACTTTCCCCTTTTGTATTTTGGTTGATCGAGTAATCCGCAATCGTGGAAGAAAGTCAATTGAAACCCCGTCGTTCGCGGAGGCTTACGAGTCAACCGTCTTTGTCTCCGGAATCGAAAATAGTACGGACAAAGCGAACTCGTTTAACCGGTTCGAAATCTCCTATCAAAGTTAGAACAAGTGTTCCAACCACATCTGAGATTCCAGTTACTCCAAACATTTCTGGAAACCCTGCCTCTATAGAAGAAGTTCAACAGCCACAAAGGGATAGTAACATTGATCCTAGTCTGGGGGAAAATACTTGCGTTACTGAACCAGTTCCATCTGTAACCGGCTCAGAGAGTCTTGCTCCTCAAACAACTGTCGCTGTCGATTCAACCCCTTCTTCGGCACCAGAAATATTTTACGGACCTGACGGTCTTCCTCTTCCACCAGGTTTGATTGTGATAGAGGAAATTGTAGA
Source organism: Pinus tabuliformis (assembly GCA_031772625.1). Lineage (NCBI taxonomy): Eukaryota > Viridiplantae > Streptophyta > Pinopsida > Pinales > Pinaceae > Pinus > Pinus tabuliformis. Next base: position 319,714,077 of record CM062811.1, read on the forward strand.
GGATCCGCAAGCAAGTACTCCAATCCATTTTGGAGTTGGGGTCACTCTATTTCCTTCATCAGAAGTTAATCCACCACAAGTGGAAGTTCCTGTAGAATCGCTAGGCAATCTATTGGATAGACTCAAAATGTCTGAACAACCGTCAACATCTAGGACTGTGTCAAATGACACAGCAACAGCAGAAGCCCCTTCCATCACTCCGACAATGTTTGTCGGCAAACCATCTGTCCCGACTAGCTCACAACCGCTAGAAGGAGTCCACCAAGGGACTATTTCGACAATGTGGTCTGTTCCAGTTTGTTCATCCGGAATAATATCCGGCAACTCTTATGTTGAGACTCGCCAGATTGATCCCTTTGGAGGTCAATTTGGGCAATCCAGTCCACAAGGACAAACAATCCCCTTGAGTTCCGGATTGCTACCGTATGGGGGGCAGTATGCCCTTTCATTACAGCCTCCGGGAGGGTATCTATACGGGAGTTCACAACAGTATTCAGGTTATACTGGAATTACATCAAGTGGTTGGGTACCTATGCTACCTCAACAACCAAGGGTTGTATATATTATGCAACAGTGTGTACCTATGTCGAACATCCCGACCACACCGGCTATTGTGACAGTGTCGCAAGTTCAAACGTTGCCTGTTGTATGTCAACCTCAGATTTCTCAGGTTGTAATGCAACAGCCCCTTGACCCTGGGACACAACCACAATCACCAACTGGTGGGGCGACACAGGTCCAAACGAGTACAATTACCCCACACCTTGGTCCAACAGTTAGTATAGCACAACAGAACATGGCTTCACAACCATGGCTGGTGCAATACCAACAACCACAATTCCAGCAAGTGTACCAAGGTTCTGAGCAGCAGATCTTCGCGAACAGTGGACAACCGTATATTCAAAACAGTCAAAACCAACCGCTTTACAGTGGTCAAGTCCACCAACCGTATCAGTCATACCAACATCAATTACATTATGCTGGTATGCAAAGGCCCACTGCTCAGGCAATTCCATCATACCCCGGGTATGCCTCACCTAACCTGAATCAACAGTTACCATTCGTGGCAACTTTAGAGTTACCCGATTTACATCGGTTAACCAACGATCCGATTGCTTACGCCCCTTGGTGGCCAGCGATACCTCACAAACTTCCATCTGACATTCCTAAATTCAATGGAAATCCAGGTGAAGACCCATCGAATCACGTGATGACTTTTCATCTGTGGTGTTCATCAAACACCCTAAATGATGATTCGATAAGGCTTCGCCTTTTCCAGAGGACGTTAATGGGTCCAGCGGAAAAATGGTATATTGAATTACCTAGAGCCTCGTTCGACAATTTTAGCTCCCTAGCCACGACTTTCTTAACCCATTTTCAATTACCGATAAGGTATGAAACAGGAATAGAAATATTAACCAACTTCAAGCAGACAACGGCCACTCATATATCCGATCATATACTTGAATGGCGTCGTCGTCGTAGGATGGTGAAAACATACGTTCGCGATCAGCTGTTAGCTGAATGGTTTATAAAGTCGTTACTTCCTGCTATAACAGAAGATGTGGCAAAGGGGGGAGTCGTAACAGAGGAGCAAGTTATTGCTCGTGCACAATATCTAGACTTAGTTTATACTCAGTCTGGCATGCTCTACGACAAAATACCTGATGCCCCTAGACCGGAATTTTCAATTCCTCCTCCTCCTAAATCAAATAGTGACTCTCATGCCGGCGATGGCGTGATTGGCACGGCAAACGCGAAATCGACAAAGGCTTCATCTAAGAAAGCCCGTAAGAATTCGGATCAAAATGCAAAAGATGAAATTCTTGCTTCGGAAGTAAATGCCATATTAGCAGATAAAGGCAAAGAAACCAATCAACCAGGAAGCAAGAAGAAGCAAAACAAAGGGAAGAAGAAGAAACAGGGTGAATCATCCCCTGGAAAAACTTCTTCAAACCCTCCTGGGAAAGGAAAACCAAAAATTCCATGCATGATATGTGACGAGGATCATTGGACAGACAAATGTCCGTACAAAGCTGAGCTTAAGAGATTCTTCAAAAGTTCGCAAACCTCAGCTGTGTTAACTGATCCATTTCCCAATCCAGGTCAAAATCTGGTTGATAGTGGAAATGCTTCCCCGTCACAGGTGCTTATGTTGTCGGTTTAAAAACAGCTGAATGATGCTTTGATTTCGACAAGGAACAAAGATTACGGGAATCTGCAGCTGTCGAACGACAAAGGTAAAGATCAACCAAGTAGTTCGACAACAACTTCGACAGAAGTTGTACCACCCATCATTCCTGAATTAACGATAAAACCGCCAAAGGGAGTAGTACACAAGTCGACATTTAATCCTCGCGCCAGAGCGGCGCAGCATTATAACATAGTGGAAGATTTGGCCCAATCGCCATCCGCTATGTCGACTCTTGAAGTACTATAAAATTGCCCAATCCAAAGGCAGGCTTTGTTATCGGCTATTGGTGGGGTTGATCCTAAGGATTCCAATCTTGTATCCTTTGACCACAAAGGATACGATCCTCAGTTACCAGCTCAACTAGCTTTCCTTATTCAAGTGAAAGCCCTCAACAAAACTGTTCACCGAACGATTATTGATGAGGGGTCATCTACATGTATAATGTCGATGAGTTGCTGGAAAACTTTAGGATCTCCAACCTTGTCGCGATCTTCGACGACATTAAAAGCATTCGACGGAAGGACTTATACCCCGTGCGGTATCCTTAATAACTTGAAAGTTGAACTGGGAGGAAAAACAGTAGAAATAGATGTTGAAGTCATCGATGGGAACCTTGACTACAACATCCTACTAGGAAGACCATGGATTTATGCCATGGCAGCTGTTGTGTCGACTTATTTTAGGAAGATCGCATTCCCTTTTCAAGGAGGTATTACGATCGTCAACCAACAAGACTTCCTCCCTAATGGTTCACAAGTTACAGGAAGCATTCCCATGATCCATGGAAGCAACCACTCACTCCAAGACATCGGAGTAGGCCTACTGAAAGACCCCACATTAATGGGAACTTCCGCACTTCCACCTCCAGTCTATATAGGAGAAGTAGCATTGGTAAGAGCCTGCAACATGATATCTTCCACGAAGATCTCAAAAGACGATGTCGACATGGATCATGCAATGGTTTTGCCCCCAAGCCCTATAGAAATATTGTAGCAATCAATGTTTCGGGCATGGGAGGCGAACCCAAGTCAACGCTCATCAAGCGTTTGGGTAGATAGTTCTAGAGAATATGGTACCCCGTTAGATCCTTGGTCGAAAGTACATGGGACTGACGAAGGAATCCTACAATCAATGTTGATTGAGGGGGCACCATGGAATGATTGCCACCATCGTTCCCTTCTTCCAGAATATGAAGAAGATACTCAACATGACCTTTATCACCCTTTAGTTTTTGAATTCCTATCAAATACTGTAAATACGGTGGATTCCGAGCGAAACTTATCCAATATTGAAGAGACTATAGCCATAAATATCTCGACTAAGACAAATGTTGTAGAGAATATTTATGTCGGCAAAGGTTGTTCTCCTTCAGAACTAGAAATATATAACGCTCTTTTTTGTGAGTTCAGAGATGTCTTTGCTTGGTCATATGATGAAATTCCAGGCATTGACTCGAGTATCGTTGAACATGAAATTAAAATGTATCCTGATGTCAAACCAGTAAGACAACGGCTTCGGCAGGTGCACCCCAAGAAAGTCGCTGCCATTAAAGCAGAAGTTGAAAAGCTCCTCCATGCTGGTTTCATCTACCCGGTTCCTCTAACCGATTGGGTATCGAATATTGTCCCTGTTATGAAGAAACAAGGGACAATTAGAGTGTGCGTCGATTATAGGGATGTAAACCAAGCTTGTCCAAAGGACAACTACCCTACACCCTTCATCGACCAGATAATTGATGAATGTGCCGGATGTGAAATCTTTTCATTTATGGATGGATTTTTCGGGTATAATCAAATAAATATCCGCCCACAGGACCAGTCAAAGACTGCATTCATCTGTCTGTGGGGCACATTCGCTTATCGAAAATTACCCTTTGGTTTAAAGAACGCAGGGGCGACTTTTCAGAGGGAAATGAATTATGCCTTCCATGACATCAAGAACATCATTCAACCTTATCTCGATGACCTTCCGGCTCATTCACGAAAGCGGACTGATCATCCGCAGCATTTAAGAGCGATATTTCTACGTTGCCGACACTACAAGATAAGACTCAATCCGCACAAATGTGTGTTTTGCATCGGTTCTGGTCGTTTACTTGGCTTTATAGTCTCTAAGGATGGGATTCGGCTCGACCCTTGCAAGGTTCAGGCAATCATTAATTTGCCTCCACCTTCAAATTTGCTTCAGATTCAAAAACTCCAAGGGAAAGCAAACTTTCTGAGGAGGTTCATTCCAAATTACGCAGAACTTGCTAAAGGTTATACTCGTCTTTTGAAAAAGGATGTACCTTCTGTCCAATTATTCATAAATGAGCGTGCCCCCATTTCTTTGTCAGGTTTGGCCCGAGGGAATGACTCCGTGAGAGATTATGTCCGCCAGTATTGCAGGGAAGGATCCCAGCCGAGTAGAGACGGCAAGGTTGTTATCCGTGAGATTACTGACAGGTCTCTCAGGTCCATTCTGTATACTATTGGTAGGATGGCCGGTAGTGCATCTGTTCATGTTGCCAACAGATCTTATGTGCAGCACGCCTTGGAGTGTCTCCAACCGAAAGTATTCAACTGGTGTGATGCAGTACTTCTTTAGATGAAAAGTCAGTTGAACAAGGTAAAGGACGGGAAGCTGAAGAACTTTGGATTTGGTTCTATTCTGACTGCCTTTGCCTTGGAGAAAATACCACTGATGCAACCTCAGTATATCGCACTCGACTCTCCTTCTCCTACTGAGCCACGCATGCAGAGATGGGTTGATCACATGTCTATGCATGTTGGTCAATCTCAGATTTCTTTCACTGATACCTTCTTCAGGTGGTTCGAGCATCAGGAGATGGTCTATTCCGAGTATCCATATGTTGGTATGGATTTCCGAGGTGATCCGGACTTGGTACTGCCGGATGGCGAACAGTGGGGCGCTATTGGTAAAATCTTCGACCATATTACTGTTTACTGTTCTTATTTATAATGTCCTTGTGCTTTAGTTTTGAAGGAAAAGAAGTAGAGGTAACCTTGAAATCGTACTTTATACCTGGGGGCATGCAAACCTTTTGGAGTGCAAGCAAAGAGCGGTTATTTATCTGTTTTTTGGGTTAGCCGTTTCCTAACTTGCATAAAGAAAGGATGCGGGGCATAGCTTTGTGAGATGAAGCTCCATAAAAAATAGAATCTCAATGAGACACTCTTATCATATGACTGGGTAATCGAGCAGTTTTAGCACACAGTTCATGCTCGTTAAAAAATAAACGCAAGATCTAAGCAGTTTTAGCGCATAGTTCATGCTCATTAAAAAATAAACATAAGATCGAGCAAATGTTTCCACCCGCGTTTAAGCTCGTTAAAAAATGAACTATCCCAGTAAATAACCACAGTGAATGTAATATCATCAGCCATTAAAGCCTTGGTCGTGTTTGCACCGTCACCTCCACTTTTCGTTTGGTCGATCGTTCACCTCCATATGATTGTTTACCCATTTTGAGGAACAGCTGCGAAGAGTGATTTCACCTAGCCATCCTTGTGACACTGCCGTGATTGGAAAATTCCAACCTGTACCTGGAATCTACTGCTAACCCTGTTTATCACTCGTTCCTCAAAAGACGAGTCTTCTTTAAGCTCTTTTCATCTGACTCGTAAAATATGAAAATATTGCTGAGCTTTGGCCTTCCAGCTCGTTAAAGTGACCGGAAGAGCTATCCCTCCTCTAGATTTTAATCTTTTTGGACCTGAGGGATTATTGCACAAAAAGATCGAGCGCTTGTTTTGTTCGGCTCATTAAAACTATCGAAAACTCATCTCTTCTGTATTGTTTTATACTTTTTTGGACTTAAGGGATTAGATGACGAAAAGGGACTTTTGGAGTTAACTTTATGTACCTTTTCAGATTCTCTAAAAATGAAAAGGACCGAGTTATCCTTGTCGTTAGACTCGTTAAAATCATTAAATAGCGACAAACTTGTCTTTAGACGAGAACATGTTTCACTATCGCTAGGCTCGTTAAAACATAGCGATGGGCTTGCCCGAAGGGCAGGTTATAGAATAAGCATATGTTATCCTCCTCAAGCTTGACAAAAATAAAGAGGTACTGGTCAGCAATGACTGGGGAAAAATTGGGAGAAACTAAAGAAAACTTTGATGGTAGCAAGTCGCTCTTGAACATGACACTTTTCCTCCGTACCACAATCGGGTTGGGTTGTTTCATTCACCGGTCACATCCATGGTCTTGCCATACCATCCATATTTGGGGTAATGCTACCAATCCATCGTATCAGTGTCGCCATATGTTCAAGAGAAGTCGTTCAGAAAAGTCAACCGTGTCCCATCCACTGCCATACATTATCCTTCATCCTTTCATGACCGCCACCCTGAATCATATGTCACAGATCGTTTTCACCTCCATTAAAATCATTAGCTCCGTTCTGTGTCACTGATGTGGGATTCATTAAGGCCCTCCTTTGATGGATCGCTTCTTATCGACATCAGCTCATTATCCAAGAAGTTGATCTAGGAACAACCCCTCAGTACTTTGAAGCTTGAATGCCACAATGGCAAGTTTCTCACTTCCGGCGACAGGTATACATCAATGACCTTCGACCGAAAGATTTTGCGTGGTGTTCGATGCCAAGTCCTTTATTCACACCACGTGAATTGTACTGCAGTACCTTGAGGGTCATTATCATTATCGGTGATTCCTCTCGCGCTTGTTAACGGTTTACATCATTGACCGGTAATCAAGCGATGTCTTTCCATGTTCGACTTCAGAACATTTCTCACATGGACCGACTTGTACTTAGAGTGAAGATTGAACGAGTTTGAAGACCCCGGATCTAGTTACATCCATCCGGGCTGCGATATATATTCAGGAAAGATAAAGACATTGACATGTACATCATTGCAGCAGATAATCATCCTACTCAAAGGATGATAATTTCATCAAAATTATCAGTCTACCATCAGATGATTGTCTGTTCTATGTACAGAAAAATGAATTTATAAAGCTGAGCATGGGAATGCCCGCCTCAGCTAGATCATGAAAGCAGTATGAAAAATAATGTATTGTATTGTATTGTATTACAGGTCTCCTCTCAGCATTGGATGAACTTCGGATCCCCCTGATAAAGCATTTCACCCGATAAACAGCCTCATACTTTAGGGGGAAACTGTTATAGACATTTTTGTGCCTTACAGCATTGAGCATGAAATGTCCATAATCTAAGGGATCCAAAGTCCATAAACATGTTGTTCCTACCCCTAGAGGAACAAGGCTAACAAACCACAGCAATTCACAGAAGTTCTCCACCAGAAACTGCTCAAAAACAAGTCAATTCAGGATCATTTCAGTGGCTACACTAGCTGTTTGGACTGAATGTCAAAGCCAACACTGGCTACCTGCGTTGAATGTCAAATGGAACACTGGCTACCTGCGCTGAACGAGAGTGGACATGTGGCAGGCTCATTTCTCAAGGTGTCAAAACCCAGGAAGCTTCCAAAATGACACTTTCCTCAGGGAATTCGACTGGTGATGAGTAAGAGGTTCCAAATCTCCAAGTGGATGCAAGAACCTCCAAGTGGTCTCAAGAACTGAAAAAGGGAGAGGACACTAGTCAGCTCTCAAGCTGACTCATCCTCTCTCCAAACATCTATATATGGATCTCTCTTCCATGAGATCTGGGAGGCTGGAATTTTGTTTTTGCAAAGAATTGCTGTTGGTTTGAGATTGGAATCATTGGGTGCTTAATGCTTTGAAAGGGGTGAAGATAGGAATTCCATTTGCTGGGAAGGAGATGCTGGATTGGAGCCCTCTGGGTTGTATCTCTTCCTGAACCTTGTTATTCATCAATAAAGCTATCTTGGTTTCTCCTATATGCTGATGTATTTTTGATGTATGAATGCATTAGTGTATTTAGTTTATTTCTAATCCTAAACTAGTTATGAATGTGAATATTTGTCTTTGTGTAGTGTTCTTCTCTTGTTGCAAGTAGTTGTTCTCTTGTCGCAAGTAGTTGTTCTCTTGTGATCTTGCAGGAAGTTGAAGCTGGATAAGCAAGAAGGCAAGTAGCTGTGAACTCCCAAAGAGAAGAGAGACCGGATCGAGGGACAAACGGAAGACACCGGTAAGTCTATTGATCTCTCTTCTTTCACATTTCATAAAGGAAGAAACCAGAATAGCTGTACTCATTTGTTGCTAAGGCACTGTCACACCTTAGGTGGATAGGATCGTCCTGCATAGCGCTCGATCTTTTTGTGCAATAATCCCTCAGGTCCAAAAAGATTAAAATCTAGAGGAGGGATAGCTCTTCCGGTCGCTTTAACGAGCTGGAAGGCCAAAACTCGGCAATATTTTCATATTTTACGAGTCAGATGAAAAGAGCTTAAAGAAGACTCGTCTTTTGAGGAACGAGTGATAAACAGGGTTAGCAGCAGATTCCAGGTACAGGTTGGAATTTTCCAATCGCGGCAGTGTCACAAGGATGGCTAGGTGAAATCACTCTTCGCAGCTGTTCCTCAAAATGGGTAAACAATCATACGGAGGTGAATGATCGGCCAAACGAAAAGTGGAGGTGACGGTGCAAACACGACCAAGGCTTTAATGGCTGATGATATTACATTCACATCCAAATCAAAGAAAGCTTTAGTTTTCGCAGAATTATTGTGCGATCTCCCATCGTCGTCCAACGATGAAACATCAGAAGAGTCAATCGTGGACGAAAGTTTGTTTCTGATATCTGCAAGCAATGAGTGGTATGGGGATATAATAATTTATCTCCAAACCCAAAAATTCAGGCCTGACACCTCTCACTCAGAACAGAAACGTATACGATACCAAGCGAAAGACTACATGATCGTCGGTGATACGCTTCACCGTCGTGGTATCGATACAGTTCTGAGGAGGTGCCTCACCCATGAAGAGGCCGAAAAAGCCCTGAATGAATGTCATTCAGGCGCGTGTGGTGGGCATCAATCTGGATATGCTACAGCACAGAAAATCTTACGAGCAGGATGCTTCTGGCCAACCATGTTCAAAGATTGCATAACCGCAGTCAGAAGTTGCCATGCTTGTCAAATTTTTGATAGCAAAACCAGAAGACCACCCGCACCTTTATAGCCAATAGTTTTTGTTGGGCCTTTCGCCAAATGGGGCATCGATTTCATGACATGTAACCCCACCTCGACCGGGGGGCATGGGTATATTATAGTCGTCGTTGACTATTTTACAAAATGGGCCGAGGCGATGCCTACATTAGATAACACTGGTGAAACAGCTACCCTTTTCTTTTTCAATCATGTAGTCGCCAGGTTTGGCGTACCACAGGCCATAGTTACAGATCATGGGTCGCATTTTCACAATCACATGATGGTTGAATTAGCTGCCAAGCTAGGGCTATCTCACGACAGCTCTACCCCATATTATCCGCAAGCCAACGGACAAGTTGAAGCAATCAACAAGGTCCTGAAGCGTATGTTGCAAAGGATGATCGGGGTTCACAAAAGAAGGTGGCACCTAATCCTGTACTCAACCTTGTGGGCTTACCGAACATCGGTAAAGAACGCGACCGGGTTCACACCTTTCCAACTGGTGTATGGCCTGGAAGCAGTCTTGCCAATCCAGTGTGAAATTTCGTCGCTTAAACTCGCAATTGATCTCCTCCCCGGAACTTCGGAAGAAGAGGCCCGTTTCTTGGAATTAATCCAATTGGATGAAACCCGTCGTGATGCCGCTTTGGCTAACGAAGCCCATAAGAAACGAGTCAAGGCGCAGTTCGAAAAAAATGTCAAACCCCGTGTCTTCTCAGAAGGTGACTTGGTCTTGCTTTATGACCAAGAATCCGATAAATTGGGAGCAGGTAAATTTAATTCTTTATGGATGGGCCCCTATATTGTTAAACGAGTGTTAGCAAAAGGAGCCTACGAGTTAATGGATTATGACGGAATTCCACTGGTGCAACCCCGTAATGGGTTGTACCTCAAGCGTTACTATGCTTAAATAGTGACCAATATGCATGCACCTTGATTTGCGTTATTATGCTGGGGGCATGCAAAATTATCATCGAGCCGTTTTAGCACAAAGTTCATGCTCGTTAAAAAATAAACGCAAGATCCGAGCAGTTTTAGCACGTAGTTCATGCTCGTTAAAAAATAAACGTAAGATCGAGCAAATGTTTCCACCCGCGTTTAAGCTCGTTAAAAAATGAACTATCCCGGTAAATAACCACTGTGAATGTAATATCATCAGCCATTAAAGCCTTGGTCGTGTTTGCACCGTCACCTCCACTTTTCCATTGGCCGATTTTTCACCTCCATATGATTGTTTACCCATTTTGAGGAACAGCTGCGAAGAGTGATTTCACCTAGCCATCCTTGTGACACTACCGTGATTGGAAAATTCCAACCTGTACCTAGAATCAGCTGCTAACCCTGTTTATCACTCGTTCCTCAAAAGACGAGTCTTCTTTAAGCTCTTTTCAACTGACTCGTAAAATATGAAAAGATTTCTGAGTCCTTGACCTTCCAGCTCGTTAAAGGGACAGGAAGAGCTATCCCTCCTCTAGATTTTAATCTTTTTGGACCTCAGGGATTATTGCACAAAAATATCGAGCGCTTGTTTTGTTCGGCTCGTTAAAACTATCGAAAACTCATCCCTTCTTTATTGTTTTATACTTTTTCGGACTTAAGGGATTAGATGACGAAAAAGGACTTTTGGAGTTAACTTTATGTACCTTTTCAGACTCTCTAAAAATGAAAAGGACCGAGTTATCCTTGTCGTTAGACTCGTTAAAATCATTAAATAGCGACAAACTTGTCTTTAGACGAGAACGAGTTTCACTATCGCTAGGCTCATTAAAACATAGCGATGGGCTGGCCTGAAGGGCAGGTTATAGAACAAGCATATGTTATCCTCCTCAAGCTTGACAAAAATAAAGAGGTACTGGTCAGCAATGACTGGGGAAAAATTGGGAGAAACTAAAGAAAACTTTGATGGTAGCAAGTCGCTCTTGAACATGACACTTTTCCTCCGTACCACAATCGGGTTGGGTTGTTTCATTCACCGGTCACATCCATGGTCTCGCCATACCATCCATATTTGGGGTAATGCTACCAATCCATCGCATCAGTGTCGCCATATGTTCAAGAGAAGTCGTTCAGAAAAGTCAACCGTGTCCCATCCACTGCCATACATTATCCTTCATCCTTTCATGACCGCCACCCTGAATCATATGTCACAGATCGTTTTCACCTCCATTAAAATCATTAGCTCCGTTCCGTGTCACTGATGTGGGATTCATTAAGGCCCTCCTTTGACGGATCGCTTCTTGTAGACATCAGCTCATTACCCAAGGAGTTGATCTAGGAACAACCCCTTCAGTACTTTGAAGCTTGCATGCCACAATGGCAAGTTTCTCACCTCCGGCGACAGTTATACATCAATGACCTTCAACCGAAAGATTTTGCGTGGTGTTCAACGCCAAGTCCTTTATTCACACCACGTGAATTGTACTGCAGTACCTTGAGGGTCATTATCATTATCGGTGATTCCTCTCGCGCTTGTTAACGGTTTACATCATTGACCGGTAATCAAGCGATTTCTTTCCATGTTCGACTTCAGAACATTTCTCACATGGATTGACTTGTACTTAGAGTGAAGATCGAACGAGTTTGAAGACCCCGGATCTAGTTTCATCCATCCGGGCTGCGATATATGTTCAGGAAAGATAAAGAAATTGACATATACATCATTGCAGCAGATAATCATCCTACTCAAAGGATGATAATTTCATCAAAATTATCAGTCTACCATCAAACGATTGTCTGTTCTATGTACAGAAAAATGAATTTATAAAGTTGAGCATGGGAATGCCCGCCTCAGCTAGATCATGAAAGCAGTATGAAAAATAATGTATTGTATTGTATCTTATTACAGGTCTCCTCTCAGCATTGGATGAACTTCGGATCCCCCTGATAAAGCATTTCACCCGATAAACGGCCTCATACTTTAGGGGCAACTGTTATAGACATTTTTGTGCCTTACAGCATTGAGCATGAAATGTCCATAATCTAAGGGATCCAAAGTCCCTAAACATGTTGTTCCTACCCCTAGAGGAACAAGGCTAACAAACCACAGCAATTCACAGAAGTTCTCCACCAGAAACTGCTCAAAAACAAGTCAATTTAGGATCATTTCAGTGGCTACACTAGCTGTTTGCGCTGAATGTCAAAGCCAACACTGGCTACCTGTGTTGAATGTCAACTGGAACACTGGCTACCTGCGCTGAACGAGAGTGGACATGTGGCAGGCTCATTTCTCAAGGTGTCAAAGCCCAGGAAGCTTCCAAAATGACACTTTCCTCAGGGAATTCGACTGGTGATGAGTAAGATGTTCCAAATCTCCAAGTGGAAGCAAGAACCTCCAAGTGGACTCAAGAACTGACAGAGGGAGAGGACACTAGTCAGAACTCAAGCTGACTCATCCTCTCTCCAAACATCTATATATGGATCTCTCCTCCATGAGATCTAGAGGCTGGAATTTTGTTATTGCAAAGAATTGTTGTTGGTTTGAGACTGGAATCATTGGGTGCTTAATGCTTTGAAAGGGGGAGAAGATAGGAATTCCATTTGCTGGGAAGAAGATGCTGGATTGGAGCCCTCTGGGTTGTATCTCTTCCTGAACCTTGTTATTCATCAATAAAGCTATCTTGGTTTCTCCTATATGCTGATGTATTTTTGATGTATGAATGCATTAGTGTATTTAGTTTATTTCTAATCCTAAACTAGTTATGAACGTGAATATTTGTTTTTGTGTAGTGTTCTTCTCTTGTCGCAAGTAGCTGTTCTCTTGTCGCAAGTAGCTGTTCTCTTGTGATCTTGCAGGAAGTTGAAGCTGGATAAGCAAGAAGGCAAGTAGCTGTGAACTCCCAAAGAGAAGAGAGACCGGATCGAGGGACAAACGGAAGACACCGGTAAGTCTATTGATCTCTCTTCTTTCACATTTCATAAAGGAAGAAACCAGAATAGTTGTACTCGTTTGTTGCTAAGGCACTGTCACACCTTAGGTGGATAGGATCGTCCTGCATAGGCATTTTTCCCCACAACACTAAGGTGTGACAGTGCCTTAGCAACAAACAGAGACAGCTATTCTAGTATTCTTCCTTTATGAATTAAGAATGAAGAGAGATGGATGGACTAACCGGTGTCTTTCGTTTGTCCCTCGATCCGGTTTCTCTTCTCTTGGAGAGTTCCCAGCTACTTGCCTTCTCGCTCGCCCAGCTTCAAGAGGTTTCTGCAAGATCACAAGAAGAGAACACTACACAAGACATGGATTCATATTCATAACTAGTTCAAGATTAGAAATAAACCAAACATACTAATGCAATCATACATCAAAAATACATCAGTATATAGGAGGAACCAAGATAGCTTTATTGATGAATAACGAGGTTCAGGAAGAGATACAACCCAGAGGGCTCCAATCTAGCATCTCCTTCCCAGCAAATGGAATTCCTATCTTCACCCCCTTCAAAGCATTAAGAACCCAATGATTCCAATCTCAAACCAACAGCAATTCTTTGCAATAACAAAATTCCAGCCTCTAGATCTCATGGAGGAGAGATCCATATATAGATGTTTGGAGAGAGGATGAGTCAGCTTGAGATCTGACTAGTGTCCTCTCCCTCTGTCAGTTCTTGATTCCACTTGGAGGTTCCTGCTTCCACTTGGAGATTAGGAACCTCTTACTCATCACCAGTCGAATTCACTGAGGCAAGTGTCATTGAGGAAGATTCTGGAAGCTTCCTGGGTCTTGACACCTCTTGGAATGAACTTGCCACATGTCAACTCTCGCTCAGCGCAGGTAGCCAGTGTTGGCTTTCACATTCAGCGCAGGTAGCCATTGTTGGCTTTGACATTCAACGAAGACAGCTAGTGGAGCCACTGAATTGATCCTGAATTGACTTTTTTTTTAGCAGTTTCTGGTGGAGAACTTTTGTGAATTGCTGTGGTTTTTTAGCCTTGTTCCTCTAGGGGTAGGAACAACATGTTTAGGGCTTTGGATCCCTTAGATTATGGACATTCATGCTCAATGTTGTAAGGCACAAAAATGTCTATAACAGTTGCCCCCTAAAGTATGAGGCCGTTTATCGGGTGAAATGCTTTATCAAGGGGATCCGAAGTTCATCCAATGTTGGGAGGAGACCTGTAATAAGATACAATACAATACATTATATTTCATACTGCTTTCATGATCTAGCTGAGGCGGGCATTCCCATGCTCAGCTTTATAAATTCATTTTTCTGTACATAGAACAGACAATCGTCTGGTGGTAGACTAATAATTTTGATGAAATTATCATCCTCTGGGGTAGGATGATTATCTGCTGCAATGATGTACATGTCAATGTCTTTATCTTTCCTGAATATATATCGCAGCCCGGATGGATGAAACTAGATCCGGGGTCTTCAAACTCGTTCGATCTTCACTCTAAGTACAAGTCAATCCATGTGAGAAATGTTTTGAAGTCGAACATGGAAAGACATCGCTTGATTACCGGTCAATGAGGTAAACCGTTAACAAGCGCGAGAGGAATCACCGATAATAATAATGACCCTCAAGGTACTGCAGTACAATTCACGTGGTGTGAATAAAGGACTTGGCATCGAACACCACGCAAAATCTTTCGGTCGAAGGTCATTGATGTATCCCTGTCATCGGAAGTGAGAAACTTGCCATTGAGGCATGCAAGCTTCAAAGTACTGAAGGGGGTGTTCCTAGATCAACTTCTTGGATAATGAGCTGATGTCGACAAGAAGCGATCCGTCAAAGGAGGGCCTTAATGAATCCCACATCAGTGACACAGAACGGAGCTAATGATTTTGCTGGAGGTGAAAACGATCTGAGACATATGATTCAGGATGGCAGTCATGAAAGGATGAAGGATAATGTATGGCAGTGGGTGGGACACAGTTGACTTTTCTGAACGACTTCTCTTGAACATATGGCGACACTGATGCGATGGATCGGTAGCATTACCCCAAATATGGATGGTATGGCGAGACCATGGTGATGTGACCGGTGAATGAAACAACCCAACCCGATTGTGGTACGGAGGAAAAGTGTCATGTTCAAGAGCGACTTGCTACCATCAAAGTTTTCTTGAGTTTCTCCCAATTTTTCCCAGTCATTACTGACCAGTACCTCTTTATTTTTGTCAAGCTTGAGGAGGATAACATATGCTTGTTCTATAACCTACCCTTCGAGCAAGCCCATCGCTATGTTTTATCGAGCCTAGCGATAGTGAAACTCATTCTCGTCTAAAGACAAGTTTGTCGCTATTTAATGATTTTAACGAGTCTAACGACAAAGATAACTCGGTCCTTTTCATTTTTAGAGAGTCTGAAAAGGTACATAAAGTTAACTCCAAAAGTCCTTTTTCGTCATCTAATCCCTTAGGTCCGAAAAAGTATAAAACAATACAGAAGGGATGAGTTTTCGATAGTTTTAACGAGCCGAATAAAACAAGCGCTTGATATTTTTGTGCAATAATCCCTCAGGTCCAAAAAGATTAAAATCTAGAGGAGGGATAGCACTTCCTGTCCCTTTAACGAGCTGTAAGGCCAAGGACTCGGCAATCTTTTCATATTTTACGAGTCAGTTGAAAAGAGCTTAAAGAAGACTCGTCTTTTGAGGAATGAGTGATAAACAGGGTTAGCAGCTGATTCCAGGTACAAGTTGGAATTTTCCAATCACGGCAGTGTCACAAGGATGGCTAGGTGAAATCACTCTTCGCAGCTGTTCCTCAAAATGGGTAAACAATCATATGGAGGTGAACGATCGGCCAAATGAAAAGTGGAGGTGACGGTGCAAACACGACCAAGGCTTTAATGGCTGATAAGGTTACATTCACGTTGGTTATTTACCGGATAGTGGTTCATTTTTTATTTTAAAATGAGCTTAAACGCTGGTGGAAACACTTGCTCATTGCTTATGTTTATTTTTTAACGAGCATGAAGTCCGCGTTAAAACTGCTCGGATCTTGCGTTTATTTTTTAAGGAGCATGAGCTGTGTGCTAAAACTGCTCGAATCTGTTTATTTTTTAACGAGCATGAACTATGGACTAAAACTGCTCGGTTCTTGCATTTATTTTTTAACGAGCATGAACTGTGTGCTAAAACTGCTCAATGATAAGTTTGCATGCCCCCAGCATAATAACGCAAATCGAGGTGCATGCCCCCCAAGCTTCATTGCATTCAACTTGGTGGTTGGAATGAAGGTTTACCTTTGAGATTTGGAAAGGGGATTGTTTTCATTTTTTAATGAGGTTGACACAATAAAATAACTATCCTCATGACTCCTTGTTTCATTTTTTAACGAGGTTGACACGAGATAAGAACCGTCCTCGGAGCCCACTGTATTTATAGTATTTCTATTAGGGCGATGATCCACGCTGAAAAAATGTTTAGGAATCTTCCGAATCCATTAGATATAGAAGATTTCATATTGTAGGTTTCCACTGTGGCCACTTCCGCCAGATTACTTGCAGGCGGTAGGGCAAAAGTACCCATTAAGGCAGGGTCTTTTAGGAGACCTACTCCAATATTTTGAAGCGAATGATTGCTTCCATGGATCATTGGAATGCTTCCCGTAACTTGTGAACTGTCGGGGAGGAAAGTTTGTTGGTCGACGACAGTAATTCCTCCTTGAAAGGGAAATGCAATCTTCCTGAAGTTGGTCGACACAACTGCGGCCATGGCATATATCCAGGGCCTTCCCAGTAGGATGTTGTAATCGAGGTTTCCATCAATTACTTCAACATCAATTCCTATTGTTTTACCCCCTAGTTCAACTTGCAAGTTATTTAAAATCCCGTATGGAGTGTATGATCGTCCATCAAATGCTTTTAATGTCGTTGACGATCTCGACAAGGGTGGTGAGCCTAAATTCTTCCAGCAACTCATCGACATAATACATGTAGATGCCCCCTCATCAATAATTGTTCGATGAACAGTTTTGTTGAGGGCTTTCACTTGAATAAGAAAAGATAGTTGAGCTGGTAACTGAGGGTCATATCCTTTATGATCAAAGGCCACAAGATTGGAGTCCATTGGGTCAATTTCACCTATTGCTGATAATAAAGCTTGCTCTTGGGAGAGGCAATTTTGCGGTACCTCAAGCGTTGACATAGCGGATGGCGATTGGGCCAGGTCCTCTATTATATTATAATTCTGTGCTATTCTTGCACGATGATTAAATGTCGACTTGTACACTACTCCCTTTGGCGACTTTATCATTTGTTCAGGAATGGTGGGTGGCACAACTTTGGTCAAAGTTGTTGTCGAACTACTAGGTTGTTCATTAGCCTTGCTATTCGACACCTGTGGATTCCCGTAATATTTATTCCTTGCCAAAGCATCATTTTGCTGCTTTGAGATAGACAACATAAGCACTTGGGATCGGGAAGCATTTTGATTAGCAACCAGTTTGGTACCCGGGCTTGGAAACGGATCAGTCAATACTGCTGAGGTTTTTGAAATCTTAAAGAGTTTCTTAACTTTAGTTATATGTGGACAATCTCTCGTCCAATGATCCTCATCGCATATATGACACCCCGCAGGGGGTTTCCTTTTTCTCCCTTTCTTTTTCTTCTTGCCCCCTGGTTGCTTCAGTTGTTTGCCCTTGTCGGTCGACATGGCATTTACTTCCGAGGCAAGAAGTTCCTCATTTGCATTTTGACTGGAAATCTTACAGGCCTTTTTAGATGTAGCCTTTGTCGATTTCGTGTCTGTCGCGCCAATCACGCCATCGATGGCATGAGAGTCGTTGTTTGATTCAGGAGGAGGAGGAATTGAGAATTCTGGTCTAGGGGCGTCAGGTATTTTGTCGTAGAGCGTGCCAGACTAAGTATAGACCAAGTCCAGATATTGTGCACGAGCGATAACTTTCTCTTCCGTTACGACCCCCCCCCCCCTTTGCCACATCTTCCATGATTGTAGGAAGTAAGGATTTGATAAACCATTCAGCTAATAGCTGATCGGGAACGTACATTTTTACCATCCTACGACGACGTTGCCACTCATGTATATGATCAGATATGTGAGTGGCCGTTGTCGGTTTGAAGTTGGTTAGGAGTTCCGTTCTTGTTTCATACCTTATCGGTAATTGAAAATGGGTTAAGAAAGTCATGGCTAAGGTACTGAAGTTGTTGAACGAAGCTCTAGGCAATTCAATATACCATTTTGCCGCTGGACCAGTTAACGTCCTCTGAAACAGGCGAAGCCTAATCGAATCATCGTTTAGGGTGTTTGATGAACACCACAGATGAAATGTCATCACATGATTCGACGGATCTTCACCCGGATTTCCATTAATGAACAAATTTTGGGGGGAACGGTTGGATTTGAATTCAAAATGCCCTATAAATTAAAAGTGGTTGTCGAACGAAAAACACTTGGCATTTTGAGAATTGAGTTGTGGTGCTCTCATGTGCATATGAACTGTGAATTCTGTCAAGATCTGGTAGTGAGTCTGCCATTTGAACAATTGTCAAAGGAGACACAAGCACTAGTGAATAGCATCATGTCGACATGCGTAGAAGCTATGGACGCCAAAGGAGTGGCAGCCGAGGAAAATGTGTAGGAAATTGATATGGGGGCCGATGTAGCTACCCCGAAAGTGGTCGAAGTATTGGTAGAGGTCCATAAATCCCCAAGAATGTCGAGACCAAAGCCAAAGCTAACCAAGGACACCGTGAAAGACAAGAATTGCAAGCAACCTGCCATACCGGTGCACGCGTCACCCAGACGGAACCCACCAAAGCCAAGTTCCCAGGAGAAAGGTAAGGCTATAAACCTAGAAGCAAAAGAGGAGGATATCGAAGACATCCCCATGGATGATGAGGATGTGGGACTGGAAATAAAGGAGGTTGAAGCCCAGGGGGTAGACCCTGTTACATGGTTACTGGAGTGTGTCCCTCTGCACAAGCCTAAGTCCAAGGTCCCAAAGGACATAGATGAAAGTAAGACCCCCCTACAAACCCCTCTGCTACCAAATGAAATCACTTTTGACAGTCCGCGTTTGGCACAGGTGCCAATTTTGAAGCTCAAAGACTAGGACTTGGCATGAGAAGTTCCTACACCTGGAGACTAAATAGTTGATGCACTGCATCATCAGCAAGAATATAGGGATGATTGCATTGGAGCCATGAAAGTGGCTCAAAAGAGTGGATAAGGCAGGATTACTCAACCTGCTCTGGGTGTCACACTATAACCGCACCCTTGTGATGGTTTTGGTCATCAAACAACTGATGTGCTTGGTGCATGATGGGTGTCTGTGGTTGGAGGAGCCAATACCCATCATTGATATGTTGATTCACAAAATAACGTGCCTGCCATATACAAGCGAAAATCCAGCTATGATCTTTAGCGACAAGGGTGGCGAGCAGGCGCTCATAGAATCAGTGAAGGAGAAGTTCAAACTGGTAAAAAGTCATGCGGGTACCCTATCTCTAGCATTTGCGACCCTGCTATGAAAGTGGCAATGCAAATCCTTGCAGGGAAGGTGATACGGAAGTGTTGCGCTGATGAGGTACCAGTGCTTATCGTCGCACTCGCACAAAAGTGCGTAGGAGGAGTCCAGATTAATTGGTTGGACTACCTTCACGAAGAGTTCCTAGTGAACTTCCGCGAAGCGCAAGAGAAAAGCAAGACCTTCCACTACACGTGGCTCTTGTTTTCAATCGTGCTCGTAGTGTGGGAGCTACCAGAAGAAAGCCAATTCCCCTCGGTCGTGCCAGACCTTCCTGAAGCAGTGAAGTACGCTTCGTTGTGGGCGACCAAGGATTCAGAGCGCATTTGGGACAGCAAGATCTTTTGGATCTTGATGGAAATGAATATCAGGATGGCTATCAATCACAAGCCATGATTGTCACCCACAATATACACTAACCTGCAGAGCTATGCGAAGTTTAAGGTTGATTTCCATTGGATTTCAATCAGGGCGTGGAAGGTCCCTCCACAGAAGTGGTATGATTTCCCATACCTAACCATAGACGATGCCATCGATGTGGTGCTAGATAAATGGCCAGCGGAGTGGCGCACTACCACGGACTTAGCGGTGGGTGGAAGAAAGTCCACCGCACAGAAGAAGAAGGAAGAGGCCAAGCTAAAGATTGCGCAGCTGGTTGAAAAGAGGAAGAAGGAGGCCACTAAGAAGGCCCAGGAAAAGCAGGCAGGAAAGGAAGCAGGAAGACAAACAGGTGGCACAAAGCACGGCTCTGAAAAAGGCACGTGGTCTCCTTCACTTGAGACCGAAGAATAGAACACAGAGCAGCACGGCGCGGACCCTCAGGAGACGTCCGCCCGCATTAAGCACCCGAGAGAGTTGGAGAAGGGAGGGTCCAGAAATAAATCCAAGGCAACCAAGACCTCGCTGAACCCTATCACATTGACGAAGGGTGACTTATATGACATCGGTGACACAATCTGAGATGTCACTGCAGAGGCCCTACAACAATTTGAAAAGTAGCAGTAGATCATCCTAGGGGCCATCCAGACTGGGTTGTAGTAGTTACAGACCCGCGCATCGCAAGCTGGTACGGTGTCTACCAGCCGTGGTATCGGCACATCAGAGGTTGCCAGTATGTTGCGCACGAAGGCTTCCAGTGCACTAGTGCTGTCAAATGGAGCACTGACAACAGAAAATGAGGCTGATAGGCCCACTGTTAGCACCTTGAAAGGATTTGGACTGCACCTGGCAGCACTCCCACGCAAAGCACTCCACCTCTTGCAGGATGGAGTAATTATAGAGCTGAGGGCCCGTGAGCACCGTGCTCTCTAGGCGTTCAATGAACAGAAGATAAACAACAATCAGATGGCCCTGCAAAGGAATGCTTCCATCGCCACTGAGGCCGAAGTGACCAGTCAGAGCAAGAAGATCCTACAGGTTATGGAGGAGGCATGCAAAATGGTCCCAGAGTTGTCCATTCTGGAGGAGGAGCCAGTCGAGGTCCGCATCCGCAAACTGGCCACAGGGGTGCATGACACTCGAACAGAGATGGTGTGAGTTCAGTTGGAGGTGAACCTTTAGATTACAGAGCTCCATTTGAGGGCCCAGCGTTCAACACCGCGAGAGGTAAAGGAACAGCGAGCGCCCGTTGTCACAGAAGCAGTCGCGATGGTGGATAGTGTAGTAGCAAACTACACACAGTTGTTCGAACAATCGTTTGAGGTCCTAACCAGCTTGCAGGAGGACCCAAACATCCAAAGGCTAGAGACATAAGTGCGCGAACTCCAATAGCAATATGACAAAGTAAAGGGCACATCATGAACTGTCGCGTTGACATAAAGGTTAGCCAAGCTGCAGGAAGACAAGCAGCTGAAGGAACAGGTGGACGCAGCGTTGCACAAGGAAGCAGTGCTCAAGGCATGACTAAAGCCCTCGCTGGAGGAAGCTTATGCAGTCACAGGAAACATTGAAGGCAAGCTTGCGACTCTGCAAGCGACGCAACAACAACTTTAGGCTGACAGCACAGGGGGAGTAACTGAGAAAATAGTTCAAGATGCGAAGCAGGCAGCAGCTCAGTGCATGGCCGAAGTTATGGTCATCAGGGTCAAGCTGGAAGGGCTTCGCGGAAAGATCTTCATGCCTACCGAGTGACTTGAGGGCGAGTCGCAATGTTTGTGCTGGGGGCCTGTTGGGAGCAGGATCCCCCAAGAGCAGTTTTGGGGCTAAAAGCCCATGTTTAAGTCAATTTTTGTAATATAATTGTAAAGACTCCACATTTTGCGGTCGTGGAGCGCGAAGGTGTTGTGTGTCACAAAGGGTAGTATACCCTTAGTTTTGTAAAGTAGATTCGGTTGTAAGAGATCTACCCATGGTCCGTGGACTATGGGATTATATAAAATGATCTAAGCTCTAAGTATTTAGAAGTAGATAGACAACGACACAACATGTAAGAGAGTCATAGCTTGAGAGCAAGGAGTCTAAGTCTTGGGTCGTAGTGTAGTTAGAGGCTCCGCATCTGAGTGGGCAGAGGCCTAGGGTAGAAGTCCGGAGCTGAATGCGCGGACCCCTGCAGCTGTGTGCACAGGGTAGATAGAGTCTGTAATCACTTGAAAGATATCAATAAAGGGAATTATCCGAAAATTTATGTGTCTTCGTTCTGTTACTGCATCTGGATATTTTATGTATGAATTTCCTTTATTATGCTTATAAGATACGCGAATGAATGTAATTACGTTGAAGAAGTGAATACAATTACGAATATCTAATTACGCAGTGATAACTCTAAGTATTTGACAAGAAAAGCAAATCACTTAGGATAATTAAGGGATCTGCAGGGCACGCTGCCATAGCAGCGTGAAAGTACCTGAGCCACAGGTTAGGGCTACGTGAAGGTCGACTGTATACTTTTGCGAAGGTATTGAAGGCTGGAATAGAGGGTTTTCCTTGCAAGCCCTAGAAAGAAGCAACCTACGCGAAGGTAAGGATAAAAGAATTCAACAACATCACAACCATCTCAAGGTGTGGAGACTTGGTTCCAGCATCCCCCCATATTGCTTCGGGTGAGACTTCAGTTCACGCTCCACGGGCTGATGCCAAAAGGGCTAGTAGTGTAGGGATTTGTTTGGCTAATTAACGTTGAACCTAGTTCACGCCCCCTCAAGCCAACACAAGCCTGAAAAAGAACCTCATCTTTGTAGCAATTTTAGAAGATCATGGCTATGATGTTATTTTCAGTAAAGAGAAATCCTTTCTAAGACACATAGCTACTGGGTAGGTGAAGCATATCAAGGTTCATGTGAAGAACTTGTACAAACTTGATGTGGAAGATTATGATGCATTAAGCGGTAAGGCAGAGAAAATGCAGAGTCAAGATGTTGGTGAACTCTCGCAAAGAAGAATTGGTCATTTTCACCATGGCACCCTTAAAATTATGCAGCAAATAACCACTATCCTCCTTAAAGGATCACTTGAGCAACATGATGTCTGCAATGGTTGTACCTTAAGGAAGTATGTAAAACAAACATTGCATGATCGAGACAACAAAGTAAATGAAGTCTTGGAAAGAGTCCAGTTTGATGTTTATGGACCCTTCTCGAAAATTTCCAGTGCCATACATAAATACTATGTTATTTTTATTGAAAATTTCTTAATAAAGTGTTGGATCTTCTTCATGCGGAAGAAGGATGATACATTCTCAAAATTTATAGAATTCAAGGCACTAGTTTGCTAGAAAATCATATATTACAGAGCAACGGAACACATAAAATATATTGCAGAAATATAAACACAGAAAACACATAAAACAAGAGAGACACAGATATACATGGTTCACCTAATTTGGGCTACATCCACGGAGAAACATCCAGTCCTTCCTTTATATTATCCAGCAAACTGAAGAGATACAACCTACAACAGATCCGCTGTAATTCCCTCTTCGCTCTCACACAATATCCTCCCTCTTTCTCACTCAGAATACATATCTACATAGACGCAATACAATTCCCTCATATATAGAGAGGGGTTTCCTTCTAGGGAAAAAAACCCTAAATTAAACATAACTTCTATGGTCAGATCTCCGCCTAATGAACGGCCCAAATTGACTATGAAATTACAATATTTTACAAGGCAATTTTACATCTATTTTTAGCTTCGGAGGAGCTGCCCCCGATCCCCCGCCAGCGGGGGGCTCCCAAAGGTCGCAGCCATCCCCCCTAGACCACCCCTACAGTGGAAACATTATGGGCAGCATTGCCACTCCATTATGAACTGGGTTCCAATGCGGCGATACCTCGAAATAAAGAAGATAATTAGGCTCCACACCCAACAATCTCCCACTTGGACACTGATTATAACAACTCCACCACTGCTTCATTTACTGGACAATGACTCCACTCTGGACCTGGCGATTTCTCATCTTCTTCATCATACTTAAAGACCAATTGAAACTGAGCAAACTCTCAATTTCTCCCTGGTTACAACTTTTGTTAACATATCTACAGGATTTTGGCTAGTGTGTATCTTTTCCAGCTTCAACTGTCCATCTTCCAATGTTGACTGTATGAAATGGTACTTGAGTTGTATATGTTTAGTCTTGGAATGAAATGCAGAGTTCTTTGCAAGATGTATGCCACTCTGGTTGTCACTGTATAACCTGCCCAACTCCTGCTTCTTACCCAATTCATCCAGAAACCTTTGTAACCAAATCATTTCTTTACTAGCCTCTGTATCAGCAACATACTCTGCTTCCGTTGTTGAGAGTGCAACAACACTTTGTATTTTTGAGACCCAACTGAAAGTTGTTCCACCTACAGTAAACACATACCCTATGGTGTTGCTCCTGTTATCTCTATCACCCACCATATTTGCATCAACATATCCCTTGTAGAGCAATGTTTGAACCACCAAAGCATAATGCTTGATTTGTGGTACCTCTCAAATACCTGAGAATCCACTTCACCACCATCCAATATTCTTTTCCTGGATTGTTCATGTACCTGCTTACAACTCCTACTGCATGTGCAATATCAGGCCTTGTGCAGACCATTGCATACATTAAGCTTCCAACTGCTGATGCATATGGAACTTTAGATATATGAGCTATTTCTTCCTGAGTCTTGGGACACTCCTCCTTACATAATTTGAAATGGCTAGCTAAAGGTATACTAACTAGATTTTCATTCTGCATACTAAACCTTTTCAACACCTTTTCTATGTGCTCACTTTGAGACAATGTTAATTTGTGATTCTTCCTATCTCTAGTTATTCTCATACCAAGGATTTGTTTTGCAGCACCCAATTCTTTCATCGCAAATGAGTTCGCCAATTTTCTTTTGAGCACATTTATTTCCTACATGTTAGAACCTGCAACAAGCATGTCATCTACATACAATAACAATATAATATATCTTCCATCATTTTTCCTTTTGAGATAAACACAATGATCAAAGTGACATCTAGTATAATGTTGTTCAAAAATAAACCTGTCAAATTTTAGATACCCCTGCCTTGGAGCCTGTTTTAAGCCATACAAGCTCTTCTTCAACCTACACACTAGTTTCTCCTTCCCTTTTACCTCATATCCTTGTGGCTACTGCATATATATCTCTTCCTCCAAATCCCCATGGAGAAAGGTTGTCTTTACATCTAACTGGTGAAGATGCAAATCTTCGGCTCCTACTAGACTTAAAATAGTTCTGGTTGAAGTCATTTTAACAACAGGAGAAAATATCTCATCAAAGTCTAAACCCTTTTTTTGTGCAAACCCTTTCACCACAAGTTTAGCTTTATACATTTTTCTACCTCCATCTTCTTCCTTCAACTTGTAAACCCATTTATTCTGCAATGTTGTTTTACCTGCAAGCAACCTGACTAAATCCCAAGCCTGGTTATGTGCTAAGGAGTCCATCTCTTCTTTCATGGCTTTCTCCCACTTCTTCCCGGTTTCTACCTGCACTGCTTCTTCATAACATTCTAGTTCACCAGAATCAATCAACAGTACATAATATAATGAAGGAGAGTATCATTCAAGGGGTCTACTTATCTAGGTAGATCTTCTAACACCACTTTTAGGTGTTTGAGGTGCATGTTGCTATTGTGGTTGTTGTTCTGGCCGTTGATCATTATGATTTTCAGGCACCATCACTTTTTCTGTGATCTCATCAAGCACTGTGTATTCTCTTTTTTCTTTTTCTAATTTCTTCTCCTACAGCTGATCCTTATACAAAACCTTTTCATTGAATATGACATCTATACTCCTAATGATTTTGTGTTTTTCATAATCATAAAAGCGATAGCCAAAATCACTAATACCATATCCAATAAAAGTACATTTTTTTTTATTTTGCCTCAAGATTTGTTCTATTTTCTTTATTAATGTTTTTATCGGGAAAACTAGTGTCTGTGCAGAGCTGCTAGTCCCACTAAGGCTGGTAGCTACGTTAGAAACAAACAAACTAAAAACTACTTTCGTTTTCCTTTATGAGAAATAGATAAGAGAAGAATAAGGAGACCAACCTCTGTCTTGTGCTTGGTTCCTTGCTCGATTCCTCTCTCTTCTGGTAGGTCTTTGCCACTTGCTTCCTCGTCTACCCAGCTTCAAAGAGTACCTGTAGAATCAAAGCAGCATAACACTATCCAAGAACATAGATCTATTATCATAAACAATATAGGACCAGATGTATATTGACCACACAAATGCGTAAATTATCAATCATACAAGAATGTGGAGGAAAACTTGAATAGCTTTATTAATAATCAAGAAAGAGCAAAGAGGATTACAACCAATTGTTTTGACCCAGCATCATCCTCTCAGCAAGTAAGCCCTTCTTCACCTCATGAAAAGCTTAGATCACCCAACACTATGATGTTACACCAAGAAACCAACAGCACTTCCTTACAAGATACAAAATTCCAGCCTCTGGATCTCTGGGATGAGGGATCCATATATAGATCTCTGCAAGGGAGGTGAGTCAACTTTTGAGATTTGATTAGTGTCTTCTCTCTGATAGTTCTTGATTCCACTTGGATATTAATGATCTCTTACTCATCCCTGGTCGAATGCAGAGAGGCAAGTGTCACAGGAGAAGTTTCTGGAAGATTTCATGCTCCTCCACCTTGCGGATTGACCTTGCCATTTGTCCACTCTCGCCCATCACACCCCATAGAAGGACTTTTCAACATGCATCACACCTACTGTGTGTATTCAAGTGGGATGCAACACACTTTGACTATGGAGCAGGTGAAATGGTCCAGTTTTGACCAGTTCTGAGTATTTTTTCATGGAGAACCTCTGGGAGATGTTGTAATCAGTTGACCTTGTTATTTTAGGGGTTGGAACAACACCTTTAGGGACTTAGGAGCCCTTGGTTTATGGACATTTATGCTTGGGGTTGCAGTGCCCAAAAATGTCTATAACAAATGTGGACAAAGGCTTCACAACCAAAAGTTTTTAAAATGAGTAGTTTACCTTTTTACCTGTCCATGCCTCCTCTGGAATACCACCATCCAAGGAACTTGAAGGCCCTATGTTTATTAGATAAATAGAAGTATCTATATCATTTTCCCAAAATTGTAAAGGCAATCCTGCATGCAATCTCATGCACCTTGCACGCTCCATGATTGTCCTGTTCATCCTTTCTGACACCATTTTCTTGTGGTGTTCCTAGAACTGTCTTCTCTCTACGAATTCCATTCTCTGAACAGTATCTATCAAACTCTTTGCTGCAATATTCACCTCCATTTTCTGATCTAAGACACTTCAACCTTTTCCCTGACTCATTTTCAACCAAACCTTTCCATTTCTTGAAAGTAGAAAATACATCAGATTTATTTCGAATACAATAAATCCAAGTTTTTCTAGTTGCAACATCAATAAAAGTAACATAATAGCGAGATCCACTGAGAGATGATACCTGAGTAGGTCCCCATACATGTGTATGCACAAGCTCTAATTTTCCGCTTTTCTTTTCTTTCCCAACTTTGAGAAATTTGGCTCTCTTCTGTTTTCCATAAACAAAATTTTCACAGAATTCCAAATCAACATGCTTCAAACCTAGCAAAAAATTTCTTGAGTGAAGGATCTGCATCCCCTTCTCACTCATATGCCCGAGCCTATGATGCCACAATGTCACTTCTTCTCCTATAGAGGTTAAAGCATTAACAGAATTAGAAATACCATTGCATAAATACAATGTACCAACCTTTTCTCCATTTGCTATTCCCAGGGATCCTTTAGTGACCTTCCAGGTTTTATCTGTAAAAGTAGTCACACAACCTTCACCTCCCAACTGCCCTATCGAAATAAGATTTTTCTTCAGATCTAGAACATGCCTTACCTCCTTCAATAGCCATTGATTTCCATTTTGCTATTTTATGAAAACTGTACCCATTCCAATGATTTTACAAGGTTTATCATCACCCAATCGAACCTATCCAAAATATCCTTGAACATAATCATGAAAATGTTTCCTATCAGGTGTGGCATGGAATGAGGCCCCTAAATCTACCACCCAGGCATCAATAATATTTTCTAAATAAAGAATCAAAGCATCTTGCAACACATCACTTGTCACATTCGCTTCATGATTGTTTTCTTGCAACACGTCTCCTTCTTTTCCCTTTTGAGACTTGCAGTCTTTCTTCAGGTATCCTTTCTTCTCGCATTTCCAACACACTATCCCGATCTGGACTTGGATCTGCCTTTCCTTGACTTACTATGATAACCTGGGCTCTTTCCTCTTTCCATTTTTCTTCCCCTAGTTTTTGCAGTCAAAGCATTACCTGATGTCTCATCGAAGCTTTTCTATCACATTTCCTCGCTAAGGATTGCACCGACAACATCATCAAACTTTAAAGTATAGATCCAGATATAGAGTTACTAATGGCCATAACTAAACCATTCCAAATTTCTGGCAATGAGCACAGAAATAACAAAGCCCTAAATTCATCATCAAAAGTTACCCCTATAGAACTTAACTGACTGGTAACTGTATTAAATTCATTTAAATGATCAGCAACAGATACACCTTCTGACATTTTCATATTAAATAAACGCTTCATAAGAAATACCTTATTTGAGGCCGAGGATTTTTCATATAGTTTGGCCAATGTCGACATTAAAACCTCTGTTGTCGTTTCCTTTGAAATATTAAACGCTATCAATGCCACTAGGCACAACCGTATTGTTCCAAGTGTCTTTCTATCGATAATATCCCATTCTGTGTCTGTAATACTCATCGACTTCTTTGCCTTTCCGCTCAATGGTTGGTACAAATCTCTCTGATACAGATAATATTCCATATGCATCTTCCATAACTCGTAGTTTTGGCTGTAAATTTTTCGACCCTAAACCTACCATCTTCTGCCATTGCTCCCACTTGAACCAGGAACCCTTCTCTCCTGCGAGTTTATCAGCTAAATAGACCTTCGACTCTAATACTAGTTGTTAGAAAATTATATATTACAGAGCAACGGAACACATAAAATATATTGTAGAAATACAAACACATAAAACAAGAGAGACACAAATATACGTGGCTCACCCAATTTGGGCTATGTCCACAGAGAAACAGCCAGTCCTTCCTTTTATATTATCCAGCAAAATGAAGAGATATAACCTACAAAAGATCCAGTGTAATTCCCTCTTCGCTCTCACACAATATCCTCTCTCTTTCTCACTCAGAATACAAATCTACATAGACGCAATACAATTCCCTCATATATAGCAAGGGGTTGCCTTCTAGGGAAAAAAACCCTAAATTAAACATAACTTCTATGGTCAGATCTCCGCCTAATGAACGGCCCAGATTGACTACAAAATTACAACATTTTACAGGGAATTTTTACATCTATTTTTAGCTTCAGGGGCGTTGCCCTCAATCCCCCACCAGGGTGGGGCTCCCAAAGGTTGTAGTCGCCACCCCTAGAACCCCCTTACAGTGCAAACATTACGGGCAACGTTGCCACCGCATTACAAACTAGGGTCCAATGTGGCAATACCTCTGAATAAAGAAGATAATCAGGCTCCACACCCAACATAGTTGAGAAAGAGACCGACAAGAAGGTGAATTCTCTCAAGAGCGTCAATGGAGGTGAGTATGTTTCAAATGACTTCAACGGTTTTTGTGCTGAAGAAGGAATTCTAAGAGAACTGACAACTCCCCACAACCCACAGTAGAATGGGGTAGCTGAGAGAAATAACCAGAGCATTGTGGCATCTATGAGAGCTATACTACATGACCAAGGCCACTACATTTGTGGGAAGATGCATGTAACACAACAGTCTACTTGCAAAAATGGACTCCTCATCTTATTCTTGGTATGATTACACCAGAGGAGGCCTTCTCGGGGAGAAAGTCAGATGTATCTCATTTCAAAAATTTTGGAGCCTCTATTTACTGCCATGTCTCCAAATATTCGAGGAAGAAACTTGAGTCGACAACAGAGTTGGGAGTTTTTGTGGGTTACAGTAAAAATCCACACAATTACCGGGTGTACTTACCTTCCCTCAGAATGACAATTGTGTGAAGGGATGTCAATTTTGATGAGTAGAAAGCAATGATATTCTCTTTTGAGAGGGAGCTTCAAATCCCACCAAAATAGGAGCTTTTAGCTCCAAAGGAGGAGGCTCAAGAAGATGTGGAGAAGCCACAAATGGAGGAGAAGAGAGGAGGCAGAGTGGAGACATCCACTCAAGCAAAACCATCTAGAGAAGTAGAAAAAGAACCATGGATGTTGAAATATTGGTGTAGGATGCGAGGGATAATGTGGGAGCTCCCTCAAATTTGTGCAAGAAAAGGATGTCACCTGAGAGGTACACTGGATACATGGCTCTAATGACTAAGTTTTCATAGAATGGCGCATCCTCTTTTGAGGAAGTAGTTGACCAACCAGTTTGGGTTGATGAAATGGTAGAAGAATGTGAATGCATCATAAAGAACAGTGTTCGAGAAGTGGTTCCAAGGCCGAAAAAAAAAAAAAAAAAATTAAATTAAATTGAAATGGACCTTCAAAGTTAAGCATGCAGTAGATGGAATCATAGAGAAGCATAAGTCCAAATTTGTGGCCAAAGGATTCTCTTAAGTTGAGGGAATTGACTATGAGGAAATATTTTCTCATGTAGCAAGGTATCCATCCATTAGATCAATTCTTGCACTAACTCCACAAATGGGGTGGAAGATCCACCAGATGCATTTTCTCAATGGTGCTATTGAGGAGGAAGTGTACATAGAGAAAACAGAAGGTTTTGAGACATTTTATCAAGAGTCTCATGTGTGCAGACTCAAGCGAGCATTGTACTATCTCAAACAAGCACCCCGATATTCGTACGCTTGGATTGATAGTTATCTCAAGGTATTGGGCTTCACCAAAAGTGAAGCAGATGCGAACCTTTATCATATTTTGGTAGAAGATAAATTTCTTATCATTACTTTATATGTTGATGATTTAATATTGACAAGTGATGAGAAACTGATCAAATCTTGCAAGGATAACCTTCAAAGGGAATTTGAGATGAAATGCATGGGTCTCATGCACTACTTCCTTGGGCTCGAAGTATGGCAAGGTGATGGGAAATTGTTCATGTCTCGAGGCAAGTATGCCATCGAGATACTGTAGAGATTTCACATGGACAGTTGTAATTGCATGGAGACACCTCTAGTGACCAGATGGAGGAAGGAGAATGCCACTTAAAGTGAATAGGTTGATGCTACCATTTACTGACAACTAGTGGATTCATTGATATATCTTGTGAACACACAACCAAATATGCGCTATGTAATCAACCAGCTGAACCAAGCTATGGTTAGGCTGACCAATATGTATTGGAAGACAACAAAGCATGTTTTATGGTACCTCACAGGCACTAGCCAGTATGGATTATGGTACAGACGGACAAAGCGAGTGAAGTGGAATGGCTTCATAGATGCATAATGGGAGGGAAGTCCATCGGACCAAAATAATACATCATTTGTAATTTTCAGTGTCGGGACCACAACAATTTCCTGGTACAACAGGAAGAAGAGGTGTGTAACGCTCAAATCAATAGAAGTTGAATACATGGTTGCAAGTGAAGCAGCATATGAGGCAATCTGGATGAGAAAGATACTTTTGGGAGTGTTTGGTCAGGAGATGGATCCAACTGTGATTTCTTGTGATAATAAGAGTTGCATTAAGCTCTCTAATAATCCAGTATTTCTTGATTGATCCAAGCATATAGAAATCTAGTATCATCATTTACGGGATTGTGTGAAGAGGGGGATAATGTTGCTACAATACATTCTGATTGAGGAACAAGATGCTGACATCTTCACAAAGGCTTTGTCAAGAGGGAAGTTTTAATTCCACAGGTGTAGGATAGGGGTGCTTGATAATCCCTTTATTTCTAAGAGGTAGTGTTGAGAAGTGTGGCAACAAAGGCTTAATTTGGCTTAGCCTTGGTCAAATTGAGAAAGTTGAAAATTTCCACATCAGCAGACAACTTGGAGGTAATTAACTGAGGTGACATGGCTCTTGTCACTTAGTTAGCTTAGTAAATTCAAGTTATAGGGCTTGGAGTTCAGTTATGCGTGTGTGATTACTAATTTATAGCAATTTAGTTCAATTATTTCCAGTTGTACTCAGTTAAACTAGTTATAACAGTTAATAGAACTAGTTGGAGGTCAGTTGTGGAGTGGGACAATAGTCTAACTTAGAGATCATCCAGTTAATTAATCAATCAACCAAAAATAACTCATGCATGTAAGGAATTTGAATTTCTCAGTGGTAGTGTTCCAAAGCAATGTAACATCAGTTGTAAACTAGTGTTGAGTGTACAAATGTTACATGTAATCAATGATCAATCCTTGGGAATTGTGCAATCAATTTGGAGGAAATTCCTAAAGAATAGGAGCTAATTTCCTTAGGATTTATGCAAGGAAATAGGGGCCTTGGTGAGAAAATATTTCACTAAGATTTTGGCCAAAGATTGTTCATTGAGAAGGAGAACAATTATTCTTTTGCAGGTTGAGCTCAGAGCTGGAGCTATCAATTGTAATAGTTTATCAATTCATTGATTAATGAAAACATGCTTGAGGGGTTTTTCCTAATTGGGTTCCCCTAGAAATAATTATTTATTCTAAATTGTGAATTTCATTTCACAGATCAATAGAGTAGAATTGTGTCTCATGATTTTAGATTAAATTCCTTGAGTAGTTGCAATTCTATCAAAATTTCTACAAAGATATGATGGTAAATTGATTCGATAGGCATTATCACCCACCTTTTCTAGTATCTTGAAGGAACCATGCCTTAAAGCCTTGATTTTTTTACTAGGCCCCTGTAATCTATCCTTGTTCAATTGTAGCCATACTCTATCTCCCACCTTAAACGATTTACTTGTTCTATGTTGATCATGTCTGGCCTTATATTTCTCCGTGACTTTTGCAGTGCCTCTTGTACATGTATATGGATCTACCTAATCTTCTCTATAAACTTTTCAACCCTCAAGGTGTCTCTTGTAAGATATTCCCTCACTCCTCCTTGCTTCCCATATGCAATGTTCAAAGGTGAAGGTGACAAAAATCTAAAACAAGTTTCAAATGGGGACTTTCTTGTAGAAGTGTGGACTCCTCTATTGTAAGAATGTTGTATATATACCCGAATTTCATCCCAGGTCTTCGAATGCTTCTGGTTGTATCCCCTCATAAGCTACACCAAATTCTCGTTGACTACTTTTGTCTTTCCATCTATCTATCAATGGAATGTTGTAGATATCTTCAACTTTGTGTCCATCTTCTCCCACAATGTGGTCCAAAATGCACTAAGAAATCTTGCGTCCATGTTTAAAATGATGCTCCGTGGTATCCAAAAGTGTACCCATCCTTGTCCAAAGAACAATTTTACTACTTTTTAACTAATGGTATTTTTACAGGTAGTCAAAACACACATATTGTTGACACTATCAACTACCACAAACATGTAGTCATGTCCCTTCCTTGTTTTTGGTAAACCTCTAAAAAGGTCCATGGAAATTATTTCCTAAGGACGAGTGGGTACATGTAAGGGATGATATACACCTTGTTTCTTATTTCTAGGCTTGTTGGTACAATAGAGCATGCATCCCCTTATAAACCTAGCTACCTACTCTTACATCTTGGGCCAATACACATACCTCTGCAAGTTGGCCATAATCTTCCCTACACCAAAGTTCACTGTAACCTTGTAGGTGTGAGCCTCTCCAATCAACAACAATCTCTCACCTTTAGGAGCACATAACTTACAAGCATGTAGAGTAACCCATCTTGGAGATGGTAGTCAATAACGTTGTCGCCATCGTGAACATGAATATAATTCTACAACTACCGAAACACCTCCTTGAAGTCCTCTTCCTTTGAATATGCCTCTTTGTATGCATCATGGGTGAAAGGACTCCATGTGCATAATATTCCTCAAAGTTGTGATCTTCGATGTGGGTGGCCTTGAGAGAATGTTGACCAATTTGTTTGTGTTTCCCTTCTTTTACTTGATCACGAAATGAAATTGTTCTAGAAACCCCATCCACTTGTAATTCTTGGTTTGTTCTAGCTTATTTTGGGCATGCAAGTACATTAGTGGTTGGTGATTAGTGTGGATTTTGATTTCCTTTCCCATTAGATAATGCTTCCACTTCTTCATAGCTTACCAAGGCATAGAGCTCCTTGTTGTAGGTAGGGTAGTTAAGAACTGCCCCATGAAATAGTTTAGAATGGTAGAATACAGACCTTCCTCCTTACATCAAGACCTCTCCCATAACATACCCACTTGCATCTGTCTCCACTTCAAAATGTTGTTGCAAGTTTGGTAGTGCCAAAATTGGTGCTTGATTGATTTTCTTCTTTAGCTACTCGAAATTCCTTTGTTGAACCTTTCCCCACTAGAAACTCTTACCACTTGTTGTTTTGGCATGGAGCAGTGTTGTTAGTGCTAAAAATGAGGCTATGAATTTCCTTAGGTATTGTGTTGCCCCAATGAAACTCCTAACCTTGGAAACATGAGTAGGCACCGACCATTTCATGATGGCCTCCATCTTTGCATAATCTATCTTCAGCTCTCCTCCACTTATCACATACCCTAGATACACCAAACATTATTGTGCAAACTCACACTTCTTGAGATTTTCTAGCAGTCGGTGTTTCTTTAATGTATCCAACACCTGCATCAAATATTAGATGTGCTCCTCCCAAGTAGCATTGTATAACAACATATCATCCAAATAGAAAATAACAAATGAATCTATAAAAGGGTGCAATACTTCATTCAGTAATCTCATAAATGTAGTTGGCACATTACATAGGCCAAATGGCATGACTAACCACTCATACAAACCTTTCCTAGTTTTGAAGGTTGTATTCTAGGTATCTTATTCTTTGAATCAAAACTAGTGATATCTAGAATTTAAGTCCAGCTTGGTGAAGTATTTTTCTTACTGCAGATGATCCAGTAGATCATCTATCTTGGGCAAGGGATACCTATTCTTGAGTGTGATTTTTTTCAACTCCCTGTAATCTATACACATCTACCAAGTCTCGTCCTTCTATGGGGGTGACCCACATGGTGATGTACTTTGTCAAGTGATGCCCTATTCTAGTAGTTGTTGTAATTGTTTCTTCACCTCACTTGCTTCTATAATAGACTGCTTGTACAACCCAATGTTTGGCAATTGGGAGTCTCACAATAGCTAGATCTCATGCTCCACTTCCCTCTTAGGTGGTAACCCTTTAGGCTCTCGGAACACATCCATGTATGACTGTAGCAACTATTCTAGTTGTTGTTTATGTTCCTTAGTACACCCCTCTAGGGATGTCTTGCCTCTTACTAACTCTTATACAGACTAATTTTCTCTTAAAAACAATAGAACATACTTATTGTTGGAACAAAACAAATTCTTATCTTGGTTGGCACTTACCAGCGATATATTCGACTTTCCTTTGTGTGCATTGATGGTGAATGGTTTTCCATCCTTGGCAAGCTGATATTGGTTGGCTCTCCACATGAATATTGCATCTTGCATGTGTTAGTATCATTCTTTTTTTCCTGTCACAAGCGATCAAATATACTTTTACCAAGTCTGTCAAGAGTCTCAAGGTCAAATTTTACCATGTCACTAGGTTTACAGAGTAAAATTTGGTCACTGGGTAGTTGGTCTAGGAATGATTTTATTCTTTTGGGAAAGTCACACATGCTGGTCACCTACCTAATTCAGATGAAGGTGTCATAATAAAAATTAAAAAAAATCATTATATCAATCATCATCATCGTTCCATTCAGTTTCAAGTCTCCAGTAAGTCATTAGGGTTTCAAGGTCCATCATCATCATGTGTAAATCCAGCATTAAATAAATCATGACAAGCAGCTCTTTGACATTAACTTGATGAATTTCCACAAGTTCTTCATGATTTTAGTTTCAAAGGTTCCAGGAGAAGAAGTTTCAGTGTTCAAAAAGTAAAAATGCAGCTCAGGTTTCAGCTCTCCAAGGTGACTCAGTCTTAAAGGTGAAAAATAAGTTTTTTAAAAGGTTTGTGGGGCCCATTTCTTTTCAAAAGGGAAACTAACTTGCCTATATAAACCCAAAAATCCCCAAACTCACTTCATTTTCCTTTTATTCCCCTTTGTGCATTGAGATCTCTCTTCCATTGGCAAGAAAAACTCAGGTTTTTAGGAAAATTTAGCAAAAAAATGAAGGTGTTTCCCTTCCAGACACTGTGATGTGCTTTTGAGGCCAGAGCTATGCTTCTAGACACTGCATTGCACTTTGGAATTGCACTGCGCTTGTGCCAGAGTAGCTCAAAATCATCCACAAATCACCCAAATTGAAATTTCAAGCTTGCAATTTGTTTTCTTTCTAACCTAGACTCCTTTACAAGTAAGTACATCACTTCACTTCCCTTTTTTTAGCAAGATGGATTCAAGCTTAAGATTTCTTCATCTAGGGTTTTTAGTGAATTTATCATGAAATGAGGTAGGGTTGATAATGGCTAGTCTAGTTTTCATATGTTAAACATGTAAAATTTTCATCCTACACCTCTACACATGTTTAAAATACATTATGAACCAATAAACCAACTACAAATCACCAAATTACTTCACCAAAAATTAAACCCTAGCTCATTCCTAAGCAGTTTGGACAGTTTTCCTAGAAACTCTATTTTCCATTTTTCACAAACACTCCTTTCCTTAATTTCACCTCATTTGAATTTTATGATTTGCTCACAATCCATATCCACCTCCTAGAATTTCCCTTGCCGTTTTTCCATCCCTCACTGTTTTTTCTCATTTTCCTACTGCTAGGGTTTCTATCATCATGGAAGGAGATTCTTCACCAGAAAGGAAGAAACATGATAAAGGAGGCAAAAATCTCAGATATGAACCTGCCAACTCTAATGAAATTAATATGTCACCCTTCATCAAGCAGTGTTTTGAAGATGTGAATTGTCTAGATTTTTGCAAAAGGGTGTGTGAAGTAGGTTTCCATGCTACTCATTTGAATGGAGAAAGTGTCATTATTGCTAGGGTTGAGTTCACATTTTCAATGGCTTCTATTTCACTTGCTACAAGGATACCAAATCATGAAGAATATTGGTTTAAGGGCATGAACTTAGATCTTGTGCATTACAGGTCCTTCTTGAAAACACCATACAGGGAAACCCATACACATATCATACCTTTTAGGTACTTGTTGGAGAAGTATTCTCCTTTGATGAAAGTTGTCATGAATTTTTTCACATGTGAAGGAAGGTTTTCTAGATTATATGCCTATCACATCTGGCTTCTAATGCACTTTACAACTCAGAAACCTCTCAACATGTGCAACTATCTATGTAGAAGCCTTGCCAAGATGTCCGAGAAGGTACAGGTGAAGAACAAAGAACACTATCCTAGTCTCTTTCATCATAGTCTGATCAAGATTGTAGTGCTCCATCAACTTGCAGAGAAGAACATGACATGGGATTCTTTCTTGGAGACAACTTTGAAATGGCATGAATCCAATGTTTCAGTTCAACATTCAAGCATGCCAACACAACAAATGGAGATTGGGTCCTCAAGAAAATCAATGGAGATTCCTAAAGCACCTAGACTTGAGGTGACTAGGATGTACAAAAGAGGAAAAAGGCTTGTGTTTACTTCTCATGGTGAGAAAGGGGCCAAGCCTTCTACATCAGCAAAACAGGGGTCACTAGTGCAGGATAAAGATTTGATTGAGCATGAGTTTGAGTTGGTAGAATTGGAAGCACAAAATGATCCCTCAAGAATGCAGTATATTATCAAAGACAAAGACTCTCAGATCAAAGAACTCATGGAAAACATGGCAAGGGCAAGGTTTGTCATTTCATTCCTAGAACAAGAAAACAGTCAGCTAAAGGCAAAACAACTTATCATGGAAAAGGAGCAAGCTAAACTATTGCAGCAAGCAGGAAAGGGAAAAGCAGTTTTGGAGATCAATGAGCCTGAAGGAACTAAAGGACAAGGTAAGAAAAAGAGGCCAAGAACTAAAGGGCTTAAGAAGGCATTGAAAGAGGAGAAAAAACACATCTTGCTGGATGAAGAACTAGAGTTAGAGGACAGAATCGCCTTAGAGGTTAATGAAGATAGGGAGTATTGGCTAGACAAGGTCAATGACCACTTGGAGAAGCTTTTGGACAAGGCCAATAGAGACAACCAGCTACTAAGGCACATGGCACATCACTACCAGGCCAAGAATATGATTTGTAATGTCAAGGTCAAACAGCTGGAAAACAAGCTCAAAGAAACCCTAAAGGACCAAAATGAGAAGGGTAACTTAGAGATGCTTGCTAAAGCATCCATGAGGGCTTAACATACCTTATTTTATAGCTCATGACCAATTTTGGAGGAATTCTGAACATTTTTTGTTTTTTGGCTATTTTGGTGCCTTATTCAAAAATTTGGCCAACGCTTTGATTTTTCCTCAAGCACTCAAATCACAAATGGCTTGCAGTCTTGTAAATCCCTTGGCACACTCTCAAAACCCATTTCTTCATATTTCCCAAAGAGGGCCCAAACTTTGAGAAAAAGAGGAAAAAGTGGTCAAAAATCAGCTTTCTGGACCTCTTTTTGACAGGCGCTGCGTTGTTGGAGAGACCTTGGGAGATTGGATTTTTTAAGGCCTTACCATGGGTCATTTTCAAAAATTCAAGGTGTTCGGGAAACTAGACTTGAAAATCTAGTTGACTATTCTTTCTGATATTCATTGCAACCTCAGGAAGGCACCTTAAATTGGGCTCAAAGTTGGTGCTACTCTTCTACAATTTCCTGTGTTTTTCATTTAAAAGTTCACTATGTAAATTTCCTAGTTTTTAGTTTGACTTGGTCAAAGTCAAAACTCTTGATGTAATTGAAGGTAGTTTGAGGTTAGATGATGTAATCATAAATAATGGACATGATAGGTTGTTTTTTTTTTTTAATAGGCCTCATTAAGGAAGTAAATCCAAATCAAAGTCTACAAGAAGTGTTTGTATTTGACCTTCTCATTCTCACCTGTTGGTTGAGAGAATCTTGGAATCAGTTCCACCACCTTGGAATTTGACTCCTAAAGGTGGGGAAGTGGTCTAATTGATTCTATATGTATCATTTCTCTTTCAGAGATAAAGGTTGGACTTTTGTAGAGGAGGCTTGTATGTTTATGTTCTCTTCAGCTAATACAGGAGCAGTTGCAACTATTTTTTAGGAACTCTAGTTCAGTAAGTCTATGGTGTTTGTTTACTATTTCTATCAGTTTCTAATGGATAAATCATCTTTCTTCACATGATTTGTCTTCTTTCTATGAATTTCCTTGCAGTTATATAGACAGGATTCTTGATTTCAAGTTTTTCTTATATGGAATTCATAGTTGTCTTTATTTTCTTCTAAAGCTAATCAATTCATACTTTCATATGCTCATTAGTATCTTCAAAACTCTCTAATCTATGCTACATTGATAGAATTTCAAGTATACCATAGCCCACTGATACCTAGCTCCTTTCTATACTTGTCTCTGCATTCTTGGAGCCTAGACCTAATCACTTGCTCTAAACCCTAGTCCGGCAAACCTTAAAATACTAAATTCACAAATACAAAAACAAACATGTATATCTAGCCTAAAAAATTTGTTCTTTAAAGCTATTCATTGATAAATAGTGTGAGAGATCCCTCTCTAGTTCAGTAGGGATAGCTACTGAGATGAAAGTGGTTCGATGTTACCTCTTTCGATCTCCTCCTCAGCCTAGGAAATTGTAGAGGATAACAGCATGTACATGTAGGGACTCCCAAACATGACTCCACAGACATCAAGGGGAACCACATCTAGTTCTACTTCATCAATAAAATCAACATTAATGGAAAATCCGATTTTGCATTATTTCATTACCTTAAACTCTACATCTGTATTTACCCATCTTAGTGGATATGGGCTTGGAAGATCACAAACTTCCAGTCCAAATTTCTTGGCCAGCTCTACTGCAATGATATTTTCATGTGATCCTAAGTCAAATAGAGCATCAATCTTGGTCTTCTTGACATGTATCTTTATATGGAAGAGTTTAGTCATTTATTTCTCTTCCTGTCGCTGAAGGGTACTCAATTTCACCTCCTTCTGCACTAATGCACATACAATCTTCTCATCCACATCCAAGTTTCTTCCAACTCGGTTGCTCAAATCAGTGGCCATGAGATTCTTCTTTTTATTGTCTTTCTTGTTTTTCTTCGGGTTAAGCTCTGGATGCAACTTCCATCACTTCTCCTCTCTATGGTCGTCAATGTTGCAGTGATTTTTGGGATCTTTGCACTGGTGTGTTTTGGCTATTGTTTTTTATCTTTTCCCCCTTTCTGGTGCTTCTTCCCCTCCTTATAATCATCTTGTTTATCCTTCTGCTTTGATCCACTTTACTGTGTTTTCTTCAAGCCTATGTTCTCCATGTATTGTGCCTGTACACAAGCCTCGTCTATCGATTTAGATTTGAACAACATCACTTGCTCCCATAGATGGTGGTGTATACCCTCCAAATACTTGAGGAGTGCATTTAGGCTCTTCGAGGAGATATACAACATTATGTCCATCTTTCTAAACTTTGTGGTATACTATTGCATGCTTTGCCCCAACTTTTGTCTGAAGTAGTGCAACCAGATCCATTGGTTCTCTACCTACATAATAGGGTAAAACTATCAATTTATGAGGGTTTTTAAGTCCTCCCACTTAGTCACTGGTGGCTCTCCCTCCATCCTTAAGTTCTCTGTGTGGTTTTCCCACCAATTCAAGGCATGGTCCTCTAATTTCAACGTACAAATGAAATCTTTTGTTCTTCCTCAATTTGATGGACATTGAAATACACTTCTAGCTACTGCAACCAATGATTCAGCTTCAAAGTGTTGATCTCATCGTGGTATGACTTGATATCAACCTTTTATTCCATTTTAAACAAGATCCACATTTGATTGACGACCCTCAAATTGGATTTATTTTTTATGGGTTCTTTCATTGACTGGTTCTTTGTTTCTTCCCAATCTCCTAATCCCCCTTCTGATTTTTCCTCTACGTTTGAACCCCCATATTCTCTAAATGTTCTGAGCTTATTTCTCAAGGTCACCATGAGGAGATTTACATTAGGATTTAATTTTGTGACTTTTTGTTTCAACTGCAAAAACCTCTCCTTTGCGGGATCACGAGGGTTATTCACAGATTTGTCAGCCATGATTAGGGTTTTACAGCTTTTGGCCAAGTCGACCTAGATCCCCTAGAAATATCCATAATATATCCAAATAAACCTTCTTTGACACCAATATGATTTGTAAACTTCCATGGATATTCCACTGGACAATTCGTCACAACATATCTAATAAAATATACTTGAAAAATCCAAAATCTACACTATTACAATTGCATTTCTCTTTATCTTTATATATCTATAGATTATTGTTAATGACATATGCATGTGAATTAGAAATATACATGAAATAGAGAAAAATGAAATAAAATATCACACACACACACATTTTAGACAAGATATGCTCTAGGAAACCCTTTTGGGAGAAAAATTCAGTTGGAAGGTAAGGCCACTCTGCTCTCTTTCTCTGAATATAAATATGGTTGTGAATACAAAGAAGTATGTGAATACAAAGAAGTATGTCATGTGGTTCGTGGGCTACTATAGTTCACAAATATTCGTTTTCTTCTCTGTCTCCTATCCCTATTGGCTATTTTTGCTCAACTATGGAACAAATGCACTCATAAGAATAGAACCCCTTTTCCTCCTAGTGGCTCAGTTATAACACAACCCGATAGCCTATTAGTGGTTAGGTTTTACTACCTCAACTCTTAACTAGAGATACAATATATACTTTTCTATAATATTCTACATCATAAGCACATGGCTAGCCCATTTTTCATAAATAATGGGGGCTGATATGGCATGCTCTCGAATTATGGTAGTGAAAACAGGAAGGTCAACTTCTAAGTGACATAAATTTTGCATATGTACTCTGATTGACACAATTCTTGCGTCATTGGAAAGGTCACTAAATTTATAATAGGAAAAAATGTTTTTTCTCGAAAGCAACAAAGTTTTACCCCCAAAAAATGTCGTTTTATGCCTCCAAATGCTCATGAAAGGTTTCAGACCCCATTTTGCCAAACTGGGCCCCACCAGTAAAAAGGGTCCTGTGAGTTGATTCCTCCACATTTTTCCACTCTAAAAGTACCAAGATCAATGAAAAATAATATAATGATCCAATCTAGATCACCAAGAGCAAGGAAAACATTAAACATTGATGACAAACAACCATAAGGAAGACCATTATAACAAAAATCAGCAAATGAAAATTTCCAACCTTCAATCCAATAAGGCTCTTAGCCACATATAACATATAGATTATGAGATTCCCACATCCCAATCAACATACATGCATTCAAAAAAATCAAGTGATTCCATGTAGATACAAGCAACAAAGTGATTCCCTAAATCCCTTTTATCATATATGACATTCACATGCACATT
Source organism: Pinus tabuliformis (assembly GCA_031772625.1). Taxonomy (NCBI): domain Eukaryota; kingdom Viridiplantae; phylum Streptophyta; class Pinopsida; order Pinales; family Pinaceae; genus Pinus; species Pinus tabuliformis. The sequence continues at coordinate 319,756,749 of CM062811.1, forward strand.
TCATTCAAAGTATGTAAAGGCACACCATATAACCAACAATGTTGGTACACTACTGAAAATCATACACACAACCATGTCGGAAATCCTACAATAATTGAATAAATGACAAGCATCCCAAGTCACAACAATATTTTGTCCAGTCCTTCAAGATGGAAGATATAAAACACATGCAATTCCAATGCCTTTGTCAAAATGACATATTAGAAACATCATGCGATCCACAAACATATGCTATAAGCAACATAAAATCATATTCTGATTAAGCTACTATAATCAAAACTATAGTTCCACTTCATCTCCACAAGTCTGAACAATGAACCTTATGCTCTGACATTATTATATAATAGAGTTCCAATCTTTATTCCCAAAGGCATAGCTTCAAACCTTTAGCTCTAATACCACTCTCTAACATACTCCCTGTTGAATAAAAAGTAACTAGGTTATGTTTTCATTATGACTTGTATCTATAATATTATGAATAAAATTGTTATTCCTTGCATCATGGGTTTCATGAGCAATATGTGTTTACCATATGTCAAATAATTCTTCTTGATGTCTTTAGGATTTTTATATTTCATCATAAGTGTTATGAAAGTCATAAGATCAAAGGTTAAGATCCAAGAGAAGTGTCACTATTATCATGCAAAATCGCTCTACAATACGTACTAAATCCCCTTGATATGTCGGCCAAGAACTAAGTCACTCCTGTTGACTTGATACATGTTCATTGATTCATATATATAGGAGTTAATGTAAGGTCAAAAGGATAATCTTCGGAATAGTCTACTCATCACAGTCATCAATAAAAGGAACGCATACATTGTGGTTATCTCGGAAGCATCTCGGTCTTGAAAGTCTGGTCTCGATATATAAACATGTGTTACTGTTACACAATATTTTATCACACCTCCTGCATTTCCATGTGTCATACCCTGAAGTGCCTAAAACTTGACAATTATGTAGTTTACCCATCCAGATATGCAGTCCAGATCCTCCCTAAAGAACTGATGAAAACATGCCTTGAGCCTTCCCTGAGGAAATGAGCTCAAAACCCTAATTTCTGAGTCAGTGCGACTAGGACACTACCTACTTGTGTGTTTTATTGGCTACAACCACCCTCCAAAATTTTTCCTTGGCTTCGTTTTGGAGCCTCCTTACCAACCATCCTCAGCAGCATGTATTACACTGTCAAATACACGAACTTCAGTGGTTTTCTAGCAGATTGCTAGCCTGTGCATGATAGCTTGTTGCCTCCCCCTCATAGTCTATTTCTCCGAACTTGGTTCAACTGCAGGCTGAGTAGATCCCTCAAGAAATTTCGTAATTCTGGAGGGGAACCAGCCTTCCCTCTAGAAATTGTGCAATCCTAATTGGCAGCCTGCTGGGCTCCAGAATTGCACAATTCTTCCTGTCAAGCTTCACTGGAAAAACTGCGCAATCTGTCCCAGTAAGACTGCTCAGCCCAGAAATTTCGCAATCCCTCTGGGTAGCCAGCATAGCTCCCTCCCAAAAATGCGCAAATTTTCCCATTAGTCAACCAGGTTGTTGCATGTGCCTTCAGGTTGACCGGTTCCCTCTGGGACCGAGCAAAACTGATTTTCATGCATGGACTACTTCTCCCAAGGTAGCATGCAAAGGCATCCCTTGATTTAGGGATCTATTTTTAGCAGCTGGAGGTTACATGCAAGGATCATTTCAGAAACCTCCTGCTAAGTGTCGCTTTTCCTAGATTTGTGGCATGCGTGTTACAACCTTGATTTTATCAAAAATCATCAACCAAATGTTGCAGAGCTCATTCCTCACCTCGACCTTGCAGCTATGACATCCCACATTGCATCTAGGAGTTGTCGCCACATTCAGCTCAGTTGTTTTGGGATAAGCCTGCTTTTCATTTCTTGAGTTGCATTTCTATCACTTTTTGTGTTTCGCTTCATGTGAGTGTTGTCTGTTTGATTTCAATGAGCACTTGTTGTTGTTTTGATGTATGTTAGCTTGTAGAAGCATCGTTTCAGTTTTCGTTCACATCTCACTGTTGCTGCATGCATGACACTGTTTTTCACGGACGGTGGCCGTTGTGGCGACTCGATTCACACACATGCATTCTTTCCCATTTTCTGAATCCTGCACTTGTTGTTTGCATGAATGATCATTCACTCTTGTTTGCACTCATCTCACCATGCATCCAGACTTCTCATGTTTTCAGTCGCCTGTTGACCAGTCTAGGCTGCCTTGGCCTAGACAGTGCCTTACCCAGCTAGCACTGCGCATTTCCGGAAGTGAAGGCTCTGCCTTCCCTCCAAAAATTGCACAAGTCTGGCCTAGCACTGACCTCTAAACTTGCATTGCGCAATTCTTGGAGGTAGTGTCCTACTGGCCCCAGAAACTACGCAATGCATTTTGCTGGTTGCATGTCACTACTGACTGAAATTGCACATTGTGTAGTTTCAATCCTCAGCAAGCCAAGCTGGACTATGCATTGCATAGTTCCAGCAGTCAATCAGCCTCCTGATAGCCCAAACTATTCCTTGTGTAGTTTGGGCAGTTAGACTCCTGACCTCCTAGCAGAAATTGTGCAACCTTCACGATCAATCACACAGGTATGTTGCAAGTCAATCCTCAAGCTTGTTTTTATTTTCAACTGACAGATTGCTTGCCATGAGTGTTGCTATGTCTGCAAGAATCACAGGTGTTCATCTATCTCTCAGTAGCACAAGTACAATGGCCTTCAAGAGAGCAGATTCAAAGGACACCGTTGAGAGCCCAATAGGGTTTGCAACCAAGAAAGTGTCTATGAGCTCACCTACCTATGAAGACATTGAGTTGTTCGTAGACAAGAACATCAAGATAATATGGCAAAAACATTACAGCAAGTAGTACCATCAGTAGCAAAATTACAGCAAGCAGTACCATCAGCAGCAATAGAAGGAAGCACACTTGCATGCAATGAATGAAAGAGGAAGGTTGTTGATAACACAGAGGAAAAACAAACTTTCAAGCTCAAGCAGAGCCACTTGTGATGAAATAAACTTTGGAGACTGAGGCTATGAGGTGACAGATGAAGATGGTGTGAAGGTAGAGAACGGAACAGAGAAGGAGTTGCATGTGTTAAAGCAACAACTCAAGGAAGAACAAGAGCTACATAGACGAGAGAATGCGTTGCAGAAGGAACAAGTACAGCAAGGGACGCAAAATGCACATATGGATGAAATTGCACCCATACAAGTTATAGATTCATCCCAGCAGTTGGCACAGAGCAGACACGTTTGACAGTGTTGTTGATCGCATGCAAGGGAATTCAGCAGCATGCATGTCATTTTTCACATGCATGCGATCCCACCCATTTGGCACACTCACCAAGGCAAAGATAAGAAGCAAGTCTAACTAGATCTGAACATGTATTTTGACAAGTTGATGTGCACATCCACCAACACATGCTTGGAGAGAAACGTAGACACTATGCATCAACATGTTTTTGGTCCGGTCACACCCAAGACGACCATGCGCATGCTATCAGACGAGTTGGATAAAGGAGCCATATCAGTGCACCCAGATGAAACGAAGGCAATATTTCGCTTCAACAAGATGTCAACATTGAGCGCATAGACACCATCACGGAAGACCAAGCTTGGCATTAGCTCACCACCTTCGACCATCACAAGGATGTCAAAGAGTTGGTCTCACCACAATGGTTCAAGTGTCAATGACGTCTTTCATGGCTTACTCAAGCCATTTTGTCTAACATGGGCACATGTGCATTGTAATGTAATGTCTTGTCAAGTGGAATTTCAAGTGTCGGTAGTTGAATGTAATATTCATAGAGTAGTTGAAGAGTCATGAGGATAGATGAACGGTCTCAAAGGGGAATGTCAAGGGCCACCCCACACTTTGCTATAAATAGTCCCTCATAACTCATTGTATAAGATTTTGGTCATCTAAGCTTCCAATAGGAGTATCTTAGAGAAATCTTAGATAGTATTGTAACGAGCCATGGATTCTCCAGTGCGCAGAGCTAGTATATCTCTTTGGAGGAGCAGGTAGCAGTGACTGTAATGTTCCGCTATTGAAACTAGTGGTTGGTCATGGATGTATTGTATGAATAGAACTTACACTTCTTAATATAATAGAGCCAACATGTTTCATGCATATGTCGTATTGTATTTCAGTTATCTATTTACTCTAAATGATATATGTATATGTTTGCTTACGCATTCATGTGTAGTTTTTTTGTATATGTATGTGTGAATCTTACTAAAATGTGTTGTTGGTTTAACCATCAGTTTGGATTGCTAGCTAACTTGCCTTCCATGTTTTGTTGCATCTTGGCTCATGTGTTCCCTTATTAACTCCGTGCTATCACAGGCTTCCAAGGGGTGCACTCACCTCACCCTCCATGTGTTAGAACTACTCATGCACCTTCCTTGACTTTCCGTAGATGTCACACCCTTTCTACCAATAGGGACATCTTACTTGCCTCTATGCGAAACCATGGTCAAGGCGATACCGTATGAACCATGGCTGAGACTCCTACACTAAACGGTCTGAGGTCTAGTTGGGACTTCTTGCCAGGGAGATCCCGTGAGATGTTGGCGAGTCCAACACCATCAACATTTTGGCACTAGAAGGAGGGCCAGATGACAAGCTGAGTCCTCACATCTGTTTTGAATCTCTACATATCTGTCATGACTAACTATAGAGTTGCTCTTCCAGAGTGTATGTCTTATGTAAATGACTTCATTATCTCATAAAATCTCTCAAATAACTTGTCACATAAAACATACGATGGTGGAGGCCACATAGCCTTGGTTAGGCACATGGTCAGCATTGTAGGCTCATGCGAAAGACATGGAATCTTTGAAGAATAAATGACCTGTGCATTGTTCGTCTACACACTTCGATGGCACCCAATGCACTGGTGTGCCACGTGACTCGAAAAATATATTCATTATCTTGTTGATCTGGTCGCAGAGATAAACAGTGCTTTCAATCACTTTAACCGTAAAGCACTCGATAAAGAAATTCTGAAATTACAAAAATCACCAGATGAATCCATTGAATAATTTTACACACGCTTTTGTAATCTTGCATACTGATTCCCCGAAGATGAAAGTGATTGGGAATTTCTTAATGGAAGATTTAAGTATCTTCTTTACATATCTGAAAATCCACAATTCTTGAAATCATTCAAATCCCACTCATAACACTTTGGTGATGGAGCTGTGTAATCACAGGCAGGCACAGTTGTTGTCACAAATGACTGTCTGCCTTCACCTCATCAAACAACTCCACCATCGTAGAGTGATGTGGGATATTATGCACACACATCTGTTGAACTGCCACATCTTCTCACCCCGCCTTCTCTTGATATCTACGCAGATTTTGGTTGCAAGCCTATTCATTTTCAAAGAGATTCATTCCCTCAACCTCCATCCACATGTTCTGTTGATCCTCCAGATTGTACCGTCTTGTGTTCTTCCATTCTGGACTCCTCACTTGTTGTGAATGAGGATCAAGTTGTTGACGGAGTTGGTGTTATGCAGCCAACCTGCGCCAACATTCTTGATGAGTGTGTGCAGGAATCTAAAGAAGAACCCACGGTGAAGGATGACTGCCTTCCGTTCATGCCTCACCTGTTTTATCCTGACATCCCTTGTGATTCTCCCACTACTAATTTCCCCTATGAAAACTCATTTTTGAATTTTTCAACTTCCAATCGTTCACAGGGCACGATGGATGTCAGTCTGTCATTACATTACAGAGAGGACACATCCTCCTTCAAAAATCTGTCCAATTTGTCATCTATCATTTCTGAAAACACAGAGGGCGAACATCCTTACTTCTCATCTACCCCTCTGTACAATTCATTAAATCATGAGGATGCCGAAAAACATCCCCAATTTTCTAATATTGGTTGTCATGATCTCTCTACTTCTTCATCTTATCATGATGCTAATTCAATATTTGTTAATCTATCTAAGACACTGATCTATGATGATCTATCTATCGACAAAGTCGAAACCCCCTAGGCTGTCGAGGCACTTCTGCCTGAGCTGATGGTTGTGTCAGGCCCTCATTGTTCTAAGGTTGGTTTCACTTCTGATCAGGAAATTTTTGAAACACGTACAGCTCCTCATCACCCTCTACTTTTCATTTAATATCAACCAAACACTCACATTTCACTTCCTGCACTCGAACTACATGATCCCATCGCTCATGCATTGGACGAATCTTACATAGCAAGCACACTTGTGCAACGTAAGTGGTCTACCTTTCTTACATTTTCTTGCATGTCATAGTCAAAAGAATGCATACACTTGACATCTACACGCAATGTAGCACAACAGCATGGCAAGTCCACAGAGTGCATGTCATGCGCTTTCACTCATTTTTGTTCTGTGGACACTTGTAAACTAGGAGTGTGTTTGTCTTCATTGTTATATTTCTTGTTTGTCGGTTCGCATAGTTGTCTTGTTCGTGAACCGTGCCTTCACCAACATGGGTCGATCAATGCGACAGTGGATGCATTGGAAATATCACTTCATGTGATCAGTCCCATGCAATGTTAGCTTAGGAGTAGGAGTAGTGTTTTATTTTGAGTTGTTTGCTTGCATGCATGTTTGTTTCTTTTTTTGTGTGTATTTTTTCTTTCTTGTTGGTTTGCTTACTCGCTTTTCTTTTGCATTTGTTTTTGCTTCTTGCTTTTCTTATTGTTTTGTTTTCTTGTCATTGTCCGTAGGTTAGTTTCGCATGAAACTGTGTATGACTCTTGAAACAAGTTGGGTAAAGTACAAGATGATTTGTACAATTATCAACATTTGGTTATCTGTTTTCTACTCTATTATGTAAGAACTTGTTACCATTATTCCATGATACGTCGATGGAAAATGCATATTTTTCAAAGTGATCCTTGGTGAAAACACAATGCTTGCGTACTAACTAGTGTCACCTACTCTAGTCAGTTGTTTTTGGGTTAACCCTTGGCAGCTCAGTCAAGTAGAGTAAGGTGAGGGGGAAAACCTTAACAAGCACGTCATAGGTACATATAAACTACTTCTCTGAAGGAACAACCTCTTATGCTCTCAATAAGTCAGGATCCCTCTTCCGCCTCTGAAATGAATAAGTGTTATGCACAGTTATGAAAATGAAAAATGAAAAAATGAAAAAGTGAAAATTTTCCCAAAAAATGAAAAATGAATAAGGTGAAAGAAGAGAAAGGCTTCCTGCATAGAGAGGTGATGCAAGTAACTCCTTCAAGGTTCTAATCAGGCTCGTTGGTAGCAGAGCAATGCTTTTGTTCCTGTGTGACTTTGTCGGGGTATTGTCCAGGCCTGCTAGTAGCGGAGCAACACCAGAGATGAAACTAAAACTCTGACGACTATAATGCTTGTGCACCAATATACCCCTCATCCCCAATCGAAACAATTATGTTGGCTTGGCTTGGAATGTGTGTCGACCGACCAAGGGCTTGGCAGATGTTACATCTTACAATCAAGCAAGTGTGGAAACCAAAACAAACAAAGAACTGAACAATACTTCTATAGGTGTTAGACTTACTTTTCACGAACAAGGTCCATTCGAAGAGCTAGAGTTCTACCAGTGTGTCGCCAAGTGTCGAAGTGACTAAAATCGGCCTCCAAAATTTTTCCTTAGCTTCATTTTGGAGCATTCCTACCAACCATCCTCAGCAGCATGTCTTGCACTGTCGAATACACGAACTTTAGTGGTTTTCTTGCAGATTTCCAGCTTGTGCATGATAGCTTGTTGCATCCCCCTCACAGGTTGTTTCTCTGGACTTGGTCCATCTGCAGGTTGAGTGGCTCCCTCAATAAACTACATAATTCTAGAGGGGAACTAGGCTTCCATCCAGATATTGCGCAATCCTGACTGGCAACCTATTGGGCTCCATAATTACGCAATTCTGTCATTCAAGCTTCACTAGAAAAACTACGCAATTTGTCCCAGCAGGACTACTTAGCCTAGAAATTGAGCAATTCTGGGCAGCAGTAAGCTACTCAGCCCAGAAATTGTGCAATCCCTCTAGGCAGCCAGCCCAACTCCCTCCTAGAAATGCGCAAATTTTCCCATCAATCAACTAGGTTGTTGCATGTGCCTTCAGGTTGATCGGTTCCCTCCGAGACCGAGCAAAACTAATTTTCATGCATGGACTGCTTCTCCCAAGGAAGCATGCAAAGGCATCCCTTGATTAAGGGATCTATTTTTAGCAGCTGGAGGTTACATGCAAAGATCATTCCAGAAACCTCCCATCGAGTGTCTCTTTTCCTAGATTTGTGGCATGCATGCCACAACCTCAATTTTATTGAAACTCATCAATCGACACTGCAGAGCTCATTCCTCACATTGACATTGCAACTCTGACATCCCACATTACATCTCAGAGTCGTCGTCACATGCAGCTCAGTTGTTTTGGAGTAAGCCCGCTTTTCATTTCTTGCGTTATGTTTCTGTCGCTTTTGTGTTTTGCTTCGTGTGAGTGTTGTCTGATTTCAGTGAGCGCTTGTTGTTGTTTTGATGTATGTTAGCTTTTGGAAGCATCGTTTTAGTTTTTTTTCGCATCTCATTGTTGTCACATGCATGACACTGTTTTGCACGGACAATCATCGTTGCGGCAACTCGCTTCACACACATGTATGGTTTCCTGTTTTCTAAATCCCGCACTTGTTCTTTGCATGAATGATCATTCACTCTTGTTTGCCCTCATCTCACCATGCATCCATACTTCTCATGTTGTTAGTCAACCGTCCACTGGTCTAGGCTGCCTTGGCCCAGACCGAGCCCTGCCCAACTAGCACTGTGCATTTCCAAAAGCGAAGGCTCTGCCTTCCCTCCAGAAATTACACAAGTCTGGCCTAGCACTGACCTCCAGACATGCATTGCACAATTCTTGGAGGTATTGTCTTGCTGGCCTGAGAAACTATGCAATGCATTTTACTGGTTGCATATCACTGTTGATTGAAATTGTGCATTGCGTAGTTTCAATCCTCAGCAGGCTAGGTTCGACTATGAATTGTGCAGTTCCAGCAGTCAGTCAACCTCCTGAAAGACAGGACTATGCCTTGCGTAGTTTTGGCAATCAGACTCTTGACCTCCTGGCGGAAATTGCACAACATTCATGATGAATCACACACGTATGTTGCAATTCATTCCTCAAGTTTGTTTTGGTTTTCGACTGAAAGATTGCTTGCCATGAGCGTTGCTATGTCTCCAAGCATCACAAGTGTTCGTTTGTCTCTCAGCAACACAAGTATAATGGCCTTCAAGAGAGAAGAGTCAAAGGACATTGTTGAGAGCCCAATAGGATTTTTAGCGAAGCAAGTGTCTATGAGCTCGCCTACCTATGAAGGCATCGAGTTGTTCGTAGACAAGGACATCAAGATAATATGGCAAGAGATTTATAACAAGCAACACCATCAACAGCAAAAGAAGGCAACACACCTACACACAATGAATGCAAGAGGAACGTTGTTGACAACACAAAGACAGAACAAACTTGCAAGCTCAAGCAGATCCACTTGTGATGAAAGCAACTTTGGAGACTGAGGCTATGAGGTGATGGCGCGACATGAAGATCACGCAAAGGCAGAGAATGGAATAGAGAAGGAGTTGCATGTGTTGAAGAAGCAACTCAAGGAAGAATAGGAGCTACATAGGTGAGAGAATGAGTTACAGCAAGAAAAAGTACAGTAGCGGGCACAACATGCACAAACAGATGAAACTGCACTCGTACAAGTTATAGATCCATCCTAGCAGCTGGCACAGAGAAGACAAGGTGAACAGTGTTGTTGATCACATGCAAGGGAATTCAACAGCATGCATGTCATTGTGCACGCATGCGATCCCACCCATTTGGCACACTCACTGAGGCAAAGACAAGAAGCAAATCTAACTGGAACTGAACATGTATTTTGACAAGTTGATGCACACGGCCACCAACACATACTTGGAGAGAAGCATAGAAACTATGCATCAACATGTTGTCGGTCTGGTTGCACCTAATACGACCATGCGCATGCTATCAGACGAGTTGGACAGAGGAGCTATATCAGTGCACCCGGATGCAACAAAGGCAAGAGTTTGCTTCAACAAGATGTCACCATTGAGTGCACGGACACCATCATGGACGACCAAGATTGGCATCAACTCACCACCTTCGACCATCACAAGGATGCTCACCACAACGGTCCGAGTGTCAGTGATGTCTTGCATGGATTTCTCAATCCATTTTGTCTCACGTGGGCACATGTGCATTGTAATGTAACATCTTGTCAAGTGGAAGTTCAAGTGTCAATACTTGAAAGTAACAGTCATAGAGTAGTTGATGAGTCATGAGAATAGATGAACGGTCTCAAAGGGGAATGTCAAGGATCACCCCACCCTTTGTTGTAAATAGTCCCTCATAACTCATTGTATAATCTTTTGGTCAACCAAACTTCCAATAGGAGTATCTTAGAGAAAGCTTGGACCATATTGTAACAAGCCTTGGCTTCTCCACTGCTTAGAGCTAGTATATCTCTTTGGAGGAGCAAGCGGCAGTGACTGTAATGTTCTACTATCGGAACTAGTGGTTGGTCATGGATGTATTGTATGACTAGAACTTACATTTCTTAATATAACAGAGCCAACATGTTTCATGCATATGTCGTATTATATTTCATCTATTTGTTTACTCTAAATGATATATGTATATGTTTGCTTATGCATGCATGTGTAGCTATTTTTTGTATAAGTATGTATGAATCTTACTGAAATGTGCTGGTTGTTTAACCATCACTTTGGATTGCTAGCTAACTTGTGTTCCATGTTGTGATGCATCTTGGCTCGTGTGTTCCCTTCTTAACTCCATGTTATCACAAGTTTCCAAGGGGCGCACTCACCTCACCCTTCGTGTGTTCAAACTCCTCATGCACCTTCCTTGACTTGTCGAAGTTATCACAGCATTTCTACCAACAGGGACATCTTACTTGCCTCTGTGCGAAACCGCAGTCAAGGCGATACCGTACGACCCACTGTTGGGACTCCTACACCAAACTGCCTAATTCTAGTTTGGAATTCTTACCGAGGAGATCCCCTGACATGTTGATAGGTCCAGCACCGTTAACATCGTGCTGATGGCGGGCTGCACCATACTAGCCTCGCACTGCCAGTGTGGTTTTTACTTGGATACTTGCGTTGATCCCTAAAAGGAAAGTTTTCCCAAAGAGGACAAGGAGCTTCATGATCTATAGGCTTCCAGAATGATGAGCTGGAGGTTGTTCATTGTGGATGTGGTCGAATTCTCCCAATATTGCCCTTTGATCTTATCCCTATGAGCTTCCTCCTTGAGATGAGGGCCTTCCCCTATCTTTGGTGAGATCCTAACTCCCTCTCCCTACCTATATATTCATCCTCTTCCATTCCCAAATGGTTGGTCTCTAATTATTTGCACCCTTATGCTGAGATAGTTCCTACATGTTATTCACTTTGGATTTAAGAAGCAGTGCTTGGAGAGCTTGAGCTTGGACTTGGACATTCACTCAAGGAGGGCTTACTAACATCAAGGCCTAGGTTGTATGCTTCCTCTTTTATTCATTAATATATACAATTGTTGGTTCACTTTCCATAAATGATTGTGTCAATGCTTCATTTATCTTAATGCTCCTCGATCTCTTAAGTGGATTACATTAGATTATGCTTTGTGCAATTGTATGCTTTGTTTTGTCTTTGGCCTCTTGTGTAGGTATTCAAATGTTGTGAACAGTAAGGACTGAGCCTGAGGAGAAAGAGATCAAGATCTTTAACAAAGGAGTGCATTATAGCATCAAAACGAGGTAGGTTTCCTTCCTCTTCTCTCATTTCGATTGTAATTTAGGAAAGTGTCTTGTAGATTGTCTCATTAGTTTCTAGACCCACTCATTGGGCTAGAGGGATCGTCTCTGTCTGCTGAGAGGATTTACCTAGACAACAAAATGGTGACTCCACTGGGGAAGCTATAACCTTTCCATCCATTCCTTTGATCTGATTCTCTAATGAGTTTGACCAACCGTCAATTTCTTGGCTTGTGTGCATCACTGTAGGTTTATATAGTCACTGGTTTTTGCTTGAGAGTGTTGATTCTGGTCTGATTTTTGAAGATTTTTGTCTTTTCCTTATTTTCCTCGCCCAACACATTTCCTGGTCTTACATAAGTGTTGGTAGCGCTAATTTTGAATTAACAATAGCATTGCTCTGCCTTTCATCACCACTTTGCCTTTAACATGCGCGTTGATCTCAGAGGTTAGAAAAAATTAGGGTTCCTTCTTATTTTCAGTGGATCTCAACCTTTGTGAGTGTTTTTCCAGTGTGATCATAGTGTGTTCTTCTTGATTGTTGTCCTTTAGTGGTTGCAATTGTCTCTTGGATTCTGTAGATGTGTGATTAAACCTTGATTTCCTTCTAGGGTTTCTAGCTTTAGGTCACCTTCACTCATCACTTGGCTTGTCTCTGTGAGATTGAATGCCTCCATTTAGGAGTTCTACTGTGGTCAGGACACCATCTTTAAGTTTCTTTCAGTTCATATTTGCATAGTTATTTTCATTAGTATTGGATCATTTTTGTACTTTGAAAATTTCTTTTGCCCCATTGTCAATCTTGGATTACAATTGTTTGCTTTGGTGAAGCTGAAAGCGTATGCTTGTTTTGATTTCATTGTTTCAAAAATAAAAGTGAAAGGATCTCTTCATTTAATTGTTTTTGAAACGATTGTTATTTGAAACCAAAAGAGAATGAAATTTTCATTTTAGTTGTTTTGAATTCCATTTTTCCTTTGCTTATGCATTAGTTTGCATTTTGGATCAAAGTTAAAAAAAAAAACAAAACAAAAAACAAAAACAAAAAGATTAGTGCATCTTGGTGAAAGAAAAGTGATTTTTGTTTCTCATAAGATTTCATTTTGGCATTGCATTTATTAGTGAAAGTAAAAGAGTAGTTTTCATTTTTACATTTTGCATTGGAAAACTTAGGGAGTCATGTTTTGATGCATTTTTCTTGATTGATGCATTGTTTGGTTGTCTCTCTTCCCTCATTAGTTTAGCCTTCATTGAATGAAAATATTTCATGTTTCTCATTTAGTTTCATTATAGGAATTCAGGTGATATCGTTGAGCCATAAAATTGAGAGCTAATTCAAGATAAACTTAAAATTTACCTCAATTAACCTAAGGAGCATTTGTAACCTAACACAAATATCTAGAGGTTTAGGCTAGAGACGTGTTTCAGTGTCTTTAAACATAATAGTTGTCATTAACTACCTGCATTGTAGCTCGGGGGTGAAATTTTGTTCCAGGACAGAAGTATATCGAAGGTTCTCCAGTGTTTTCGGGTATATAGGAGGCACTTTAGTATGGAAAGTATATGGGAATGCTCTCACCGAACGGTTATGCATTAGACAACGCTAACACAAACTTGTGCTCCCCGTACCGTCGAGTATATATTGGGAAACCCCACTAGATTGCTATCCTTTAGCCATACGTAATCGAGTTAGTCACCTTATAAATGTGATACATCGAACACAACATTTGGGGAGATCGGTCATCATACATTAAGTCCTTGGTTTCAACTAAGGTGTATATAACGGTTCACGGATACTTGGTAAACCCTCTTACCTAATACAACCCTTTTTTATTTATTTGTTGCTTTACGTTATAAAATTAGCTACCAATGATAACATGTCAAACCCATGCAGTTGCTTCTTGACCTCACATTGAGTAATTTCTTGTAAATTTTAATTTTTAAAAATCCCTCAACGAAATCATCTCTTCTCCTTCTTCTCTCGAGAGAAAGTCATCATGGCTGAACCATTGCGTTCACCTCACAGTTCCTCTTCGTCGTCTAATACTGAGGGTCTCACAAGGAGTTCGTCCTAAACTTTCACAGTCACTTGAAGCTCAAGGCTTTGAACATAGAATCGTCCCAAGTATCCAACCCCTTTCTTCTCGTCCTCCACCTCAAGACTCATCGTCTTCTCAAGAGTCTGATCCAGAAACCCCTAAGAGTCCATAAAGGTTTGTTTTATACCCTCTGAATCCTCTTTTTGATTCGTTTGTGATATCTCCTGAACATCCTTATAGTCTGTACGATCAACCTGGTGTTACTTTGGAGTTATCTCCTCGTCCATCTCAGATTCCTCCTCGCCAACTGTTTCCACCTATGGCTTTAGAAGGTGGGATTCCAACCTCTCCTCGAGGTCCTCCGGAAGTCTCTGCTACTCACACTCCTAGTGTTGATAATGATTCTAAATATGACTTTCCCCCAGAAGGCTTTCCTTATGTAGGAATATTTCCATCTCAACCACCTCCTAAAAACAGTGGGCCTATGCTTCCACATGGTTATATGAACATGGCTCAACTAGTTTCAGGAACTCTCGGTGCTTCTTCATTATACCAAAATCCAATTTGTTCATCGAATGCTATGCCTACTTCTAGTCCATTTATTCCTAACGTGACCTCTCATAACCCTGTGCAAACTTCCATTACTACAGTCCTGATTCAATCGACTATTTCGACACAACCATTACCTTCATTTCAACCTTCCATTCTGGTGCAACCGATAGTTTCATTTTATACGTCTATAAGTTCCTTAATTCCCCCATCAAGTGGAAAAAATGTACCACCACCTCATTCGCAACATGGGGTGGGGGAATCCAAATATCCCTCTTGTCTTAAGTGGAACCCATGTGACTGGATCACAACCTCACATGGTTGGAGTAAGTCAACCTATTAGTGGTATTCCTAATGCCGCTGAATCATCTATTCCAGCTGGAGCAATTAATTTCCAATATCAACAGCCTTATTCAGCTCAGATACCTCTCCAATAGTCTTATGTTCCATATGGTTCACAAGCACTTCAAAATCCACCTTATATTCCACAAGTAGGTCCTCATATGCAACCTGGTCAAAATCCCATTCCTAGTGCATATGGTCAAATCCCAATTGGAACTTACCAGTACCAACAATGAATTGTACCAAAACCTTTACAGCAGCAAGGGAAACCTTTGCAACAATAGGGGCAACCTTTGTAGTAGTTTCAATAGCCTTTGCAACAACAAACATAGTTTTCCCAACAACCAAATCAACCCTTGTATCCACAAGGTCAACCATTGCCGTAGCAAGGTCATCCCTTGCAACAGCAAACTCAACCTTTATATCAACAAGGTCAAAACTTGCAGTCACAAGGCCAACCCCTATAGCAGCAGGGTCAATAGTTTTATCACCACGGTCAGCAGTTGCAAAAACCTTACAATCCATATGTCACAAAAAATATTTATCCACCTTAGGGTTATCAACTACCTATGGCAAGTCAATATCAACCCTACTCTGGACAGAATCCACCTTATGGTTAGGGTATCCCTCAGTGAGGTCAAAATCAAGCCCCTTATGGTCAAAATCCTCCACTTTGGGGACAAAACCCTTACCAACAAGGTTGGAGTCCACAAATTGGGCATTATCAAAGGCCTTACATGCCTTTTAACCCGCAATTTCCATTTCTAGCGACATTGGAACTGCCTGATGTCTCAAGGCTTACTAATGATATAATACTTCATTTGCCTTATTGGCCTCCAGTTCCCACTAAGGTTCCTAGCGATTTCCCAAAATACGAAGGAAAATCTAAAGAAGACCCTCAGGCCCATGTGATGACATATCACTTATGGTGTTTTTCCAATTCCTATGTTGACGAATTTGTTCGTCTCTGTCTCTTTCAACGAACCTTGATGGGTGCAGCAGCAAAATGGTACATCGAGTTACCTCGAGGTACCTATTTAGACTTCAATTCTTTGGCCATGGCCTTCCTCACTCACTTCCAGTTACCGGTTCGTTATGAAACTGGTACCCAATTTCTTACATCTCTAAAACAAGATACTGCAACCCACATCTCCGATCACATCCATGAATGGAGACATCTGCATCACCTCATCAAGTTTGAAATTTATGATGAGTTATTAACCAAATGTTTTACCAAATCATTCGTAAACAAAATTTCTACATAAATAGCAATGGGAGGTTGTGTTACTAAGGATCAAGCCATTACCTGTGCCCAATATTTGGATTTGGTTTATTCCCAATCTGGCATGCTATATCAAATCTTGCCTGATGCTCTGAGGCCATCTTTGGATCCAGCATCTTTGAAGTCTCCAGGCGTACTATCTGTTGATGGTATTATTGGATCAGTATCTCAAACTTCCAATAAGGCTTCTTCAAAGCAGAAATCCGTTTCAAATACTAGTTCCAATCCCCCTTCGAAAACCCCTCTGAATCCTAGTAAGACCTCTAAGGTTAATGTCATTCAGTCTACCACCACAGACAAAGCCTCAAAATGTAAGAAAAAGGGTAAAGGTAAAGAAAAATCTAATACCCCGAAACATGATCCTCCTAAGCCATTTGTTTATGATTCCTCCAAATGTAAGCCTAAATATCCTTGCCTCATTTCTGAGGAAGATCACTACACCAAGGATTGTCCCCGTCGTGTGGAAGTTACTCGCTTATTGAAAGGGACCCCGGTTGTACTAAAGAGCCATTTCCATCACAACATATGAAATTGGTAAACAACCCCAATCCTCTGCCTCTTCAAGTTCTCAGGTTTTCATGAGTGGTACAGTGCCTATTTCTATTGCCACCCAGTCTAAATATTATCAAACTCCTCAAAAACAAATGGTGGAAAAGGAAGCCACTGATGCACCATCTACTTCCGCTCCACCAATTTCTGGTCCTCTTCATATTGAGAGGCCTAATAATGAATCCATCATCCAACCACCTCACAAAGGTTTGCTTCGGAAATCATCTTATAATCTGAATGCTAGAGCTGCTCAACATTACAGTATTGTCGAAGATCTGGCTCAAGCACCTTCGACGATGTCTGCCTTGGAAGTTCTCCAAACTTTCCCAACGCAGTAGAAATCATTATCATCTGTTATAGGAGGTATTGATCCTGCCAATTCAAATTTGATCACTTGTGATCTGGAAAACCGTGTACCCTGTCTTCCCCATAAAATTGTGTTTTTGATTCAAGTCATTATAAAGTGAAAGACAATTAATCTCATTGTCATTGATGAGGGTGCTTTGACCTACATCATGTTTGTTTCATGTTGGAAAGCCATCGGCTCTCCAACACTCAAATAGTCCCCGCACACCTTAGAAGCCTTTGATGGAAAAGGCTCCCGTCCTTATGGTATTCTCACAAGTTTTCCCATCACCTTGGAAGGGAAAATTGTCGAATTAGAATTATAGATCGTAGATGCAAACCTGAATTACAACCTTCTACTTAGATGAAGTTGGACTCATGCCATGTTTTGTATGGTTTCCTCTTTGTTCCACATACTCTGTTTTCCCCATGAAGAGAAAATTGTCACCGTTGATCAATTGTCCTTTTTCTCTTCTGGTGATTCAAATGGTAATGTCCCATATGTGGGAAATACCGATATTCCATATGAGAGCATGGGCGCAGGTTTTTTCAAATTTTCTGCTTTAATGGGAACTTTTTCTCTCCCACCTCCGCATGTCACCTTGATCAACATGATCTCTACCTCAAATGATCCATGGATCATCCCTACTCTAGATCAGGTTGATTCTTTCGGTGATGCTATACTGCTAAGTCCTTTAGAACAAGCTTATCAAGAAATTGTGTTGGCTTCGGTGGCTACTTCTAAAAGTCATACTATTCTTAGTATGCACCTGGACACATATTCACAATCTCCTTGGCTTGGTTCTTGGGATTCTCCGGATCCTTTGAATGAGATATTTCCCATCGACGAGAGTATTTTTGAGGTTATGTCTCTTGATGAAACTCCATGGAATAATGCCCATCATCGTTCCTCGTTTCTTCTAAGTCTTAGTGAGATTCCTTCGTGTCTTGAGAATTTTGTTTCTCATAACCCGACGCATCCGCTTCAAACACCTGTTTTGGTGCACGAATTTTTGTTCGAAGGTACTATGGGAAATATTACTACAACCATGCCAATCGACATTTCCATTAAACCTAGAATTATCGAGAACATTAACATCAGGGTTTCCTATTCTCCTGAAGAGATCAGGGTTTACACTAACCTTTTTAAATAATTTTGTGATGTCTTTTCTTGGTCATATGAGGAAATGCTTGGTATTAATCCAGCTATAGTGGTGCATGATATACCCACTTATCCTAATGTGAAGCCCATTTGCCAACGGCTCTGTCTAGTGCATTCCAGAAAGCTCGTTGCTATTAAGGGAGAAGTTGAAAAACTTCTAAACGCTAGTTTTATTTACCTTATCCCATTGAAATACTGGGTTTCTAATATCGTACATGTTACTAAAAAGCAAGGAACAATTTGAGTTTGTGTTGATTACTGCGATATTAATCATGCGTGCCCTAAAGACAATTATCCCACTCCCTTTATTGATCAGATGATTGATGAGTGTGCTAGGAGTGATATATTTTCTTTTATGAACGGTTTTTCTGGTTATAACTAGATTACCATATTACCCATTAATCATCACAAAACTGCTTTCATCTGTCCATGGGGCACTTTTTCTTATAAAAAGCTCCCTTTCAATCTCCAAAACGTTGGTGCTACCTTCTAGAGAGCGATGTCATATGCCTTTCATGATATTAAACACATCATTCAACCTTATTTAGATGACTTACCAACTCATTCTGCTAAGCATCATGACCATCCGGACCACCTTCAAGCAATCTTTCTACGTTGTTGACACTATAATATTTGTCTCAATCTACATAAATGTGTCTTCTGCATCGAATCCAGTCGAATCTTGGGTTTTTTTGTGTCCAAAAAGGCATCTAAATAGATCTTATGAAAGTTGAGGCTATTATAGATCTACCCCCTCCTTCATCCCTGCACCAATTGCAGTGTTTGCAAGAGAAGGCCAATTTTCCTCGTCACGTTGTCCTTAATTATGCTAAGCTTGCCAAGGGATTTACTCGCTTGCTTAAGAAGGGGGTCCCATTTATTTGGGATGAAATTTCCCAACAATATTTCAATTCTCTAAAGCAAACACTCATTAATGTTCCTTTATTGCATCCCCCTGACTACCACCACGATTATTTCTTGTACTTGGTCGCGGCTGACAATACCATTGCCATGGTACTGGTCCAGGACAATGATAATGGCAATGAACATGTGGTTTATTATTTGAGTCGAAATCTCATTAACACATAAACTCGATATGCTCATGTCGAGAAACTTGCCTTGGAAGTAGTCCTTGTTGTTCAACAATTTCGCCATTATATTCTTATATGGAAGACCACGGTGATTTCTAACTGCAACCCCATGAATTATATTCTGACTCGTCAGTTGCTTGGGGAAAATAATCTAAATGGATCGTTATCCCGTAAGATTTTGATTTGGAGTTTACTGTCATCAAATCAACGAAGACATTATTTTTTCTAAATTGATCTGCACCCTTCCTTCTGCAAACACCTCCACTGATTTTACTTAGCAAATTCCTGATGAAACTTTGTTTCTCATCAGTACTCTCGAGCCATGGTACGGAGATATTATTGATATTCTTCAAACCCAGACTTTCTGATCCAAACTATCTCGATCTCACTGATGTCACATTTGGCATCAGTCTCAACCTTATCGGATTATTGGTGATACATTGTACCAAGTCAGTGTTGATTATCTTCTTCATAGATGTCTAACACTTGAAGAGGTTGAATGAGTCCTAAATGACTACCACTTTGGGGAATGTGGTGATCATATGTCAGGCTATGCCACTGCTCAGAAAATCCTTCGCGTCGGTTATTTCTAGCCTTCTATCTTCAAAGGTTGCATATTGGCAGTTCAAAAGTGACATGAATGTCATATTTGTAATCGTAAACAACACGCCCCGCCAACACCCTTAAACCTAGTTGTTACCATTGGCCCATTCTCTAAATGGGGAATCGATTTAATGACCTGTAACCCTCACTCGGTCGGGCGGCATGGCTATATCATTGTCGTCGTCAACTATTTTACTAAATGGGCTGAGGCGATGCCCACATATAATGTTGACAGTACAACTGCTACTCAGTTCCTCTTTAACCATGTCATAGCATGTCTTGATTTCCCTCAAGCTATTTTCATAGATCACAAATCACATTTTCATTCGTACATGATGGCAGAGCTTACTACTCAGTTGGGTTTGCATCATGACAACTCAAATCCTTACTACCCACAGGACAATGGCCAAGTTCAAGCGATTAATAAAGTATTAATTACTATGCTTCAACGTACCATTGGAAAACATAAAAAGGATTGGCATATCATGTTGCTTTCGGCTCTTTGCACTTACCGAACCTCCACTAAGATAGACATTGGTTTCACTCGATTCCAGTTGGTATATGGTTTAGAGGCAACACTCCCTATCGAGTGTGAGATTCCTTCATTAAAGCTAGCTATTGAGCTACTCCCCGATACCTCACCAGAAGAGGAACATTTACTTTATCTCGAGGCTTGATGAGACCCATCGTATTGTTGTAATGGTTATCGAAGCACAAAAAAAATGAGTTAAATCTCATTATGATCAAATTGTTTCTCCACGAGTTTTCGCTGAAGGTGACTTGGTCTTGCTGTATGACCAAGCCAACGATAAGTTGGGAGCTGGGAAGTTCAAACCTATGTGGCATGGGCCATACATTGTTAAATGCATTTTTCAAAAAGGTGCCTATGAGTTGGTTGACTATGAAGGTAATGTGTTAGCATAGCCTCGCAACGGGCTTTATTTGAAAAAGTATTATGTGTGAGTTCCGTGTAATTACTTTTGTACATTAGTGTGTGAATTCATTAGTGTGCATTTTGATTTTTTGGTGTGATTGTTTGCTTTGTAGACATGTTTCCTCTGCTTACCTTGTGTTCCACTCGGTTCGCAAATGTCATCGAACCATTATGTTGGTTTTGCTGATGGTGCTTGTCATAGCACACAAAACTTATCTTCCACAACTCAGGCACTCTTTTCCCCTGATAGCAAGTTGATCAATTTACAAGGTATTTGCCTAGGATGAACAACTAATAATATTGTCGAGTACAGTGCAGTTATTGAACTGTTATCAGAAGCAGTTGCTCTTGGAATTAGAAATTTGGTTGTTAAGTTAGATTCACAACTCGTTGTGCTACAATTAAATGGTCATTATTCAGTAAGAAATCCACAATTTTTGCATATGTATCTACGTGTTCGATTACTGGAAAGAAACTTTGATTACATCACATATCAACACATTCCACAAAATTTGAATACATTAACAGATGCATTAGAAAATTATGTTTTAGATAGACATTCGCATCACTTGTAAAAACCGAACACATCATCATGTTATATGAAGGCATAAGTATACAATAGAACAGATATATATATATATATATATATCGAGAGAGAGAGAGAGAGAGAGAGAGAGAGAGAGAGAGAGAGATAGAGAGAGAGAGAGAGAGAGAGAGAGAGAGAGAGAGAGAGAGATAGAGAGAGAGAGAGAGAGAGAGAGAGAGAGAGAGAGAGAGAGAGAGAGTTTGTCAGAGTTTGTTACGTCAAAATCTCAAAAAATAGTGTTCTGAGACACATAGATTTAAAAGCCTACAACAGTGTAGATGAGAATGACTAGGAATAGGCTATTCGCCCACATGATGTTCATGATAGCATGAGACTGCTCTGATCACTTGACCTAACAACCAACGCAATCTCGCGGATACTCCTACTGTATGGATCTGGTACCACAGCGGCACGTCATCTATAGTGGTATACTGTGGAATCCCTCGAGTAATCACTTCCAAATTTCTCTCCATCTCTGCTACAGGATATACTCCTTCCTCGTACGGAGCATCCTCCTCTATCTTGCGTGTTATTGGGGACATGTCGGGAGGTCTTTCCGGTCCCACATCTACAAAATTATCACAAGTAAACTCTCAAATACACTTAAAAAAAATCATAAAACTTGAAACATTCCAAAAAACAAGTTTTACCTACATCCATCCACTGTGCACCCAGTGGTAGAGGAAGATTTGGGTCTCTTCTGATGTTTGTGCCCGCATAGGCATAGTCATCCACTACGATCAGTTGTTGGCGTAGCCAAAATAAGAACAGCGGAGGGAAATGCATCCATTTACCTCCTCCCCCTCGAAGCATGATCTCACTCCATCTGAGAAACCTTAGATCTCGTGGAGCTAGATCGTCCACCTCTACCTACTGGTATCGAAATGGGATCACAAGCTCCAAAAATAATGTGACCGAAATAGATCCAAACCTAAACTGCTTCAAGCATCCTAATTTACCCTTGGTCAACTGTCTTTTCATGTTGACTACCAATCCTTCGCACCAGCTAAACACTGTCGGAGCAAGACAATCCACTGGGTATTGGAATTGTGATTTCGTTGCCTCATGCAATGCCTGAGCCCTAGCTATACGGTCCATGGTGTGTATAATAGTCTGCAAGGGAAGGTTGCCGATGTTTGTTGTCTTCACCTTCTCGCTCACGATTGTTTCTGCACCTGGGCAATGCCTTCTGATCAAGGTATTGGCGCTCTCTCCTCTAGTACATGCTCCAAAGAGTTAGACCCTCTCCCCATTTCTCGACAATCCAATGATGAAGTAGATTTCAATGACTTCTAGTTCCAGTTCTTGATCTCCAATGATGAATATCTTGCAATCAACATCCCATAAACCAATGAGATATTCTAGCAGCTCATTTTGAGCTCTGAGTCCTGGGGTTTGGAAGAACTTTAGTAATCCGCAGTCACTCAAAGCATTGACACATTCATCACTTTGGGCAGCTTGGTGGTCTTCTACCTCGTGGCCTCTCTCTTTCCATTCAATGGTCATATCTATCGAAATCTCCTGCAAAACAATACATAAACAACATTTAGAAGCTTTTTAATGGAGTAAAATTTAGAAAAAAACGGCTAAGGAACAGGATTTCTCATTCTATTTTTCACTTTGCGTCCAGCATGACTATTAGAATTATTTTCCCACTGGCAGCGCGAGGGCCTTTTGGGCTAAGGGGTGAACAGCGTGGATCCGATGATCAGACTCGTGTTGATTGCCCCCGATAACAAAAATGAAAATCCTCCCCTTAAGGAGTAAAAAACTCTAGAAAATGGCATGAAAAAGGTATGAAAAACAAGAGAAAGAACATAACTCTTACCTATAGTTGGCGGTTCGTGAAATGGTGCCCCGTATCTCCCACATCACTTGCTTGAAGAATCAAGCAAAATAGGGTAAAATGCACTCTCCAATTTACTCCAAGTGAAATGGTAAAATGTTTTTTACTTTTTGCTTATTTATAAGTTTTAAAATACATTTTTGCCAATATTTTTTTATTTTTCTCGATATTGGTGATGTGTGGCCATCTTTGTGCAGTTACAGGATCTTTTGGTGGTAACGGTGATCATTTTTTACTGACTCAGTGAGTTTTTGTTTTATCTCTTTTTCAGACTCATTAAAAATAAACGAAAAAGGAACCCCCATGGAGTCATCTTTAAGCTCTTTTCTGACACTCGAAAGATGAAAAAATCGTCGAGTACTTGTCTTTTAGAACTCATTAAATTAAATGAATTGACGTCATCTCAATATATGTTTACCCCTTTTTCGGGCTAGGACTAACTATTTATGAAAAAGGAACACTTTGGTCGACATGGTCAAGAGGTTCTCTTGAATATTGTTTTCTATCTTTTCGGTTTCGAGAGGGAAATTACGAAAAGGGACCTGATGGAGTTTTCTTTTCGTCTCTTTTTCAAACTCTCTAAATATGAAAAAGACACTGAGTTACTCTTCTGTCGGACTCGTAAAAATTAAACAATGAAGGACTTGTCACCATTACGAGACTGAGTTTCTCCTTCATAGAACTCGTAAAACTTACTAGGATGGATTCATTCGAAGAATGAACTTATATGACAAGCATATGATATCCCCTTCAAGATTGTGATTAAAAATAATGGGGGTACTTGCTATAAATAGTGGGGAAAAATGAAAGTGAAACATCTATTGTATAGGTAGCATGTCACTCTTGAACATGCAACTCATATGTTTCTCGTGTCAAGTTTGGGATATCCTCACTCAGACACTTATCTTTCTAGGTTTGGGTGATCCATTTTGCCTCTCATATGATTATTCCACTTCATCGTCATGACCCTTGGTCCTATGTTGAGTCAAATGCTACCACATTCTGGAGTCGTGTCACCGGTATATTCAAGAGAAGTCCTATCTGCAATTTACTACCTACACATTGTATGACCTTTCTCCATAGTCTTATATCATACTCATTTATTCCACTTTATTCCTTGTTTCTTGTCGATGATGAAGGAATCATTATGGCCCTCCTTCGACGGGTCACTTCTTGTCAACTTCAGCTTATTATCCAGGAAGATGAATTAGGAACTCCCTTTCAGTACCTTAGAGCTTGCATGCCTTAATGGAAAGTCCTTTGCATCCGATGACATGTTTTCATCATTGGTCTTTGATCAGATGATTCCACAGATGTTCGACTTCAGCTTCATTTTCACATTCACAGATTGTATGTTCGTACCTTGAGTTCCACTGTCATTATTGGTGGTTTCTCTCATGCATGTTAACGGTTCACATCATTGACCAGTAATCAAGTGGGTTTCTAGCATGTTCAACTTCGACACATTCATTCACATGTTAGAATTCATACTTTGATCAGAGTGGGATGGAGCACAAGACCTCGAGTTTTGTCTGATATAACTCAGGTTGTGTGGGTTTATGTATTATTCATTATTGTATACATGTTTCCTCTATACTGATGGTTGTGACCATGTCGCAGGACCTTATATCTATGATTATGATGATCCTTCTATGTTGGGTGGTTGTGTCCATACCATGGATCTTAGACTTCCAGATGATCCTTTTTCATTCGGATGGTTGCACCCATACCATCGATATTTTCACATGGTTCTTTCTATCTAGATGGTTTCATCCTTACCATGGATTCATGTTTAGATATCATATATGTATATGTGTGTGTGTGTGTGTCCTTGATTTGCAGGTCTCCTCACAGTTTTTGTTCTCGTTATTGCGAAAGCTCGTAAATCATCTCAGCCATCACTCTATGTTCTGCCTTCTACTTTAGGGGGCATCTATTACACAATATTTTGTCACACCTCCTGCACTTCCTTGTGTCATGCCCCGAAGTACCTAAAAGTTGACAATTATGCAGTGTACCCATCCTAATATGCATTCCAGATCCTCCCTGAAGAACTGATGAAAACATGCCTTGAGCCTTCCCTGAGGAAATGAGCTCAAAACCCTAATTTTTGGATCAACGTGACTAGGAAATTGGCTACTCATGTTGATGGTGGGTTGCACCATACTAGCCTCACCTTGCCAGTGCAGGTTTTACTTGGATACTCACAATGATCCCTAAAAGGCAATTTTTCCCAAAGAGGACAAGAAGCTTCGTGATCTAGAAGCTTCCAAAACGACGAGCTGGAAGTTGTTCATTGTGAATGTGGTCAAATTCTCTCATTATTGCCCTTTGATCTTATCCCTATGAGCTTCCTCCTTCAGATGAGGGCCTTCCACTATCTTTGGTGAGATATTAACTCCCTCTACCTTCCTATATATTCATCCTCTTCCATTATAAAATGGTTGGTCTATGATTATCTGCACCCTTTTGCTGAGATAGTGCCTACATGCTATTCACTTTGGCTTAGAGAAGGAGTTCTTGGAGAGCTTGAGCTTGGACTTAGACATTCAATCAAGGAGGGCTTAATAACATCAAGGCCTAGGTTGTATGCTTCCTCTTTTATTCATTAATATATACAACTACTGGTTCACTTTCCATAAATTCTTGTGTCAATGCTTCATTTATCTTAATGCTCCTTGATATGTTAAGTGGATTGCATTTGATTATGCTTGTTGCACTTGTATGCTTTGTTGTGTATTTGTCCTCTTATGCAGGTATTCAAACACTGTGAGCAGTAAGGACTGAGCCTGAGGAGAAAGCAATCAAGGTCTTCAACAAAGGAGTACATTATAGCATCAAAACGAGGTAGTTTCCTTCCTCTTCTCTCATTTTGATTGTAATTTAGGAAAGTGTCTTCTAGATTATATCATTTGTTGCTAGGCCCACTCATTGGGCTAGAGGGATCATCTCTATCTGCAGAGAGTATTTACCTAGACAAGAGTTCCATGCCTCGCAAATCTGGAAGAGAAGATAGGTGATACAGTCCTCGTAAGATTGTAAAGAGAAGCTCGGTGATACAGTCCTCGCAAGACAGTAAGAAGGTTGATCATATGCATCTCTCAAAAGTCTGTAAGGAGCTCTGAATAATTAGGTAATATATATTTGGGAAGTTTGTACACAGTGATTTCACTCAGAGGATTACTCAGTGTAATATATATCTTAGAACCAATTAAGGGATTGTGCATATATATATACACAGTGATACTACGAAGTGCAACGCTAAGGTGTGATCTCTCTCATATCTATTGCAACCAATGAAGAACCAAAGTATTGTGGCAAATCGATAGAAGAAGGTGTCGAAGATAGTGACAGAGAAGACATAAGGAGAAGGAGTACAGTTATGCAAGGCAGTAAGCTGTAGACCAAGCAGTGGAAAGAATAGTGACCAACATCTTGGAGGTAACCTTATGTCTATTTTGTCAAGGGCCTTGGTATTCATCTAAATATCTATAAGAAGAGATTCAAGGGTTTTACTCTCAAGAGGAGAGGTTTTGCCCTGGCTTGGAGCCAAGATCTTGTGTACATGAACACACTATATTGTTGATCATCCATTTTGATAACTGTTTGAATATTGAAGAACACACTAATATAACAAAGCTAATTGAAGAATACCACACAAACTATTATCAATAAGTTTGGGAAGAATCACTAAGTCATGAATTTGCCTAGATTCTTAAACATGGTATCAGAGTTATGGTTCATGAAGGGCATGAAGGAGATCAACTATATTACAGAAAATCTTATGAAGAAGTGTTCATCCCAGTGAAGGGTCACGATGCCTATATATCACAGTCCCAGTTAGAAGGGTCTCAGTGATATCAAAATAAACATTGTCTCATAAGAAGTGTCTATATCACAATCATAGAGGAAATATCTACAATAAATATATATCTATATCAAAACCCCGATCACGGGCATATCACAGTCTCGGAAGAATCACAGTATGTCACAATCCTAGGTATGATGAAAACACAATGCTAGTCCAGCCTCAAGGTATTCATGAGGAAGTGGTGTCAATAAAAAGAATGTCACTGAAAATTCATAAATAAGAAAGATGCCACTACAAATACATCACCTTGACTTAAGTCATAACATGACAACAATCTTAGAACTCTCCTTCTCTGATATACCACAGTTTTGATAATACTCTAGTCTTAGCCCATAATGATGCTCCAGTCTCAGCCTATGGTGATGCTACAGTCTTTGCCTAACCTGGAGCTACCATAGCCACTATTAACAATTATGTTATCATTCTGTGATTTTGAAGATTGGCAAGACAAAGTCACAAAAGACACATCAAACCTCTTAGGAGTCTAGGATCTAGCCCTCCTAGACCCAGAGAGGGCTCTCTCTGTATATTTGGGATTTAGCTTTATTTCCAATGCTTTAATGTGTTAGGCTAGATAAAATGATGAAAGAAATTTATCATTTTATTGCTTGGTTGTTTGTTTGTTCGGTTGGGGTAGATCATATTTGAATCCTTTCCATTGGGCTATGGAGTCAAAGGCTGGGTGGCTACATAAATTTTCCAAAGCATTTACAAGGCAAGCTAATTGTCTTTACTAGATCTAAAAGTGGAGTCAGAAATGAGATGACAGAAAAGTGATATCAGTAATGATTAAAAAGCAATTAAGTATTTTTTAATCATACATTAGAGGAAAACATTTAGATTGCAAACACAGATACTGTAAGGACCACATCCATACTATATTTTTCTTTTTTTTGTAAGATAAATCACAGCAAAATACAACCAGAAGAGAAACACATTGGGAATTTAAATTTATCCGGCCCTGTCTAACAACTCCCTAAATTTTATTTCACTGAACATATCATAAAATTTACATATATTTAACTAAGTCCATAAAGAAATCATACAAAATAATATTGCAACACATATGTACCGTTCACCAGAAGACGAGACTCCAATTGATTTGTTGCTACTTGTCTTCCCTTGTTGTCGGTCACCTCCGAGAGTGAATGACGACGTACTTTATCCGAATGTGATGACCCACCGGTTAACCTCCCAACCTACTCCTTGGGTACTACTCTTCCCCGCGGACCCCCAAGCTGTAATGGGGTTGTACAATGGAGGAATGCAATAGCTGGTAGAGGAGAGCACTTCTTGGCTCAAGAGTCCCCTCTCTAAAATCCTCTACCTCACCAAACTCACTATAGTTTCATAATCACTGCACTGACATAGTCTCATCCATCCAAAAATAGGGTTTCCCCCGCCCCCACTCCCCCAAAAAAGTCCTTTCTCCCATGGCTTGCCCCTTCTTTTATAGGAGTCCTCATAGGTGACACTTGGCATGTCATGCATAATTAATTATTTTTTTATAATTCAATTGTTTGATTATTCACCCACCCATGTGTCACTCTCTCATCAAGGGTCACCAAAATTATTTAATTAAATTTTAATTTAAAACTAATATTTTCCTCACCTCAACAAGATTCCTATTTCTTCTCCTAGTTGCCTCTTAATCCCCCTTGTTACTCCTTAATTTGTGTTCATTACTAAATTCAATTAATGAGTTCAAGATTTGATCCCCTATCTATTCCCTAATTTAACTCAAGTTATCTCTTAGATGGATATTCTTGCCACATGGAGGTTCTCTACATTCCTCTAAAATTTAATTTATTAATCTTATTTTAATTCACCTTCCTCTTTTCTTAATTAGGTTTAACTAGTTTAGGATTAATATTTATCCTTACATTTATGGCTCTCTTTCCCCTTTTTACCTAATTAAACTACATAATCTACCTTATATTTTCCAACATGGGCAGGGTAGAGTTTTTAAGATAAAATATTTTACTTCTTCCCATGATCCTCTTAACCCAAGTTTTATTCTTGATTTAATTACCTCATTTTCTGGCTTCTGGCAAAAGGGAAAAGGGTAAAGGCTTCTGTCTAAAGGTTCCAAGATTCAAGGCATTTGGCAAAAGGCTCTTAGTTATTCCATCCTAGTGTTAGGTGAGGCTTCTAGGAATTGTCTGAAGGTAAGGCTAAGGAACATCATTTACCCTTGATGTAAATTTACCTAGTTTTCATTTCTTGATTATATTTATTAATGTATTTATTTTTAATGGTTCCAAGGGTGCCAAGTTTGGTCGTGCCCTTCAAGAACTTCCCTTGAATTTCCAAGGGTGCCACGCCTAACAATTTATTTGTGATGCCAAGGGTGCCAAGTTTGGTCGTGCCCTTCAAGAACTTCCCTTGAAGTTCCAAGGGTGCCACACCTAACAATTTATTTGTGATGCCAAGGGTGCCAAGTTGGTCGTGCCCTTCAAGAAATTCCCTTGAAGTTCCAAGGGTGCCACGCCAGTTGCCCTTTAAGCATTCAGTGACTACAAGGGGAAAGTATAGGTGCAACAATAGAGACCACTATAATCTCTTACGTTGCCTACTATAGTGAGACTAATGGTGTCGGGGATCAAGGAATCTGCCTTGATGCGCGCCCCCCGGTAAAATCCTCATGAGCGAACCAACTTTAGGACCTGCCCTCATGACATCGTGATCTTCAAGGTGAAGGTGTTTCAACCTTTCTAGCCCAAGTCACGACGGGAGTGCTAGTGGGTGAGATCAGGGACACTGTCCCACCCCTCCCATGTAGTTCCATCCACTTGTACAACCCCATTACCCATATGTGAGTCATTCGGCCAAGCAAATAATCTGTGCCTGCAACCATTAACATATCATCAGAATATAGATAAACATATATAGCAGGTTCCAAAATCGACTTATAATTTCAAAGATAAAATAATATAAATTTTCATCAAACCAGGTGTCATCAACTCATCATATGCGAGTGCCTCTGATGGTTTCCTTCCATACTCAATAATCATTAGTAACAAGGTTTCTCATTGTTAGTCATTATCATAATAGCATCATTAACATCACCTAGTCATTCGCATCATTGCTCATTGTGAACCAAAACTAATGCAAGTAGTTAACATGGGGGCACATCCATCATGGCTATCGTCATCATAACATCAATGGAAACATACCTATCCATCAAAGCTATCATCATCATGATATCAGTAGAGAGAATACATATCCTTTACTACTATCATCATCATAAATTCAATAGAGACCAAACATAATTATTTATGCTACAATCATCATAGTATCAATAGAGAACATTCATAACCATAAATGCTACAATCATCATAATACCAATAGATACATACATAACCATTAATGTTATCTTCATCATAATATCAATGGATAACATACATAAACATCACAGCCACTAATATCACAACCACTAATAATAGATTCATATGTCCGGATCCTCAACCTAAGGTCCTCAAAGAATAAAGTGTGGACCTTAGGGCTAAATAAATGTTAATGACATATCATTGCCAGTCAACTAGAACGGGGCACTACAGATAGAAATAAGGTTCTCCAACAACATATCTTAAACTAGAATTTTTGCTTTACAATAAGACTTAATTATGCATAAAATAATAAAACAGAGAAATATTTAGCACAAAAAGGAAGACATCACCAGGGTAAAACATATCAAGTATCTTGCAAACGGTCGTTTTTATTGATGCTCCAGCTCAAAATTACAACGCTCCAAAGAGAAAATATAGTTCAAATGACTTGGGTACAACCCCTAATACTTCCAATGCATGAAGTATTTAACAAAAACCTATAGCAATTTCCTTATACACTTGGCAATCTTTTATTAATTGCATTGAAAGAAAATTTACTAGTGTAACCACGAAGTGGACACGCTGAGAAAACCGGGACATCTCGTCCTCTTTTTTATGGATGTCGTTGCTTGAGAAATCAATTTAACTGTAGTGGCTCTGCTGACATGGTTGTGCCGACTCAGATCTATGTTGTCCCTTCAATCATCCTTGTCTCGTTCATCTTGATAATCACATAGGTCACTCCGCACTTCTTCATCTAGAATATTGACCTTCATTAGCCTCATGTATATTTCATCGGTTTCAATGTATTTTGCATAAGTTGGTTTGACGAAAAAAATATGTTTCAATTCATGTTCAATGTAGATCTAATTATTGATATCTTCTAGCAATGCCTTTCCTACAATGCTGCCTTTGATATTGGAAAGATTTGCAGCATCTGTGGCTATGCCCTAGAGTTTCCTGACAGAGTCCTCTCTGGCCATGAGTTTGTCATTTATGACAAACAGAGAGGGGAGACATTTCTGATTCAAAGGCTGAATTCTGTTGAAGAACCTGTTCACTGTTAGCTCCAAATTTTGACATTTTTCTTCTAGTTGTACATTCAAGCTCTTCTTAGTCAGCACTTTCTTCACCTGAAGTATAGTCTTTGTCCTGTCTACTACTCCTAGTTCTTCCAGCTCATACCTGTTTCTTGAATTTAGAAATTTGATTGTCATATTGGTTGTTGATGGCATGTCTCCCAACTCTTCATTTGTAATTGAAATAGCTTATCTAGCTTTCTCAGCGAATTCTTTCTATTCAAAGATAATTTGGATGTTGGGCCAAATTTCATTCATACCATTGATTATGTTATTCCAAATAATCTCCTTCACTCTTCCTAGAGTGTTCCCAATAGATGATTCTTTCTCTGATTTTTGCAACCTTTCAATTAAGGTCCTTACCCTCTGCATCTCTACTGAGTGGCCATTTTCAGCTCTTTTGATTTGGTCTTGCAGAACATTGACTTGGGTTTCTAATATTTTAATCTCCTCATCCTGAAGATTCATGCCCTCCATGGATATGGCTAGTTGTTCTGTACTTCTTCCTGTCCCTGTAGCAGCAGTTGCTAGTGTGGTTGTAGGAAGAGCTGAGAGAGGAAGAGCTTACATAGTAGTGTTGGCCATCTGTGCTGCCTTATCTTTCTCTTGTATCATTTTATCCATCTCTTCTTCCATTTGTTTAATTTGGAGGGATTTTTCTATTATTAACTTCATCATTTCGGCCTTCTGGCTCTCTGTTTCCTCTATCTCTTTGGTCAAGGGATCATGTGTTGCAGGCATTTTGAGCTGCTTCTTCAAAGCTGCTATATCCATCTCCTTTTTCTTGATTATTTATTCTGCTACTTTTACATCTGAAGGATCATACCCAATCCTTACTACTAAGTCTTCCAAAGACTTAATTTTGTTGTCCTTTGACTGTGATGAAATCCTTTCCATATTTAACTGTGATTGAGCATTTGACAAAGCTACCTGCATTTTAAACAAGTTCATAGAAGTGTTGGTTAGAGTAGATGAAATCATTTCACCTGTTTTCTTTTGCATTTCTAGCTGATCAATTAGATGAAGACTCCTAGCATAAAACTGAAAAGAAGTGTGCTTGTAATCTACTGGAGTTTTGGGTTTTGTTGTCTGTGCTTCCAAAAATTTCATGTGCATCTTTCCCTTTTCTGAATCAAACGCCGAGAGAAGTATACCTTGAGAAGTTGCACTCTGTTTCCAAAACTGAGCATAAGTGCTATTTTTCAATATCTCATTCCTGATTTTAATCTCCTTGAAGGTATCAAATACTGTCTCCTCCTTTTCTCTAGTCACATTTGTAGATGAGGAAACTTGAAGAGATTGTTTCCCTTCTAAAATTGGAGTGGCAGGAAAAGATTTCCCTCCAGTCGGGGTTGAGTTTGGAATATCAATGATATTAATTACTATTTGTTGCGATGATTCCTTGCCTATGTCCATGTGCTTTTTTGGATTTTTCCTATATTTCAGTTTGAATTACTTCATAGAAGTATCAGTCCCTGGTGACTAATCTTCTCTAGGCCTTTTCCCTGTTATTCCATGTTCTTCTTCTTTTCCCTTTTCTATTCTATCTTCAGTAGTCTGCCTTTCCTGTTGTCTTGGAGTTTGTGCATTGGAAGAAGAAATCACTTGTTCCTCAACCTCTTGTAATGTGTCAGGCATCCACTCAATTTGGTTCATGTATTTTTCAATTTCAGGCCTTTGAGTGTGAATATAGGTTGTTGACTTGTTGTCCACCCTTTTCTTGGAGATGATGCCCCATGGGTCATAGGACCATGTAAAACTGTGGGTGAATTTCATTTCCTTCAATCTCTTATCTGCCTCTTCCCCTGTTGCTCTGTTGTTACAAATGAATGGAAAATTGGGGGATTCCAAAATCCTGGTAATTCTATTACATCTAACTCCTTGAGGAAAATTGCATTATTCCCTATGAAAGCTGAAATAATATATGGACCCTTCCAAATATTTTAGAATTTACCATGTTTCCCTTTGCCTTCTCTTCTTGAGTCCCATTTTAGCACTCTATCTCCTAGGTTGAAATCGTCAGCATTGGTTATCAAAAATCTTCTTTATGTTTTCCTAGACAAAATGAGTTCTATTGTATACCTCTTCTCTGGACTGCTGCAATTGAATTGTCTAATATATCCTTCTTTGTATATCATTAGGTTCACTTTGTACCTCCTGAATGATCTTCATGACTGTCACTCCCATGGAAGAAGGGAAACTGCATCTATTCCATAAACCAGTTGAAATGGGGACATGCCAATGGATTTCTTTGTAGTCAATCTATCAGCCCATAATGCATAGATCAATTTGTTGTGTCATGACTTTTTTGTTGTCCTCCAGAATCTTCTTAATGATGTTTACCAAACTCTTGTTGGAAGATTCAACCAACCCATTACCTTAAGGGTAATAAGTTGTTGACCAAAAGAAATATGGTACTTATGATAGAAATCCACCATCTTTTTTTATTTGAAAGCTGCAGCATTATCAGTGATCGGTTTCCTAGGACAGCCAAATCTGGAAAGGATATTGGTTTCAAGGAATTTTATAATAACAGAATCAGTAGCAGCTCTGGAAGGGATGGCTTCTATCCATTTGGTGAAGTATTCTATCGCTGTTAGGATCCATTTTTGTTGGGCAAAGGATGGAGGATGAATTTCACCAATGAAATCCAATCCCAAATGTTCAAAATGGCTTTCAACAAAGATGGGTTTTAGGGGCAAAGGTGTTGGCATTATGATACAGGTGTTGTCCTTGATGGAAACTCACTCAGATGGAAGATAACGGTGCAGCATGAAGAAAGAGAGGTATACACAGGTTCACCTTGACAAAGCTGCGTATACACGCAGGTTCACTATATACAAGTCGCGTATACATACACATGCACTTTCACAGAGGGAAAAGCGCGTATACCTTGGAAAACTAAGTTTTCAGTCCGAGGTATTTGGTCCATGGTATTTTGATCCATGGTATTGGTCAATGGTATTTGGTCCGAGGTATTGATCCTAGGTATTTGGTCCTAAGTGGTTTTGGTCCATGGTATTGAGAAAGGCCTAAAACTATATAAGGAGGAGAAGATCATTAGGCCAAAGAGCGTGCAAGTATTGAATATCTGATGAAGTGTGAGATCCAATATGCAGGTTATGGGTTTGTGATGCTTTGCTTGATCTGAACTAAGGATGCACTTATGTGATTGATGATGGATGATGGATCGGGATGTTAAGGCTTGGAATGTATTATCATTATGTGGTTTGATCATGGATAGTCTAGATCTGAATACTGATGCATGTTTTATTCTGCAAATATTATGATCTAGGTATGACTGAATTCTGAAATAGCTGTGAAGTTTTTAAGTTAGTATTTACAGATCTGTACGTGGGTTCGCTTTGGTAAAAGCGTGTATACACGTTGGTTCAGCTCATCAAAGTAGCGTATACATTATGAAATATGATATCTGAATTTGCAGTTGGTTCTAGTAGTTGTTGCAGTGTTTTGGGTTCTGCTCTGTGTTCTGGTGACTGTGTTTTTGATGACAGGCCTTCAATGATTTAGTTGTGGGTGATTCAGAGATTGATGATTGGTTTTCAATGATTGCTTAATGCAATGGTTGTATTGCAATGGTGATTGATTTTGAGCTTCAATGTTGATGATGGGTCTAGTATGAAAATTGGATGAAACGTGGCCTTAAGATTATGGTGTTGTGTTCTAGGAGTATCTAATCTGAAAATTATGAACCGTGGTCCCTAGAGGAAGAGAGAAGGTCGTGGCCTTTTGTACACCAGTGCCTATGTACTGGTAAAAATATTGGCCAGTACAAGAGCTAGGGGGTTGGAGCTCCATTCCAGTAGTAGCTACAAAATGAGTGAAGGTTGGAGCCTTCAGTAGGTTGGCGCCTACATACTAGTAAACGGATCGACTAGTACAAGAGCTAGGCGGTTGTAGCTCCCTTCCAATAGAAGTTGGAGAACGAGAGAAGGTTGTAGCCTTCTACAGGTGGGTTCCTGCGTACTGGTATGAGTCTCACCAGTACAAGATTGTAAACAGGTTTTTCTTATATTAAAAGAAGACAGCAGCAGGTGGTTTTGTCCCGCATTGGGTTTCCACCTTATATCTTGGTGTTCATGTGTGTTTCTTACGTGTGATGGTTTGTTCTGATATTACTACACATGGTTATTGTTTATATGGTTAATGAAGTTCTGATGCACTGATTAAAGATCAACATATGATGAATTAACTGAATCATAAGTTTGCTTGATGTACGTTGGTTTCCTTAAACACAGTTGCGTGTACACGCGAGTTACCTTAACTGAAGCAGCGTATATAAATCTAATTATGGAAATGGAAAATTTATTGACTTGCTAATACTGATTCACACCCCCCCCCCCCCCCCTCTCAGTATTATTTCCAACAATTGGTATCAGAGCAGGTCCTTTGGTAGAAGCTTGATCGCTTGAAGGAGATCCGTAGAAACAATGGGAAAGAAGCTAAAGAAGAAAGCACCTCAGAAGAAGAACACAGCTCAAAGGAACAGTGGCAGTAGGAGAGACAATTTACCATTAGGTAGAAGCAAGGATTCAGATTCCGAATCACCTCAGATTGAAGATGAACAAGCAAATGAAGCATCAGATAAAATAAGAGATCAACAAGATCTATTTAACAAAAGGGAGTGCGCCTTCAAAGAAGAAGTTACCAGATTAAAAGCTCAGTTGGAGGAAGGAAACAATGTAAGCAAGCAACTGCAGGATGAAGTGATATCATTAAGAAATGAAATAAATGATCAGAATTACTATGTAGCTAAGATCCTCTCTCTAAAAGAATATCTTGAAAATAAGCAGAATGAAGAACTACCTCAAGCAGATGAAGAACAAGAAAATGACATTCTCAAACTAAGGCAACAAGTGGAAGAAGGAAGAAAGACTGAAGAAATCTTGAAGAAGCAATATCTGGAAAAGGAAGAACAACTGTATTAGGTTGAGGTAAATATCTTAAAAGGTAAATTAGAAGAAAAGGATAAATTGTTACGATTTCAAGACAACGCTAAGATTTTAGATAATATTCTTAGTAGTCAAAAGTCTCCTACCATCAAAACTGGCCTTGGTTTTCATGAATCTATTGAAGGTGAATCTAGCTCACAAGGTGAGGCAAGGAACTCTAATGCAAAATCTGAAATGCTCAACAAGGAGATGAGAGTTCAACCCCATCAACAACCAAGGAAAGAAATTCTTCAAATAAAATCTTTTTCTCCTAACTATGGAAGTGATAGTCGGTTATTTCCTCAAATGAATAATGTTGAGTGTTTTATATGTCATAATATTGGACATGTTGCAATGAGATGCGGAAGTAGAATGGTTCAAAACCATCACTAAGAAAGATCATCATCTTCCAGGTACTTTAAGGGATATTGTTTTTTTTGCAATATGTTTGGTCACAAAGCCATTGACTGTTATAGAAGAAATATGAAACATGTAAGATGTTATGCATGTAACAAATTTGGACATATAGCAAAGGAATGAAGGAGAAAATTTCGGGCACCATACCAAAAGGAGAAAACATCATCACACTCGAAGATATGGAAGAAGAACGAAGTAAAGTCAGAAAAATGTGGCATGGCACAGTGTACAGACATGACAGACTCAGGAAAAGCCGAAAGTATGAAACTTCAATGTTCTAAATCTCATACGCAAGTTTCATGAAGACAAGTCACATATATACGTGAGTTCGAAGCTGCACAGACGCGTATATGTTGGTTTGAGGAAAAGCAGTGGGACAGACTCAAGAAAAGGGGTCTGATATGGTTCAGTCAATTATCTGCTCTGTTTGATGATGGTTACAATCTACTAATGATGTGTGGAAATGTGTTGGTACTCATAAGGTGTTAAAAAGTTGATGTATATATGATTGATGATGATGCTTCTTACTAATATATGCAATGATCAAATCTGATAGTGAACAGGTGGAACAGGTTCAGGGGGAGAACATGCTATGCTTCTAATAAAGCATTGTTGGCATTATGGTTAGAAGTCTTTTATGGCTAAATGACACATCATGCTATGTTACGGTTATAAGTTTCCTATGATGATGATATTTGTATTGCTCGGGGTTACATAGTTGTTATTCAGATTAGATTTATGGGTGATTGTAGATGATCTTGATGAGATCAAGAGGATGATTTGATATCTATATGCGGCATACTTTGTCACAAGCTAATTATATTTACATTGAACTGATGATGGACATATACAGGTTGTTGATGTTGCTGACAGATGCTTATGGTGCAAATCATATATGGTGTATGA
Source organism: Pinus tabuliformis (assembly GCA_031772625.1). Lineage (NCBI taxonomy): Eukaryota > Viridiplantae > Streptophyta > Pinopsida > Pinales > Pinaceae > Pinus > Pinus tabuliformis. Next base: position 319,794,450 of record CM062811.1, read on the forward strand.
TAGTTGTTGATGACTATCATGGTCTTTTTTAGGTCTTTGGTCTTTGTTAAAAAATTTCATGTATATCTTTTAAAGACCCATGAGTCATATGATGTAATTTGTACCCCCACTATGCATGGGAAGGATGATGTAATAATTTCTATTTCAGTCATGTATAAACATTTGGTATATCCCCACTTGGTTGGGTGGATGAGTCAAAAGTGGTGTATCCCCACTTGGTTGGGAGATTGATGTTTGTAAGAGTCATTGGTGATAGGAAGGTCATACTCACTTAGTTGAGTTATAGAGTCATGTTATTCTTATAGAAAATATTTTTGCAGACTCTGCATATGCTCAGGGGGAGCATGGATGATACAGTGCATCTCAGCATGTACAAAGGGGGAGCTCAATCAGATAAGTTAGCATGTACTCAGGGGGAGCATGGACAGCATAATGTATATCAAAAGGGGAGAATATCTTGGTCCGCCCTTTGCCCTTGATGTCAAAGGGGGAGAGTGACTTGTTGTTGTTGTTTCCATCAAGTCTAAAGGGGGAGATTGTTGGAATTATGATATAGGTGTTGTCCTTGATGGCAACTCACTCATATGGAAGATCACGGTGCAGCATGAAGAAAGAGAGGTCTACACAGGTTCACCTTGACCAAGCTGCGTATACACGCAGGTTCACTGTATGCAAGTCGCGTATACGTACACACACACTTTCACTAAAGGAAAAGTGCATATACCTTGGAAAACTAAGTTTTCAGTCCGAGGTATTTGGTCCATGGTATTTGGTCCGAGGTATTGACCCTAGGTATTTGGTCCAAGGTATTGGTCCTAAGTAGTTTTGGTCCATGGTATTGAGAAAGGCCTAAAACTATATAAGGAGGAGAAGATCATTAGGCCAAAAAGAGTGAAAGTATTGAATATTTGATGAAGTGTGAGATCCAGTATGCAGGTTATGGGTTTGTGATGCTTTGCTTGATCTGAACTAAGGATGCACCTATGTGGTTGATGATGGATGATGGATCAGGATCATAAGGCTTGGAATTTATTATCATTATGTGGTTTGATCATGGATAATCTAGATCTGAATACTGATGCATGTTTTATTCTACAAATATTTTGATCTCGGTATGACTGAATTCTGAAATAGTTGTGAAGTTTTTAAGTTAGTATTTGTAGATCTATACGTGGGTTCGCTTTGGTAAAAACACGTATACATGCTGGTTCGGCTCATCATAGTAGCGTATACATTATGAAATATGATATCTGAATTTGCAGTTGGTTCTAGTAGTTGTTGCAGAGTTCTGGGTTCTGCTTTGTGTTCTGGTGATTTTGTTTTGATGACAGGCCTTCAATGATTCAGTTGTGGGTGATTCAGAGATTGATGATTGGTTTTCAATGATTGCTTAATGCAATGGTTGTATTGCAATGGTGATTGATTTTGAGCTTCAATGTTGATGATGGGTCCAGTATGAAAATTGGATGAAAAGTGGCCTTCAGATTATGGTGTTGTGTTCCAGGAATATCCAGTTTGAAAATTTATGAACCGTGGTCCCTGGAGGAAGAGAGAAGGTCGTAGCCTTCTGTAGGTTGGCGCCTGTGTACTAGTAAACATATTGGCCAGTACAAGAGCCAGGGGGTTGGAGCTCCCATCCAATAGTAGCTGGAAAACAAGTGAAGGTTGGAGCCTTCAGTAGGCCGGCGCCTACGTACTAGTAAACGGATCGACTAGTACAAGAGCTAGGGGGTTGTAGCTCCCTTCCAGTAGAAGCTGGAGAATGAGAGAAGGTTGTAGCCTTCTTTAGGTGGGTGCCTATGTATTAGTATGAGTTTGCACCAATACAATATTGTAAACAGGTTTTTCTTATATTAAAAGAAGACGACAGCAGGTGGTTTTTGTCCCGCATTGGGTTTCCACCTTATATCTTGGTGTTCATGTGTGTTTCTTATGTGTGATGGTTTGTTTTGATATTACTGCACATGGTTACTGTTTATATGGTTAATGAAGTTCTGATGCACTGATTAAAGATAAACATATGATGAATTAACTGAATCATAAGTTTGCTTGATGTACGATGGTTGCCTTAAACACAGTTGCGTGTACACGCGAGTTACCTTAACTAAAGTAGCATATATAAAACTGATTATGGAAATGGAAAAGTTATTCACTTGCTAACACTGATTCACCCCCCCCCCCCCCTCAGTATTATTTCCAACAAAAGGTAGTAATTTTCTCTTCCCTTCAAAGATTTGGCATTTATGGCAAGCAGTCACCATCTTATGGATATTTGGGAAAAGTGTAGGCCAATAGTAACCTGCTCTAAGGATCTTATTAGCAGTTGTCTTCCAATAAAGATGGCCTCTACAGTCACCTTCATGAAATTCCTGCATAAATTTGTCAGCCTCATCTTTTAACAAACATCTGAGTAAGACACCTCCAGCATCTTTCCAATACAATGTATTATCAACAATGCAAAATTTGATTGCTTTTAATTTAAGAAATCTAGCCTTTGTTTTGGATAATCCAGGAGGAGCATTTAAATTGAACAGAACATATAAAAGGTCTACATACCAAGGGGAATTTAGATATGCCTCGTCTATTGGTGGAGTCGCCAGTTCCTCAAGATCATCCAGAGAAAATACCATGTTGATATCTAATGCATTGAAATTTGATTCAGCCATCAATTTGGCTAATCCCTGTCCTTTGATCAACTTGGTGGGCTTAATTTCTATATCATATTCCAGAATCATAGCTATCCATTTGCATCTCTTCCCATCAGGTCCATTTTGTGTGAGAATATCTTTGACAATTACATTAGGCACATAAGCAATGATATGAGAATGTAAAATGTAAACCCTGAAATATTTTATTGCTTTGACTAGAGAAAATGCTTGTTTTTCCATGATATTGTATTTTAAGGAAGCATCTCTCACAACTTTGCTAAAGAATGTTGTTGTTTGTTCATGTTCTTCATTGTTTTTCGAAAATAGCACAACAGCAATAGTATGTTCAGATGAAAAAGAAAAAATAAAATCTTTAGTGAAATCTGGGTTGATTAAAACTGGAGCTTTTTGTTAATGCATGCTTTACTAGATCAAAAAGATTGTTTGGATTCAAAATTCCATTTAATTTATGTGTCTTTCTTGAGCATGTTTGTTATATTTCTGAGTAGTTCAGCAAGGTTTGGTATAAATCTTCTCAAAAAAATTAATTTTCCAATAAAAGATTGAAGTTCTTTCATGTTTCTTGGATGACTGATTTTAAGGATACCTTTAATCCTACTGGGGTCAATTCTGATTCCATCTTTAGAGATGATATGGCCTAAAAATTTTCCTTCTTCAATACCAAACAATGTTTTCTTGGGATTAAGGGAGATACCAAACTTTCTGCATTTTTCAAATACTTTTCTTAGATGTGCTAGGTGTTTCTCATCAGTCTTTGAAAAGACAGTGATGTCATCAAGATAAATCACAATGAAATGTCCAATTTCATCTAAAAAAGCAATGTCCATTGCTCTCTGGAAAGTAGCACTTGCATTCATTAATCCAAAAGGCATTTTTACATACATGAAAGTTCCCCAAGGAGTAGTAAAAGTAGTTTTATCTTGATCATCGGGATGTACCAAGACTTGATTATACCCTGAAAAACCATCTACAGGGAAATCCTACTAGAACCCACTACCCTTTGCAGTGTGTGATCCATCTTTGGTAAGGGATAGTTGTCTTTAAGGGAAACCTTGTTTAAATTCCTAAAGTCAATGCACAATCTTATTTCACCAGTTTTCTTCCTTGTAGGCACAATATTGGATACCCATTTAGAATATCTAATTGGGACTATGATCTTAGCCTAATACATTTTCTTGATTTCCTTTTCCACCAAAGGCATTAGGACAGGGTTTATCCTACGCAATTTCTGTTTGAATGGTTTTTGGTCTTCTCTGTTTGGAATTTTATGTTGTATAATGCTAGTATCATAAGCTTTTAAATCTTCATAGCTCCAGAAAAACACATCTACAAATTCTTTGAACAGAGCTATATACTTTTGTTTAGCCATGACAGGCATGATTCTGGGGTTTAGTTCACTTCCTACGTTGCATTCCTCAATGTTTGTTCCTGTTGGTTCCATTTTTGGCTTTATAGCTACATCATTAAAGTCAAACAACTATTCCAAAGGGGCAAGCCCTCTAGGTAAAACATTATCTTTCAGTTGTAGTACTTTGAAGTCTTCTTTTTTTGGATCTGTATGTATTTCAGTTTTATATACAGTGTTATTTACATAAAAAAATTCATCAGATGAAGTAGGTTGATTTATACTAATATGTACATCAGTTTGATTGTCTAGTTCATCTTCCAGATCTATGCTACTATCCACAAATTCATCCTTTGATTGTATAAAACTCTCAATCTGTTTATCACTTCCAAAAACTTGCGAGTATCTCATGTTATCAGACGTTGTAGGACAGTGATTCACTTCAACTGTGTATTGTTTATTTGAATGAGGTAATTTGCAGGTGTTGGCTAAAAAAGCTAATCCATTTTCTGGGGCATTCTGGAGTCTAGGGATCACATCGAGGTCATACTCTTCAAATGTTTTGAGAAAATCAATCACAACATTTCAGTATTCTCTCAATCTAGGATGGTTTGCAGAGTATTGACCTTTAATTTGTTTCATGATGAGTTTAGAGTCTCCCTGGACAAAAATTCTTTTAGCGCATACCCTTCTAAGCAATTTCAAACCTAAGAGTAATGCCTCATATTCTGTTATGTTGTTTTTACACAGAAAATTCAAATTGTAAGAATGACCATCAGCGTGATTAGTTTTTGAATTGTACAACCAAACTCCTGCTCCTGCCCCTGTTTTACCAAATGAGCCATCAAAATTCATATTCCAGAGAGGTTTTGTTTCAGGGTCCTGTTGGATAATGGGTGTTTGAGTGTCAAATACTTTACTAAGATGATTTTCTGCGTGATTGACTTGTGTATCTATGTCTCCATCATTGTCATTGTCCAGTATGAAAGAATCAAGATCAGTATGGATAGAGTAGAGGGGGTAGTTGTCTGGCCTTTCTTGGCTACTCACCATATATTTCATTAAGGTTTCTCTATACAGTCTCCTTGGTTGGCCAAATACTGGTATTGTGGCATATGTCATATCCATTTGAAGTGTCCCTTGTAACTTAGCTCCCCAAGATCTTGATAATAGCATACCATACTTAGGAGGAATGTCTGCTACTACTATATCCATCACTAAACTTTTTGCTGGTATCTGGGCTAGCGTGACACAAAGGTCTTTAATGAGACCTAGACATCTAACCTTGCTGGAATCAAATGAATATAGATCTTTGTATGGTCTAGTGATTTCAAGTCCAAGTTTTTCCATAACAATATTTGGCATGAGATTATGGCGACTATGTTATTGTTCTCTGATTTTGAAGATTGGCAAGACAAAGTCACAAAAGACACATCAAACTGCATAGGAGTCTAGGATCTAGCTCTCCTAGACTTGGATAGGGCTCTCTTTGTATATTTAGGATTTAGCTTTATTTCCAATGCTTTAATGTGTAAGGCTAGATAAAATGATGAAAGAAAGTTATCACTTGATTTCTTGGTTGTTTGTTTGTTTGGTTGGGGTAGATCATATTTGAATCCTTTCCACTGGGCTATGCAATCAAAGGCTTGGTGGTAACATCAATTTTAAAAAGCATTTAAAAGGTAAACTAACTGTCTTTACTGGATCTAAAAGCAAAGTAAGAAATGAGATAACAGAAAAGTGATATCAATAATGATTAAAAAGCAGTTAAGTATTTTTTAATCATACATCAGAGGAAAACATTTAGATTGCAAACATAGATAGAAATAAGGTGCTCCAGCAGCATATCTTAAACTAGAATTTCTACTTTACAATAAGAGTTAATGATGCATAAATGAATAAAACATAGAAATATTCAGCACAAAAAGGAAGACATCACCAGGTCAAAACAGATCAAGTATCTTGAAAACGATCTTTTTTATTAATGCTCCAGCTCAAAATTACAACGCTCCAAAGAGAAAATATAGTTCAAATGTCTTGGGTCCAACCCCTAGTACTTCCAATGCATGAAGTATTTAACAAAAACCTACAACGATTGCCTTATACACTTGGAAATCTGTTATTAATTACACTGAAAGAAAATCGACTAGTGTAACCACAAAGTGGCCACGCTAAGAAAACTGGGACATCTGGTCCTCTTTTTTAGGGTTTTGTTTCTTGAGAAATCAATTTAAATGTAGTGGCTCTGCTGACATGGTTGGTGTTGAATCAGATCTACATTGTCCCTTCAATCATCCTTGTCTCGTTCTTCTTGACAATCACATAGGTCACTCCACGCTTCTTCATCTAGAATCTTGATCTTCATTAGCCTCCTGTATATTTCATCAACTTTAGTGTATTTTGCAAAAGTTGGTTTGACTACAAAAATATGTTTCAATTCATGTTCAATGTAGATCTGATTGCTGATAGCTTCTAGCAATGCCTTTCCTGTTATGTTGCCTTTGATATTGGAAAGATTTGCAGCATCTGTGGCTATGCCCTGGAGTTTCTTGACATAGTCCTCTCTAGCCATGAGTTTGTCATTTATGACAAACAGAGAGGGGAGACCTTTCTGATTTAAAGGTTGAATTCTGTTGAAGAACCTGTTCACTGTTAGCTCCAAATTTGACATTTTTCTTCTAGTTGTACATTCAAGCTCTTCCTAGTCAGCACCTTCTTCACCTAAAGTATAGTCTTTGTCCTGTATACTACTCCTAGTTCTTCTAAGTCATACATGTTTCTTGAATTCAGAAATTTGATTATCCTATTGGCTGTTGTTGGAATGTCTCCCAGCTCTTCATTTGTAGCTTAAATAGCTTCTCTAGCTCTCTCAACTAGTTCTTTCTATTCAAAGATAATTTGGATGCTAGGCCAAATTTAATTCATACCATTGATTATGTTATTCCAAATAATCTCCTTCACTCTTCCTAGAGTGTTCCCAATAGATGGTTCTTTCTATGATTTTTGCAACCTTTCAATTAAGGTCCTTGCCCTATGCATCTCTACCGAGTGGTCACTTTTAGCTCTTATGATTTGGTCTTGCAGAACACTGACTTGGGTTTCTAATCTTTTAATCTCCTTAGTCTAAAGATTCATTCCCTCCATGGATCTGGCTAGCTATTCTGTACTGCTTTCTGTCCCTATAGCAGCAGTTGCTGGTGTGGTAGTAGGAAGAGCTGAGAGAGGAAGAGCTTCCATAGTAGTGTTGGCCATTTGTGCTACCTTATCTTTCTCTTGTATCATTTTCTCCATCTCTGCTTCCATATGTTTAATTTGGAGGGATTGTTCTATTATTAACTTCATCATTTCAACCTTCTAGCTCTCTGTTTCCTCTATCTCTTTGGTCAAGGGATCATGTGTTGCAAGAATTTTGAGCTGCTTCTTCAAAGCTGCTATATCCATCTCCTTTTTCTTGATTATTTATTTTGTTGTTTTTACATCTGAAGGACCATGCCCAATCCTTACTACTAAGTCTTCTGAAGACTTAATTCTGTTGTCCTTTGACTGTGATGAAATCATTTCCATATTTAGCTGTGATTGAGCATTTGACAAAGCTACTTGCATTTTAAACAAGTTCATAGAAGTGTTGGTTAGAGTAGATGAAATCATTTCACCTGTTTGCTTGTGCATTTCCAGCTGATCAATTGGATGAACACTCCTGGCATCAAACTCAAAAGAAGTTTGCTTGTAATCTTCTGGAGTTTTGGGCTTTGTTGTCTGTGCTTCCAAAAATTCCATGTGCATCTTGCCCTTTTCTGAATCAAAGGCTGAGAGAAGTCTGCCTTGAGAAGTTGCACTTTGTTTCCAAAACTGAGCATAAGTGTTCTTTTTCAATATCTCATTCCTGATTTTAATCTCCCTGAAGGTATCAAAGATTGTCTCCTCCTTTTCTCCAGTCACATTTGTAGATGAGGAAACTTGAAGAGACTGCTGCCTTTCTGAAATTGGAGTGGTAGGAAAAGATTGCCCTCTAGTTGGGGATGAGCTTGGAATATCACTAAGATTGATTACTATTTGCTGAGGCGTTTCCTTGCCTATGTCCTTGTGCTTTTTGGGATTTTTCCTGTATTTCAATTTGAATTCCTTCATAGAAGTATCAGTCCCTGGTGACTAATCTTCTCTAGGCCTTTTCCCTGTTATTCCATGTTCTTGTTCTTTTCCATTCTTTGTTCTGTCTTCAGTAGTCTGCCTTTCCTGCTGTCTTGGAGTCTGTGCACTGCAAGAAGAAATAACTTGTCCCTCAGCCTCTTGTAATGTGTCAAATATCCACTTAATCTGGTTCATGTATTTTTCAATTTCAAGCCTTTGAGTGTGAATATAGGTTGTTGACTTGTTGTCCACCCTTTTCTTGGAGATGATGCCCCATGGGTCACATGACCCTGTAAAACTGTGGGTGAATTTCATTTCCTTCAATCTCTTATCTGCCTCTTCCCCTACTGCTCTACTATTACAAATGAAAGGACCAATCTGGGATTTTATCCTAAATTGTGACTTTTTATTAGCTACTATAAAATGCACTTCATCTGCATTGATCATTTGTCTAATGTATTCAAGTGAAAATATCCTCATGGGGAGGAACTTTGGCAGCTTATAAGGAGCCAACTCACAGCGATATACTCTTAATTCAGTGTAATTTTGGTACAAGTATCAATCGCCTGTTCTTTCTTGGTCTGTCAAATGCATAATCCTTCTAATTTCTTCATTGATTTTAGGTTCTGCAGTCCCACTGAGGAACCTCATCGCTGGGTGAAGAAACATTTCTACAAATGTTTTGTAGCTGAAGTCTTTTGGGTCCTTCATCGCTAATGTTGTCCAGAAAATAACATATTAGGGTTCACCCTCCTCATTCAACTTGCTCATTGAAAACTAGAACATGTCTGCCTAAAAATAAACAAACATATATACCAAAACTGCGGAGTATTGGAAGACTTCCTCTGTGAAGAAATTGATAAACTACTCATGGATGGCATCTCCTCGAAATTGACTAAAATTGAAAAGGACAGAGGGCTTGGATTCTGTTGATAAAATAGATATAAAACCTATTATAGCTTCATCAAGCCACTGATCTAAATAATAGCCAGGTAAATAAGAAAAAAATAGTGACAATTTGTCTAGTTCTGTTAGGGAAAAGAGAGGAGGAATAAGGACGATTCTTGTTTGGAAGAGGTGTTTGCTCAGTCATGAAGAGTTCTAAGGTTTTATCTCTCTTAGAAAAATCTATTTTATGATACATTTCAGTGAGAATGTCATGGGAAAAGGGAGTAGTTCCTTCAATAACAGGAGCCTACATCATTTGCATAATAGACTTGGCATCAATGGTAAACAATATATGTGATGTTGGAGCCATCACTGCCCTTTGTTATGGATTATAGCATGAGTGGCATTTCCTGATCAATTGTGGGTTTTAGGGAAGATATAGACAGGTAAATTAGTGTCCCAAAGGCCTACGTCATCTACTTTAGCCACAAATTTATCCTCCCACCAGTTGTATATGTCAAATAAATTAAACTCTGAGAATGTTTCATGTATCTTAAAATCCCTTTCTGCCAGTGGTATGTGATCCAAATCCAATGGTGGATGGACCATTGGGTTAAATACCTCTTGTTCTTTCTTCTTGGGTGCCATGGTTGTCTTCTGTAAAAACCTTTGAAAATGGAACTGTGTTGAATTTGAAGTAGACCTGCAACAGAAAGGGGATGAGAAGAAATGGGAATTCAGTGAGGGAGAAAGAAAAGGGATGAATTGGAAGTGGGATTCGAGAAGGGGAATGCTCTGTAATTGCAGAAAAATGGAGCTTTCTGCGACTATAATGTTGTTTCAGTATGTTTACTGCGTTCTCTGTGTATGCATGAATGGAATTGAATTGTACCTGTAAACAACGAGATCACATAAGAATTTGTAAATGGATATGAGATGGTGCATTTGTAGATTTTTGAGGTGTTTGTCGTTGGCTTGGCTTAACTTTGCACGAGTCCATTGGCTAACAGTCCAACCAATTGAATGCACAATGGCAGGAATGGAGGTGATAGGCGGATGGGATGGGATGACGTCATGAGGTGGCGGGAGTGAGAAAGGGTCACAACGGTAGAGTGGTTTAGTTGAAGGCATAAACTATTTTTCGGGGGGGGCCTAGAAGTGGTAAGTGTTATGAGAGGAGGGGGTGCAAAATCCTGAGAGCGCGACGCGTCAGTGGCTTGAAACCATTGATTTTGGACCCCCCCCCGGATTAACTTTCGGAGGGTGAGGGGGGCCAGAAATGCATATTGACCATTAGATTGTATGGAGTGAGCGGAGATTAGTTGAAAGATGGGGTCGAGTAAGGTTGGATGAGACAGGTAAGTGATTGGTGGGGTAGGGAAATATATAGGTGGGCTGACTATAGGATTTAGGGGTATAGGATAAGATTAGGAAAGATAACAAAACCCCCTTCCCTTTTAATTTCTTTTCCCAACATTAGGAAAAAAACATTGAAATGTGTCACCGCACTTTAAAAGAATTTTTTAGGTCTTTTTACCTTTGCAATTTTCTCAACCTACCTACCCTTTATTATCCTAATCTAACATTTTTCTTTTTTCCATTTGCAAGGTGCATTTGGACTTGCAGACCCTTTCATTTTTTCTTTCATTTTTAACCTACTCTATCACTTATTTCTCCCATTGGTCCAAATTAAACAGTTGAACCAATTTTATTTCTACCTAGCTACTGATTTGCCAAGATTAAACTATTTGACAGAGCTTTACTTTGTACCCTATCAACAAAAATTGAAATTGGTTCAATCATGCTTAGACTTTGTGATTTGAACAACATTTGGGGTTTTCTTTTTCTTCTTATTTTTTTCTCTTTTTTCTTTTTATATACCCTCTTTTCATTTCTTTTCTTTGTGAAATCAATTGAATATTGGAATCTATGAAAAATTTGAAATCTGCAAACTGTGAAATATTCAATCACCTTGAGATCTTATAAATTATAGGACCCTAACAGTGTCTCCAACTGGGGATGGCACTTCTCAGCTTGAAGTGTCAAGAACACATGACCAGTAGCCTTGAATCCTTCAAATCTACATTATCTTCAATCTGATTTCTTTTTGTCAAATGAATAATCCAACTAAAAACCTGAAATACTGTGATATTTACAATGGAGTGAGGAAATCTGTGTACTCAAGAAAAGTAATGTTTCAGCATCCTACCATTGATAGGACCTCCTGGTAATTCTGTTCCATCTAACTCCTTGAGGAAAAATGCATTATTCCCTCTAAAAGCTGAAATAATATATGGACCCTTCCAAAGATTTTCAAATTTACCATGTTTCCCTTTGTCTTCTCTTCTTGAGTCCCATTTTAGCACTTTATCTCCCAGGTTGAAATCATCAGCTTTGGTTCTTTTATCAAAAATCTTCTTTATGTTTTCCTGGACAACCTGAGTTCTATTGTATACCTCTTCTCTGGACTGTTGCAATTGAATTGTCTGATATATCCTTCTTTGTATATCATTTGGTTCACTTTGTACCTCCTAAATGATCTTCATGACTGGCACTCCCATGGAAGAAGGGAAAACTGCATCTATTCCATAAACCAGTTGAAATGGGGACATGCCAATGGATTTCTTTGTAGTCAATCTATCAACCCATAATGCATAGATCAATTTGTTGTGCCATGACTTTTTATTGTCCTCCAGAATCTTCTTAATGATGTTTACCAAACTCTTGTTGGAAGATTCAACCAACCCATTACCTTGAGGGTAATAAGTTGTTGAATGACCCAAAGAAATATGGTACTTATGACAGAAATCCACCATCTTTTTTTATTTGAAAGCTGCAGCATTATCAGTGATCAGTTTCCTAGGATAGCCAAATCTGGAAAGGATATTGGTTTCAAGGAATTTTATAATAACAAAATCAGTAGCAGCTCTGGAAGGGATGGCTTCTATCCATTTGGTGAAGTAGTCTGTGGCTGTTAGGATCCATTTGTGTTGGGCAGAGGATGGAGGATGAATTTCACCAATGAAATCCAATCCCCATTGTTGGAAAGGGCTTTCAACAGAGATGGGTTTTAGGGGCAAAGGTAGTAATTTTCTCTTCCCTTCAAATATTTGGCATTTATGGCAAGCAGTCACCATCTTATGGATGTCTAGGAAAAGTGTAGGCCAATAGTAATTTGCTCTGATGTATTCAAGTGCAAATATCCTCATGGGGAGGAACTTTGGCAGCTTATAAGGAGCCAACTCACAGCGATAGACTCTTAATTCAGTGTAATTTTGGTACAAGTATCAATCGCCTGTTCTTTCTTGGTCTGTCAAATTCATAATCCTTCTAATTTCTTCACTGATTTTAGGTTCTGCAGTCCCACTAAGGAGGCTCATCGCTGGGTGAAGAAACATTTCTACAAATGTTTTGTAGTTGAAGTCTTTTGGGTCCTTCATCACTAATGTTGTCCAGAAAATAACATATTAGGGTTCACCCTCCTCATTCAACTTGCTCATTGAAAACTAGAACATGTCTGCCTGAAAATAAACAAACATATATACCAAAACTGAGGAGTATTGGAAGACTTCCTCTGTGAAGAAATTGACAAACTACTCATGGATGGCATCTCCTCGAAATTGACTAAAATTGAAAAGGACAGAGGGCTTGGATTTTGTTGATAAAATAGATTGAAACCCTATTATAGCTTCATCAAGCCACTGATCTAAATAATAGCCAAGTAAATAAGAAAAAATAGTGACAATTTGTCTGGTTCTGTCAGGGAAAAGAGAGGAGGAATAAGGATGATTCTTGTTTGGAAGAGGTGTTTGCTCAGTCATGAAGAGTTCTAAGGTTTTAGCTCTCTTAGAAAAATCTAGTTTCTGATACATTTCAGTGAGAATTTCATGGGAAAAGGGAGTAGTTCCTTCAATAATAGGAGCCTACATCATTTGCATAATAGACTTGGCATAAATGGTAAACAATATATGTCATGTTGGAGCCATCACTGCCCTTTGTTGTGGATTATAGCATGAGTGGCATTTCCTGATCAATTGTGGGTTTTAGGGAAGATATAGAAAGGTAAATTAGTGTCCCAGAGGCCTATGTCATCTACTTTATCCACAAATTTATCCTCCCACCAGCTATATATGTCAAATAAATTAAACTCCGAGAATGTTTCATGTATCTTAAAATCACTTTCTGCTAGTGGTATGTGATCCAAATCTAATGGTGGATGGACCATTGGGTTAAATACCTCCTGTTATTTCTTCTTGGGTGACATGGTTGTCTTCTGTAAAAACCTTTGAAAATGGAACTGTGTTGAATTTGAAGTAGACCTGCAACAGAAAGGGGATGAGAAGAAATGGGAATTCAGTGAGGGAGAAAGAAAAGGGATGAATTGGAAGTGGGATTCAAGAAGGGGAATGCTCTATAATTGCAGAAGAATGGAGCTTTCTGCGACTATAATGTTTTTTCAGTATGTTTACTGCATTCTCTGTGTATGCATGAATGGAATTGAATTGTACCTGTAAACAACGAGATCACATAAGAATTTGTAAATGGATATGAGATGGTGCATTTGTAGATTTTTTAGGTGTTTGTCGTTGGCTTGGCTTAACTTGGCACGGGTTGGTTAGCTAACAATCCAACCAATTGAATGCACAACGGCAGGAATGGAGGTGATAGGCGGATGGGACGGGATGATGTCGTGAGGTGGCGGGAGTGAGAAAGGGTCACAACGGGAGAGTGGTTTAGTTAAGGACATAAACTATTTTTCGGGGGGGGCCTAGAAGTGGTAAGCGTTATGAGAGGAGGTGGTGAAAAATCCTGAGAGCGCGACGCGTCAGTGGCTTGGAACCATTGATTTCGGACCCCCCCCCCGGATTAACTTTCTGAGGGTGAAGATTAACTTTCGGAGGGTGAGGGGGGGCCAGAAATGCATATTGACCATCAGATTGTATGGAGTGAGCATAGATTAGTTGAGAGACGGGGTCGGGTAAGGTTGGATGAGACAGGTAAGTGATTGGTGGGGTAGGGAAATATATAGGGGGGCAAACCATAGGATTTAGGGGTATAGGATAAGATTATTAAAAATAACAAAAACCCCTTCCCTTTCAATTTCTTTTCCCAACCTTAGGAAAAAAACATTGAAATGTGTCACTGCACTTTAAAAGAATTTTTCAGGTCTTTTTACCTTTGCAATTTTCTCAACCTACCTACCCTTTATTCTTCTAATCTAACATTTTTCTTTTTTGCATTTGCAAGGTGCATTTGGACTTGCAGACCCTTTCATTTTTTCTTTCATTTCTAGCCTACTGTATCATTTATTTCTCCCATTGGTCCAAATTAAACAGTTGAACCAATTTTATTTCTACCTAGCTACTTATTTGCCAAGATTAAACTATTTGACAGAGCTTTATTTTGTACCCTATCAACAAAAATTGAAATTGGTTCAATCATGCTTAGACTTTATGATTTGAACAACATTTGGGGTTTTCTTTTTCTTCTTATTTTTTCTCTTTTGTTCTCTTTTCTCTTTTTTCTTTTTATATACCCTCTTTTCATTTCTTTTCTTTTCTTTTTTTTGTGAAATCAATTGAATATTGGAATCTATGAACAATTTGAAATCTGCAAACTGTGAAATATTCAATCACCTTGAGATCTTATAAATTATAGGACCCTAACAGTGGCTCCAACTGGGGATGGCACTTCTCAGCTTGAAGTGTCAAGAACACATGACCAGTAGCCTTGAATCCTTCAAATCTGCATTATCTTCAATCTGATTTCTTTTTGTCAAATGAATAATCCAACTAAAAACCTGAAATACTATGATATTTACAATGGAGTGAGGAAATATGTGTACTCAAGAAAAGTAATGTTTCAGCATCTTGCCATTGATAGGACCTCTTGGTAATTCTGTTCCATCTAACTCCTTGAGGAAAAATGCATTATTCCCTCTCAAAGCTGAAATAATATATGGACCCTTCCAAAGATTTTCAAATTTACCATGTTTCCCTTTGTCTTCTCTTCTTGAATCCCATTTTAGCACTTTATCTCCCAGGTTGAAATCATCAGCTTTGGTTCTTTTATCAAAAATCTTCTATATGTTTTCCTGGACAACCTGAGTTCTATTGTATACCTATTCTCTCGACTGCTGCAATTGAATTGTCTGATATATCCTTCTTTGTATATCATTTGGTTCACTTTGTACCTCCTGAATGATATTCATGACTCGCACTCCCATGGAAGAAGGGAAAACTGCAAATATTCCATAAACCAGTTGAAATGGAGACATGACAATGGATTTCTTTATAGTCAATCTATCAACCCATAATGCATAGATCAATTTGTTGTGCAATGGCTTTTTGTTGTCCTCCAGAATCTTCTTAATGATGTTTACCAAACTCTTGTTGGAAGATTCAATGAACCCATTACCTTGAGGGTAATAAGTTGTTGAATGACACAAAGAAATATGGTACTTATGACAGAAATCCACCATCTTTTTTTATTTGAAAGCTGCAGCATTATCAGTGATCAGTTTCCTAGGATAGCCAAATCTAGAAAGGATATTTGTTTCAAGGAATATTATAATAACAAAATCAGTCGCAACTCTGGAAGGGATGGCTTCTATCCATTTGGTGAAGTAGTCTATGGCTGTTAGGCTCCATTTGTGTTGGGCAGAGAATGGAGGATGAATTTGACCAATGAAATCCAATCCCCATTGTTGGAAAGGGCTTTCAACAGAGATGGGTTTTAGGGGCAAAGGTAGTAATTTTCTCTTCCCTTCAAAGATTTGGCATTTATGGAAAGCAGTCACCATCTTATGGATGTCTAGGAAAAGTGTAGGCCAATAGTAACTTGCTCTAAGGATCTTATTAGTAGTTGTCTTCCAATAAATATGGCCTCCACATTCACCTTCATGAAATTCCTACATAACTTTGTCGGCCTCATCTTTTAACAAACATCTGAGTAAGACACCTCCAGCATCTTTCCAATACAATGTATTATCAACAATGCAAAATTTGACTTCATTTAATTTAAGAAATCTAGCCTTTGTTTTGGATAATCCAGGAGGAGCATTTAAATTGAATAGAACATATAAAAGGTCTGCATACCAGGGGGAATTTAGATATGCCTTGTCTATTGGTGGAGTCGCCAGTTCCTCAAGATAGTCCAGAGCAAATACCATGTTTATATCTAATGTATTGAAATTTGATTCAGCCATCAATTTGGCTAATCCCCGTCCTTTGATCAACTTGGTGGGCTTAATTTCTATATCATATTCCAGAATCACAACTATCCATTTGCCTCTCTTCCCATCAGGTCCATTTTGTGTGAGAATATCTTTGACAATTACATTAGGCACATAAGCAATGATATCAAAATGTAAAATGTAAACCCTAAAATATTTTATTGCTTTGACTAGAGAAAATTCTTGTTTTTCCATGATATTGTATTTTAAAGAAGCATCTCTGAAAGCTTTGCTAAAGAATGCTATTGGTTGTTCATGTCCTTCATTGCTTTTCTGTAATAGCATAGCAGCAATAGTATGTTCAAATGCAAAAGAAAAGATAATAAAAGCTTTAGTGATATCTGGGCTGATTAAAACTGGAGCTTTTGTTAATGCATGCTTGACTAGATCAAAATATTGTTTGGCTTCAACATTCCATTTAATTTTTGTGTCTTTCTTGAGCATGTTTGTTATATTTCTAAGTAGTTCAACAAGATTTGGTATAAATCTTCTCAAAAAAAATATTTTTCCAATAAAAGATTGAAGTTCTTTCATGTTTCTTGGATGATTGATTTTAAGGATACCTTCAATCCTACTGGGGTCAATTCTGATTCCATCTTTAGAGATGATATGGCCTAAAATTTTTCCTTCTTCAAGACCAAACAATGTTTTCTTGGGATTAAGGGAGATACCAAACTTTCTGCATTTTTCAAATACTTTTCTTAGATGTGCTAGGTGTTCTTCATCAGTCTTTGAAAATACAGTGATGTCATCAAGATAAATCACAATGAAATGTCCAATTTCATCTGAAAAAGCAATGTCCATTGCTCTCTGGAAAGTAGCACCTGCATTCATTAATCCAAAAGGCATTTTTACATACATGAAAGTTCCCCAAGGAGTAGTAAAAGCAGTTTTATCTTGATCATCAAGATGTACCAAAACTTGATTATACCCTGAAAAACCATCTAACAAGGAAATCCTACTAGAACCCACTACCCTTTGCAGTATGTGATCCATCTTTGGTAAGGGATAGTTGTCTTTAAGGGAAACCTTGTTTAAATTCCTAAAGTCAATGCACAATCTTATTTCACCAGTTTTCTTCCTTGTAGGCACAATATTGGATACCCATTTAGAATATCTAATTGGGACTATGATCTTAGCCTCATACATTTTCTTGATTTCCTTTTCCACCAAAGGCATTAGGACAAGGTTTATCCTACGCAATTTCTGTTTGAATGGTTTTTTGTCTTCTTTGATTGGAATTTTATGTTGTATAATGCTAGTATCATAAGCTTTTAAATCCTCATAGCTCCAGGAAAACACATCTACAAATTCTTTGAACAAAGCTATATACATTTGTTTAGCCATGAGAGGCAATGATTTTGAAAATTTTATGATTTTGGGGTTCAGTTCACTTCCTATGTTGCATACCTCAATGTTTGTTCCTGTTGGTTCAATTTTTGGCTTTCTAGCAACGTCATTAAAGTCAAACAACTCTTCCAAAGGGGCAAGCCCTCTAGGTAAAACATTATCTTTGAGTTGTAGTACTTTGAATTCTTCTTTTTCTAGATCTTTATGTATTTCAGTTTTATGTACAGTCTTATTTACAGAATTTTTTTCATCAGAAACAGTAGGTCTATTTATACTAATATGTACATCAGTTTGACTGTCTAGTTTATCATCCAGATCTATGTTGTTATCCTCAAATTCATCCTTTGATTGCAAAAAACTCTCAATCTGCTTATCACTTCCAAAAGCTTGCTAGTATCTCATGTTATCAAGCACTACAGGATGGTGCTTCACTTCAACTGTGTATTGTTTATTTGTATGAGGTAATTTTTAGGTGCTAGCTAAAAAAGCTAACCCATTTGCCAGGGCATTCTAGAGCCTAGGGATCACAGCGAGGTCATACTCTTCAAATGTTTTAAGAAATCAATCACAGCATTTCGGTATTCTCTCAATCTAGGATGTTTTGCAGAGTATTGACCTTTAATTTGTTTGATGATGAGTTCAAAGTCTCCCTGGACAGTAATTATTTTAGTGCCTACCCTTTCAAGCAATTTCAATCCTAAGAGTAATGCCTCATATTCTGCTATGTTGTTTGTACATAGAAAATTCAATTTGTAAGAATGACATTCAGCCTGATTAGTTTTTGAACTGTACAACCAAACTCCTGCTCTTGCCCCTTTTTTACCACATGAGCCATCAAAATTCATATTCCAGAGAGGTTCTGTTTCAGGTTCTTGTTGGATAATGGGTGTTTGAGTGTCAAATACTTCACTAAGATCATTTTCTGCCTGATTGACCTATGTATCTATGCCTCCATCATTGTCATTGTCCAGTATGAAAGAATCAAGATCAGTATGGACAAAGTAGAGGGGATAGTTGTCTGGCCTTTCTTGGCTACTCACCATATATTTCATTAAGGTGTTTCTATACAGTCTCCTTGGTTGGCCAAATAATGGTATTGTGGCATATGTCATATCCATTTGAAGTGTCCCTTGTAACTTAGCTCCCTAAGATCTTGATAATAGCATATCATACTTAGGAGGAATGTCTGCTACTACTATATCCATCACTAAACTTTTTGCTAGTATTTGGGCTAGCGTGACACAAAGATCTTTAATCAGACCTAGGCATCTAACCTTGCTGGAATCAAATGATTATAGATCTTTGTATGGTCTAGTGATTTCAAGTCCAAGTTTTTCCATAACAATATTTGGCATGAGATTATGTGATGCACCTAAATCCAACATTGCATTATGAAGGATCTTGTCATGAAAATTAAGGCTGACATAAAATGGAGGAGCACCCCCTTCTTGAGGCTTGCCATCAACTTCTGGTCCAAACAAATGTTCAAGATAGTCATCATTCAAGTTCACTGTATTAGTGTTTTCTCCTATGTTGAGTACCTTTAGAACCTGGGACCTAGACATATTTTTATTTACCAGTTCAGTAAGAGGAATAGAGATCTTGAGTTTAGCAATTTCGTTCTCATTACGGAAGGGTGCTTGATTTTTAAGCAAATTTGAGAAATCAATCCTTTTGGCCACAGTCTTTATTATGAGTTTTATTTGCTGACTTGTAGTAGGTATTCCAGATTAGATAGCTTTTTTTGAGACATCGATTGTTTTCTTAGCAACATTTTCTGTGTTTCTCCTTTCCGGATTGTTTTCATTTTTCTTAGAGCTTTCAATTGTCTTCTTGGGATCGGGCTCTAAAGTTTTCTTGACAGAGTTATTAGAATCAATTTTATTTGAGTTATCATTGTTTTTCTTGCTCCTTAGATTATATTATTTGTGGAATTCTAAGATAGCATTCTCGAATCCATGTTTATAGTCATCAAATTCTTCAGATTCCAGTTCTATTTGAGTTAATAAAAACAATTCATGTTCTTCTTGTGTAAGAAAAACATAACTATCTTCATTTGTTCCCATTAAATTAATCTGATTTTCCTCAACTTCTTCAACTACACTTATATCTTCATCAGCATAATTTTCTTGAAATGGTGGCCTAATTTGTTGATCTGGGCCTCTTTGATCTCTTTGTCTGATTTGTGGAGTGTTTCTCCTAGGGTTTGGATTTCGGTTCTGTTGGACAGGTGGGTTCTCCCTAGGAACATTCCTATCATTTATATTTATTCTCTCCATCATTCTTTCCATAGTCCTTACTAAGGAATCAATTTTGGCTTCTGTTGCAGAAGTTGATGTTTCTTCTCTAAAAGTCACTTGTCTTTCAGTTCTCATCTTGGCTCTTTTAGCTTGTAAATTGGCCTCTACACTCACATCATCTCTTTGCATTGCTTCTAGTGTTGGAGAATTTCTTTCCCTAAGCTGGTAAGACATATCTGTATCAAAACCATCTGGGAACTTTATCAAGGCTAAATCCTGGGGTGGTTTAAGATTTACAGGTATTGCATTATAGGTATTGTTGAATCTAGCACAATAGTCTTGTACACTTTCACCTACCTCCCTTTTAATATTTTCATATTCTGATAGAATCTGTAAAGGATTCTTCTTGACTTCCCATCTATTAAGAAAGGTTTGGTGGAATGCAGGGAGATCATTTATACTATTTGCAGGCAAAGACTTAAACCATTTTCTGACTTCTCCTCCTAAACTTTGAGCAAACATTCTGAGCTTAATACTTTCGTCATCTACCTCTTGCAGGTCAAAACAATCATTCATTTTATCCACATGTTGTTGGGTTGTTAAAGGACCTGTCCCATCAAATAGTGTGATCTTGGACTGATAGTCTTGTGGCATATTAGCCAATGGGGCTGGTAACACCAAAGGAGCATACCTGGCAGCCATGATTGGTGGTGGTGGTGGAGGACCACTTGAAGGAAGTTGAACAATGGATGAGGGAAGTTGAACAGTGGATGAGGTTGGACTAGTACTAGGTGGAAATGAGAGTAAAGGAATTTGAGCAACCTTATGTTGAAGGATGAAAGAAGGGGTAGGAATTATGGAGGCAGTAGGACTTGGTGACTGAATATGTGCAGGCTAAGATGTGAAGGAAGAAGCTGCTATGTTTAAGGAATTAAATTCTACTGAATGTTGGAGATAAGCATCATCGATTTCGGAGGTGAGATCTGTCACTAGATCTTGTAGAGTATCAAAATGTTGTAAAAGCTGAAGATCTGATTCAGTTTGTGAAGAAAGTTCTCTCACTGGGCTCTTTGGTAAGATTGATGGATCAAAGATAATATGATCTTTCCAATTCTTTGATTTAGTCTTGAATAGGCCTTGTTCAAAGTGTAAATCAAACTAGATATCTTGAAAGGTAACAAAGTTTTCAAGAAGTGAGTTGGCTCTGTGAAGAAATCTACTGCTTGTCTGACTCTCAATTCTAGGAGTTTTCCTTAAGATCTTTTTAAGCTTGTCCACTATGGTAGGAGGATTTGGATTTGGATGGGATCTAGTAGAGATTCTCTTCAGAGCCAGTGTTCAAATTTAAAACACAGACAAACTGAATATACAAAAATAGAAAAGAAACCAATCTTAGGAATAAACTTATCATACAAATCTTTTAACTAGGTACTCTGAATTCGAATGAAAGGATAAATTTTCAATAGTCTCCCCAGTATGGTCGCCACTATGTTATTGTTCTGTGATTTTGAAGATTGGCAAGACAAAGTCACAAAAGATACATCAAACCACTTAGGAGTCTAAGATCTAGCCCTCCTAGAACCAGAGAAGGCTCCCTCTATATATTTAGGATTTAGCTTTATTTCTAATGCTTTAATGTGTTATGCTAAATAAAATGATGAAAGAAATTTATCACTTGATTGCTTGGTTGTTTGTTTGTTTGGTTGGGGTAGATCATATTTGAATCCTTTCCATTGGGCTATGGAGTCAAAGGCTGGGTGGTAACATCAATTTTCTAGAGCATTTACAAGGCAAGCTAACTGTCTTTACTGGATCTAAAAGCAGAGTGAGAAATGATATTACAGAAAAGTGATATCAGTAATGATTAAAAATCAATTAAGATTTTTTTAATCATACATCAGAGGAAAACATTAGATTGCAAACATAGATAGAAATAAGGTGGTCCATAGCATATCTTAAACTAGAATTTATGCTTTACAATAATACTTAATGATGCATAAATGAATAAAACAAAGAAATATTCAGCACAAAAAGGAAGACATCACCAGGTCAAAACAGATCAAGTATCTTGCAAACAGTCCTTTTTATTGATGCTCCAGCTCAAAATTACAATGCTCCAAAGAGAAAAGATAGTTCAAATGACTTGGGTCCAACCCCTAATACTTCCAATGCATGAAGTATTTAACAAAAACCTACAACGATTGCCTTATACACTTGGAAATCTGTTATTAATTACACTGAAATAAAATCGACTAGTGTAACCACGAAGTGGCCACGCTGAGAAAATTGGGACATCTGGTCCTCTTTTTTAGGGATGTTGTTTCTTGAGAAATCAATTTAACTGTAGTGGCTCTGCTGACATGGTTGGTGCTAACTCAAATCTACGTTGTCACTTCAATCATCCTTGTCTCATTCTTCTTGATAATCACACAGGTCACTCCACACTTCTTCATCTAGAATCTTGATCTTCATTAGCCTCCTGTATATTTCATCAGCTTCAGTGTATTTTGCAAAAGTTGGTTTGACTACAAAAATATGTTTCAGTTCATGTTCAATGTAGATCTGATTGCTGATAGCTTCTAGCAATGCCTTTCATGTTATGTTGCATTTGATATTGGAAAGGTTTGCAAAATTTGTGGCTATGCCCTAGATTTTCTTGAAATAGTCCTCTCTGGACATGATTTTGTCATTTATGACAAACAGAGAGGGGAGACCTTTCGATTTAAAGGCTAAATTTTGTTGAAGAACCTGTTCACTGATAGCTCCAAATTTTGACATTTTTCTTCTAGTTGTACATTCAAGCTCTTCTTAGTCAACACCTTCTTCACCTGAAGTATAGTCTCTATCATATCTGCTACTCCTAGTTCTTTGAGCTCATACATGTTTCTTGAATTTAGAAATTTGATTATCCCATTGGTTGTTGTTGGCATGTCTCCTAGCTCTTCATTTATAGCTAAAATAGCTTCTCTAGCTTTCTCAACTAATTCTTTATGTTCAAAGATAATTTGGAAGTTGGGCCAAATTTCATTCATACCATTGATTATGTTATTCCAAATAATCTCCTTCACTCTTCCTAGAGTGTTCCCAATATATGATTATTTCTCTGTTTTTTGCAACCTTTCAATCAAGGTCCTTGCCCTCTACATCTCTACTGAGTGATCACTTTCAATTCTTTTGATTTGGTCTTGGAGAACACTGACTTGCATTTCTAATCTTTTAATCTCCTCAGTCTAAAGATTCTTTCCCTCCATGGATCTAGCTAGTTGTTTTGTACTACTTCCTGTCCTTATAACAACAGTTGTTGGTGTGGCTGTAAGAAGAGCTAAGGGAGGAAGAGCTTCCATAGTAGTGTTGGCCATCTGTGCTGCCTTATATTTCTCTTGTATCATTTTCTCCATCTCTGCTTCCATTTTTTTAATTTGGAGGGATTGTTCTATTATTAACTTCATCATTTCGGCCTTCTGGCTCTCTATTTCCTCTATCTCTTTGGTCAAGGGATCATGTGTTGTATGCAATTTTGAGCTGCTTCTTCAAAGCTTCTATATCCATCTCCTTTTTCTTGATTATTTCTTTTGTTTCTTTTACATCTGAAGGATCATGCCCAATCCTTACTACTAAGTCTTCCAAAGACTTAATTCTATTATCCTTTGACTGTGATGAAATCTTTTCCATCTTTAACTGTGATTGAGCAATTGACAAAGCTACTTGCATTTTAAACAAGTTCATCGAAGTGCTGGTTAGAGTAGATGAAATCATTTCACCTGTTTGCTTGTGCATTTCCAGCTGATCAATTGGATGAACACTCCTAGCATCAAACTCAAAAGAAGTTTGCTTGTAATATGCTCGAGTTTTGGGCTCTGCTATCTGTGCTTCCAAAAATTCCATGTGCATCTTTCCCTTTTCTGAGTCAAAGGCTGAGAGAATTCTGCCTTGAGAAGTTGCACTCTGTTTCCAAAATTGAGCATAAATGTTCTTTTTCAATATCTCATTCCTGATTTTAATCTCCCTAAAGGTATCAAAGATTGTCTCCTCCTTTTCTCTAGTCACATTTGTAGATGAGGAAACTTGAAGAGGTTGATGCCTTTCTGAAATTGGAGTGGTAGGAAAAGGTTTCCCTCCAGTTGGGGGTGAGTCTGGAATATCAATGAGATTAATTGTTGTTTGTTGCGGTAATTCCTTGCCTATGTCCATGCGCTTTTTGGGTTTTTTCCTCTATTTCAGTTTGAATTCCTTCATAGAAGTATCAATCCCTAGTGACTGATCTTTTCTAGGCCTTTTCCCTATTATTCCATGTTCTTATTCTTTTCACTTTTCTATTCTGTCTTCAGTAGTCTGCCTTTCTTGTTGTATTGGAGTCTATGCATTGGAAGAAGAAATCACTTGTTCCTCAGCGTCTTGTAATGTGTCAGGCATCCACTCAATTTGGTTCATGTATTTTTCAATTCTAGGCCTTTCAGTGTGAATATAGGTTGTTGACTTGTTCTGCACCCTTTTCTTGGAGATGATGCCCCATGGGTCATAGGACCATGTAAAACTGTGGGTGAATTTCATTTCCTTCAATCTCTTATCTACCTCTTCCCTTGTTGCTCTGTTGTTACAAATGAAAGGACCAATCTGGGATTTGATCCTAAATTGTGACTTTTTCTTGGTTGCTACAAAATGCACTTCATCTGCATTGATCATTTGTCTGATGTATTCAAGTGCAAATATCCTCATGGGGAGGAACTTTGGCAGCTTATAAGGAGCCAACTCACAGCCATATACTCTTAATTCAGTGTAATTTTGGTACAAGTACCAATCACCTGTTCTTGCTTGGTCTGTCAACTGCATAATCCTTCTAATTTCTTCACTGATTTTGGGTTCTGCAATCCCACTAAGGAGGCTCATCACTGGGTGAATAAACATTTCTAAAAATGTTTTGTAGCTAAATTATTTTGGGTCCTTCATCACTAATGTTGTCCAGAAAATAACAGATTGGGGTTCACCCTCCTCATTCAACTTGCTCATTGAAAATTGGAACATGTCTGCCTAAAAATAAACAAACATATATACCAAAACTGAGGAGTATTCGAAGACTTCCTCTATGAATAAATTGAAAAACTTCTCATGGATGGCATCTGCTAGAAATTGACTGAAATTGAAAAGGACAGAGGGCTTGGATTCTGTTGATAAAATAGATAGAAAACCTATGATAGCTTCATCAAGCCACTGATCTAAATAATAGCCAAGTAAATAAGAAAGAATAGTGACAATGTGTCTGGTTCTGTTAGGGAAAACAGAGGAGGAATAAGGAGGATTCTTGTTTGGCAGAGGTGTTTGCTCAGTCATGAAGAGTTCTAAGGTTTTAGCTCTCTTAGAAAAATCTAGTTTCTGATACATTTCATTGAGAATCTCATGGGAAAAGGGAGTAGTTCCTTCAATAATAGGAGCTTGCATCATTTGGATAATAAACTTGGCATCAATGGTAAACAATATATGTCATGTTTGGGCCATCACTGCCCTTTGCTTTGGATTGTAACATGAGTGGCATTTCTTGATCAATTCTGGGCAATTGTGTGTTTTAGGGAAGATATAGGAAAGTAAATTAGTGTCCCAAAGGCCTATGTGATCTACTTCATCCACAAATTTATCCTCCCACCAGCTGTATTTGTCAAATAAATCAAAATCTAGGAGTTTTTCATGTATCTTAAAATCCCTGTCTGCCAGTGGTATGTGATCCAAATCTAATGGTGGATGGACCATTGGGTTAAATATCTCTTGTTCTTTCTTCTTGGGTGACATGGTTGTCTTCTGTAAAAACCTTTCAATACGGAACTGTGTTGAATTTGAACTAGACTTGCAACAGAAAGGGGATGAGAAGAAATGGGAATTCATTGAGGGAGAAAGAAAAGGGATGAATTGGAATTAGGATTCAAGAAGGGGAATGCTCTATAATTATAGAAAAATGGAGCTCTCTGCGACTGTAATGTTATTTCAGTATGTTTACTGTGTGCTCTATGTATGCATGAATAGAATTGAATCGTACCTGTAAACAGCGAGATCACATAAGAATTTGTAAATGGATATGAGATGGTGCATTTGTAGATTTTTGAGGTGTTTGTCGTTGGCTTCGATTTACTTAGTGTGGGTCTGTTGGCTAACGGTGCAACCAATTGAATGCACAACGGCAGGAATGGAGGTGATAGGTGGATGGGACGGGATGGTGTCGTGAGGTGGCGGGAGTGAGAAATGGTCACAACGAGAGAGTGGTTTAGTTAAAGGCATAAACCGTTTTTCGGGTGGCCCTGGGAGTGGTAAGCGGTATGAGAGGGGGGGTGCGAAATCCTGAGAGTGCGACACATCAGTGGCTTGAAGAAACATTTCTACAAATTTTTTGTAGCTGAAGTATTTTGGGTCCTTCATCACTAATGTTGTCCAGAAAATAACAAATTGGGGTTCACCCTCCTCATTCAACTTGCTCATTGAAAACTGGAACATGTCTGCCTAAAAATAAACGAATATACCAAAACTGAGGAGTATTCAAAGAATTCCTCTATGAAGAAATTGACAAACTGCTCATGGATGGCATCTGCTAGAAATTGACTGAAATTGAAAAGGACAGAGGGCTTGGATTCTATTGATAAAATAGATAGAAAACCTATGATAGCTTCATCAAGCCACTGATCTGAATAATAGCCAAGTAAATAAGAAAGAATAGTGACAATGTGTCTGGTTCTGTCAGGGAAAACAGAGGAGGAATAAGGAGGATTCTTGTTTGGCAGAGGTGTTTTCTTAGTCATGAAGAGTTCTAAGGTTTTAGCTCTCTTAGAAAAATCTAGTTTCTGATACATTTCAGTGAGAATCTCATGGGAAAAGGGAGTAGTTCCTTCAATAACAGGAGCCTGCATCATTTGCATAATAGACTTGGCATCAATGGTAAACAATATATGTCATGTTGGGGCCATCACTGCCCTTTGCTGTGGATTGTAGCATGAGTGGAATTTCCTGATCAATTCTGGGAAATTGTGGGTTTTAGGGAAGATATAGAAAGGTAAATTAGTGTCCCAGAGGCCTATGTCATCTACTTCATCCACAAATTTATCCTCCCACCAGCTGTATATGTCAAATAAATCAAACTCTGAGAGTGTTTCATGTATCTTAAAATCCATGTCTGCCAGTGGTATGTGATCCAAATCCAATGGTGGATGGACCATTGGGTTAAATACCTCCTATTCTTTCTTCTTGGGTGCCATGGTTGTCTTCTGTAAAAACCTTTGAAAACAGAACTATGTTGAATTTGAAGTAGACCTGCAACAGAAAGGGGATGAGAAGAAATGGGAATTCAGTGAGGGAGAAAGAAAAAGGATGAATTGGAAGTGGGATTCAAGAAGGGGAATGCTCTGTGATCGCAAAAAAATGGAGCTCTCTCTGACTGTAATGTTGTTTCAGTATGTTTACTGTGTGCTCTGTGTATGCATGAATGGAATTGAATCGTACCTGTAAACAGCGAGATCACATAAGAATTTGTAAATGGATATGAGATGGTGCATTTGTAGTTTTTTGATGTGTTTGTCATTGGCTTGGATTGACTTGGCGTGGGTCTGTTGGCTAACATTCCAACCAATTGAATGCACAACGGCGGGAATGGAGGTGATACGCAGATGGGACAGGATGGTGTCGCGAGGTAGCAGGAGTGAGAAATGGTCACAACGAGAGAATGGTTTAGTTAAAAGCATAAACTATTTTTCGGGTGGCCCTGGGAGTGGTAAGCGGTATGAGAGGGGGGGTGAGAAATCCTGAGAGAGCGACACATCAGTGGCTTGAAACAACTGATTTGCGCCCCCCCCCCCCCGGATTAACTTTTGGCGGGTGAGGGGGGGCAAAAAACGCATATTGATCGTCGGATCGTATGGAGTGAGCAAAGATTAGGTGAGAGATGGGGGTGGGTAAGGTTGGATGTGACGAGTAAGTGATTGGTGGGGTAGGGGAATATATAGTGGGGTGAACTATAGGATTTAGGGGTATAGAATAAGATTGGGAAAAATAACAAAAACCCCTTCCCTTTTTAATTTCTTTTCTCGACCTTAGGAAAAAAACATTGAAATGTGTCACCACACTTTAAAAGAATTTTTTAGGTCTTTTTACCTTTTCAATTTTCTCAACCTACCTACCCTTTATTCTTCTAATCTAACAATTTTTTTTTTTGCATTTGCAGGGTGCATTTGGACTTGCAGACCCTTTCATTTTTTTTTTCATTTCTAACCTACTCTATCACTTATTTCTCCCATTGGTCTAGATTAAATAGTTGAACCAATTTTATTTCTACCTAGCTACAGATTTTCCAAGATTAAACTGTTTGGAAGATCTTTATTTTCTACCCTATCAATAGAAATTGAAATTTGTTCAATCATGCTTAGACTGTATGATTTGAACAACATTTGGGGTTTTCTTTTTCTTCTTATTTTTTCTCTTTTGTTCTTTTTTCTCTTTTTTTTTATATACCCTCTTTTCTTTTCTTTTTTCGTGAAATCAATTGAATATTGGAATCTATGAACAATTTGAAATTTGCAAACTGTGAAATATTCAATCACCTTGAGATCCTATAAAGTATAGGACCCTAACATATTCTATGGAAGGACGTGCTAAAAGATCAAGGAGTATGAAGGAAGGTATGACAAAGGTTTGTCAAAAATCACAGGTATGTCTCTATTATAAAGTTGTGTTATTCACTTTGTCAAATCCTATCTACACTACTAACACTCATCTTGTTTAACTCTCTTGAATCGTAAAAGATTCTTGCTTGAGGTAATTCATCATCCAATGAATCTACCACCCTATTCATCTCTAAATTGTTTGAATGAAAAGAACCTTGAAAGGTTCTCTGGAAACCCTAACCTAAGGGCATATTGATAGGATGTCAATCCCTAAACCTTCTTAAGGATATTAATGATAAAAATTGCTACATTAATTGACATAAATTGATGATGTGTGAAACCTTAAACCTAATTACGGCTATCAATGAAGAAATTCCTATACTGGTTGATTTATTGGTAATGTCATATTCAAGTTTTTTATATGATCACGGAAGCTCTAACCTATTAAGGTTGAAATATTAAACCCTTTAAGTTCTAATAGAATAAGGATTTTCTTTGACAATGAATCAAAACCCTAAGTTTTGGTTAGGTCTACAAGCAAGATATGTGCCATGAAGAGTCCTAGGAATGAAACCCTAGGTACATGTTTATTTTCCTAGCTTAGTCTTGGTCAATGCATTGTCTAACTATATAATGTGTCTATACATGATGGCTATCTCCTAGAAATATGTGTTGATCAAAGTTTCTAAAGATTATGGGATCTAGGGTTTGATAGTCAAGCCCTAGACAAAGTTTAAAAATTCTAGGATGATGATTGAAATCTAGGGTTTATAACTAAATCCTAGTAGTGATTAAATTCTCTAGTATGTGTATTCATCTGAATCTATAAATTATGTGCTAAGAATTTATAGATAGAAAATATAGGGTTTACCTCAAACCCTAGTAAGAAACTCTTTATATATGTTGATAATTGATTGGAAATCTAGGGTTTACCGAAAACTCTAGTCGATAGTCTATCATATGGTTTCTCAAGTTATCTAATCATCATTGAATTGTTGATATGACTTAGGGTTTGTATTAAACCTGGTCTAGATGATTGAATTAACTAAGAGCATAATCTCTTGCTAACTATGAAAATTATAAATGCTTCTCCTACTATAAAGTTTTTGTTATGACCAATTCATGCTTCTACCAAATTGGTTTATACTTTCTATCTAAGTGGTGCAGGTACATCATATTGGTAAAGAAACTAGTAAAAGAAGTTGACATGATCAGCATGAGATCAAGGAAGCTGTTGGAAGAAGATTATATGAGCTAAAGGTAAAATGAGGTATGTATGCTTGTATTTAATTTTATAATGTCATGTCGTATGGTTGTAGGTAACATGGATCACTACTTATATCTTAAGAATCATGATCAAGAGAAAAATAATCTCCTCCTCTAAAAGGATGCAGAAAAGCATAAGTTGCACTAGATTAAATCAACATAATATGTTCTCATATAAAGTATGAGGTGGTTGACTACGATTACAAGAACTCTTATTAGAAACCCCTGGGAATGGAATGAGTGAGGAAGGAAGATATTGTGAGCTATGCAACCATGATGAAGGCAATCAACATCCAAAAGACCAAGAAGAGTTGACTACGAAATCTCCTAAAAAGATATGAAGATTCTGATGAAAATCTGAAAAAGATGAAGACCATTGACAATGTATATCTTTGGGAAATGTGTCAACAAGTATTTAGGATGTTGATATGATAAAGAGCCATCTCGAAATGTATGATTTGATTTAATATTATGTTTTTATTTCTTGAATAATATCTGGATGAAGTTCATGTAGGGCTACTAGAACAAGATTTGTAAGTACAAGTACATCCAACATTCATGCGATGGATGGAAACTCCTAAAAGAAGCATGAAGAGAAAGAAGTAGCCATATGAAGAAGGTTCCATATATATACTAGGAAGGCCACTTTCCATGAAGAAAGGAATGACATGATGGAATAAGAAGGAAAGTGATCGATGTCGTTGCCCTACAAGGAAGAAGCTCGACTGAATTTCATGACATCAAAGAAAGAAGTTGATCAAGTAGCTGAAGGACCCACAAAGAAGAAGTTTTTGATGAAAGAAGAATCCCTAATTAAGAGGGAGCCTGAATTGAGTCACCCCTGATTAAAAGGGAGTGATAGATGTGTTTTTCCATTTCATGTGTCATGCGCTAGACCAAGAATAACAACTGTATGTCTTCGTGAAGACCATGAATGGAAATGTAGACACAACATTCTTGTCTTCACCCAGGAAGAAATAATGGAGGATTGAGTAATCATCTGGCATCCAATACTTTTTGAGGATGTGTAGGGAATCCAAGATAAAAGTAGGCAAGAGGGCCGATATTCTTTGAGGAATGGGGACCCAAGATAAGAATAGTCCTATAAGGTCATAATCAGTTAACACCTGGGTGGGTATGTACCTTGAGAGACAATGATGAAGGTGTCTATCATCATTGGTCTCACCAATATTGTGCTATGATCTACTGAGAAATAGAGTTCTTAGTCAAGGCCTTACTATGTGACAATGTTGGTTATAATGAAGTTATACATATGGATTACTAGTCTGACTCTTCATATGAGATCTCTTTAGTGTTGAATAGCCATGTACCATTTAATGAATACCTCCCTAGTTAAGAGGCAGTGTTGAAGGAAAAGTAACTAGGTTTGGTTTTCATTATGACTTGTATCTATAATATTATGAAGAAAATTGTTATTCCTTGTGGTGGGCCCCAGTATTGTAGCAATAATGCTACAACTCCTGGAACTCCCTTCTTTAATTTTATCAACTCGGTAGTTCGTAACAAACTTGGAAGCAACGACGCTGTATGCACAAGTACTAGCTCTTGCCGCAGCTGTCACTTGGTCAGCTGGCACAAGTCCACTAGGAGCTTAAGCCAACTTCTATGAGCTCTTAGAAGAAGCTTTTTAATTTATGGATGAAAGCTAACTCGAAGGAAGCTAATCTAATTGCAAAAAGAAACTGAAAGCCAAAAAGAAACGCAAACCCTAGCAAACCCTAATTCTACCAGCTAGTCCTACTGACGCAAAGGAGAGCATGCAAACTACTGAAAGAGATGCCATTACTTCTATGAAGGTAAAATACATGTGTCTAGACTACCTCTATCTGAAGAAAACATCTTTTTGTATTTTTGATTAAGTTATTAGAATTATCATGCATGTGCTTTTTAACTAGATTTTGACTGTGCAGAGGTGGATCGGTGGGAGAAAATGCTTGCAGGAGGTTGGGAAGGTTAGAAGAGGTCCTAAGGGGTCCCTAGCACCCTTCCTGAGAATTTCACAACGTTTGGCTATCAAGAAACCTCATTCATGAGCTTCTACAGGAAGTCTGCAGGGGTTCTACATGATGTTCTGAGATTTCTACAGGATGTTCTGTAATTTTTCTACAGGATGTTTAGAAATGGAATTTTGGAGCATGGATGGAGGGAAAAAGGTGGAGGAATGAGTATGGAGGTGAAATAGGGGTGTGAAGAGGTCTAGGGCTTGGTGGATGAGGCTAAGGAGCGATTGGATTTGTTCAAGGATGGATGAAGCGATGTTGCACAAGAAGATGAGAATCATGGCAAAGTAAGCGTATGAGGCAAATGTAAGGTAAGGGTTATAAGTGAAGGGCGAAGCAGGTAGGTTGGATGGAGTATGGGCAGGTAAGGAAGGATAACAGGTACTCTGCAAGTGGTTTTTCAAACTGAACAAACAAAGACATGCAAGAAAACAAAGATCTAGTTATGCTACCCTAATATGATCTAGCTAACAGTAGCAAGAATGGACAGCAGCTTTATTTGCAAGGAAACCATGTACAACACGTGAGCAAGAACAGTCCAAAAGATCTGAATGCATGACTAAATCCTACCACTCTATTCCAAACATAAAAAGCTACTTTAACCATCAATAGAAATCTAGATAACAAAGAAAGATCTAAATCTAGATAGCAGATTTTATTTTAAGAACGCAGCAAAACACATAAAGATAAACAAATGAGGTACTGGGCACTTGAGATGGGCCCAACCCCAAGAGCTACAGCCTCCAAAGAGAGATTTAGAGCTGGTGCAAAGTTGGATTCATCTTTATTGATCAAGAAATGAAGAGTTACATCAAAACTGTCCACAAGAAGGACTTGAAAATGAGCTGAAAGCAAAGCTAATCTATTGCATAAAAATCGAACTACAAACTAGCTAACTATTGGTTACAAAATGACTAACCACTAGCTACTATCTACTGGCTAACTAGCTAACATCCACTGGCTAACCAAAATGAGGCCCTAAGCCTTCTTATTTATACAAATTGAGGACCCCAACAGTCCTCGTAAACTTTAGGGACTCGGCTGCCCAAAACTTGTAGTTAACAGCAGTCCTACTTGACTTGCTTGGCTGCCCTTGTGCTAATTGATTTGGTGGCCTTTGAACTCCGAGCTGATGATGGAGAATTCGAGGTAAGGGCCCATAAATGAGGGGGACACCTTCCTACAAATCCTCTCCCTTGTTCTCCCACGAATTTGGCTGCCAAGTGCTCATTAAGACCTTCAATTTTGTCTCCAAGTTGACCAAAAAGGCTACACAAAGCACCCATTAGACTTGTTGGCATAATGACTAACCAAATTCACTCTATTAGCATAAATATAATCAAAAACATGCAATAAACTAATGAGAATGGTGGATTAAGTCAAATTAGGAGGTTAAATGAGCCCAAATAATTATCCATTTTTGGGGCTCATCATCACCCCCCTACTGAAAGTGTTGCTCATCCTCTAAGCAACCAATATCTCTCCTCATCTTTGATGGCCCTGGTGGCCTCCTTGGCTAAAATCTCGGCCAATTTCTCCTTCTGCTGCCCTTTCTCCAAACTTCCTGTAGAAACGGTTCTCTGTCTTCCTGTAGAACCAATTTTCTCTGATTTTGCTTGCTTGGCTGGGGGTGCCTTCTCCTTGAACTGTGCTGCTTGCGACTCTGAGCTAGTGTGATTTGATTAAGTAATATTTGAATGAGTGAGGATTTAATGAGGAGGATCTATCTCCTATAATCTCTCCTCCTTGTCTCATTCAAGTTCCTGCTCTTAATTAGCCAAAATTGCCATGATTTTCTCCCAAAAACCCAATGACGAGGCTCATCAATATGCTGATAGGCCTGATGGATATGCTAAGAAACAAATTGGTGGTGGTGCAGAGGCTGGTACTTGTGGCCTTGGACTATGATATGAGTTCAGGTTTGGATAGTCAATTCCATAAGTTGTCTGCATTTGTGGAGATACTACAGGTTATGATGATAAATTGTCCTTCTGACCATCAACTGCAAGTTTCACAGTAACAATCCTTCCATCAATGGTTTTGTTTGGTTCCTTACGGGCTCACTTAGTAGCCTCCACAGTCTTGAAAGTCACAAATGCAAATCCCTTGTTGGCGAAAAATACATACAACATTAACCAAGACAAATACAGCCAAACAATCTAGGCCTCGGAAAACATGCATAAATCTCTAAGAATAGAGGCATTTTAAACTGCCCATCATAAAGAAATCTGATGTATCTTAGATTTGTAACCTAGATTTGTTGGTATTCTTATCATATGCAACTGAACCTTCTTCCATCTCTCCATATTTGGAAAAAAACTTCTAGAATATTATCATTGGCCATGTCATATGAAATACGACCAATGTAAAGTTTCCTTTGAGCTTGATTTGCACTTTGACCAGGACCTGTTCTCACCACTGACTAATTTCTTACAGTAATCCCGCTCTTTCTTCAAGCTTCGAACTGGATGAAGAAAAACTTGGGCTTCTCTGCTCTGGAAGACTCTGCTGTACTTTCCTGTAAAACGTCTTCCTGTAGAATGCTAGCCGGATTCTATAGGATGTCTCTGCGCCTCTGCACGATCTTGGTATGCGGGAGAATTTTGAACAGGCCAAAAAAAATCAGCGAAGGATGATAGGTTAAGCCGATTGTGGAAGCAGAGGATGTATACTTCAGTTGAACATGTTGCAAGTGCAAGTTGAATAACAGTCTATGAATTTCAGCTGAGCGCTCATTGATTTCTGCGTGATTTTTGGTGGAGTGAGGTGGCAAAGACGTGTGTTGGCCCATGCAAACTGTCGTGCTATCATGAACTGCAGTGGTTAACTATTTGTTCTCTGCTTGTAATCACTTACCATTAGTTGCACTGTAGTTTAGAATATCCACACTGTCTGTGTTTTTTTTAAATCTCACGTGCATGACTGATCCATGCATGCTGCGTGATTTTCTCGTGAGTGCTAGAGAACTGGATGTCAAGTTAACCTTCCTATATTCGTGGCTTAATTTCACCATTCCATGCGTTCATGCATTTCTTGAATTAGATTCATGCAATAGAGGAATAGGTTTTAGTCACGTACCTGAAGTCAAATGGCTGCTGTGAAGATTTTTGTTGCTGCATGCTCATATTCTGCTGCTGCATGCTTGGATACTTTGGTTGCATGAGGGCTTGGATGATGATTTTTTATTGTTTTTCCTTGTGCAGGTGTCCTCTGACCAGATCTAAGCTCCAGACAATTGTTTCCACGTTCAAATCTGCATGTTCAAGCTGCTGTTGCTGCATTGTCACAGAACCAGAACTTGTTTTCGCCATTTCTCCCAAACGGTAAAGCGGATCGATCTGAAACTTGTTGATCATGTTTCTATCATCATGATGCACCTCCCATAGCAAAATCGTGATCAATGGATGCACGGATTTCGAGAAAAATGGAAAATGGCTGAAGATTTCAGAGATCGGTTTCTTGGAAACCGTGCATCGGAATCGGCTGAAACTGCTTGGGTAGGTTACTATCACCCATGTGCATATCCCCATGAAACGGGTTTTGAAACGGATGCACGGATATGGACAAAATGCAAAAATGGATGATGGTGATGGAGGCTGATTTCTTGGAAACCGTGCACCGGAACGGCATGAAACTGCTTAGGCATGTTTTCATCACCCTTGTACAATTCCCCATAAAACGGTTTGTCAAATGGATGCATGGTTTTCAAGTTATGGCAAAAACAAATTATGTTCTATGTGTTTTTGCTTCAAGGCACTTTGCATTTTTGTTGCATGGTATGAAAAAATGAATTTTGGCTGTGATGCAGGTATGGAGATGATGGAGGAGGAGTTGGAAGATTGCATGAGGACTTCTGAACCCTTGAGGAAGCTACCATGTTCGCCAAACCACTTTTTGAAATCCATGTCTAGTTTCCCACAATTTCTACAGGAAGTTCCTGTAGAAGCACAATGAGGTGGAAAAAATGATGGAGAAAGGCAAGGGATGGACACACAAGTGCTTGTAGGCCTAATCAACAGATTCCCACCATCAGATTCCATTTTAGACTTGAATTTGGTTCGTCCAAAGGTTCTACAGGATGTTTCCTGTAGAAATACAGAGCTTCCTGTAGAAGGCACAAGAAAAATTCCTTTAACCTTGATTTGAGTGCTCCTCCTGTCATGAAACGTCCTTCTTGCAACCTGCAATTAGCCAATGGAATTAGTTTTATTTTTCTTTTTCTTTTTGTCTTTTGTTTTTTTTTTTTGAAAAACAACTAGGGCACCTCATGGAGGTTTTCACCCTAATTGCTTGCCTTGGGCGCCTCCAAGGGAGGTTTTCACCCAAAGATCTTATTGCCTTTTTATTTTCTCTTCTTTCCAACCCATTGACCGCCTCATGGAGGTTTTCAATCAATGAGCCAATCTAAGGCGCCTCCGAGGAGGTTTTCACCTTAGATTTTTACTTTCTTCTTATTTTCATTTTTTCTCTTTTTTTTCTTTTTTTTTCTACCCTACCCTACTTGAAAAACAAAATCATTTTCAAGTATAAGAATACTTCCAATGGAGCCATGTGCACATCGAGATTAGAGACAAGATGATGTGAAGGCTCGGAATGCATGCTTTGACAACTATCCAAATTTCAGAGACAAAATGATCTGACTTTGAAAGTACAAAACATAGCTGAGGAGGAGAGTACTGCTGCAACTTAGTGACTGTCTGGAACCATGTCTCAATATAGCTTTGATATCCTTGGTCCTTTTGCTGATCTGGATCATTCTTCATGTCACCTTCTATCATGACCTTCTCATCTTCCTCTTTTTGCTGATCTTTCTCTTGAGTACATGGAGGATTTGATGGTAACCATGAAGGAACTCTCTCGATCTCTGATTCTGATCTCTTCTCTTCATCAAGTGCAGCCCATGGTTCTTTGATCTCCTCTTTGGAATCTTCTTTTTCCTTTGGTCCTTCAATGTTGTCAATATAATCTCTGTTTTGCAACACTCTTCCTGAGCTTTGGTGAACATCATTGAGCTCAAGAGGAGTAATTTGCACATGTTGTGCCTCAGCTTTGCAATTGGGTTGAGCTGCTCCATTGCATGGTTTTGGAAATGGTGGTACGGGTAGTTGAGTGGAGGTGTGTATTTGAGATGGATGCGGATGGGGTTGTGGTTGGGTAGGCATTTGGGGTTGCCTTGGTGGAGGAGGAGGCGATGGTTGTGGATGAGCAGGTGGTGGAGGAAAATGAGCGGGATGAGAGTTGTACTGGGGCCTCCACTCCTGATAAGGTGCATTCCACTGAGGCTGTGGCTGAGCATAAGAGTGAGATGAATGAACAACTGGTAGGGCATAATATGGATCTGTGAAGGAACAAGGAGAATATGACCAAGGAGGAGGTGTAGACCAGGAAGGATGAGCAGGGGGACCCCAAGAAGGCATGAAAGTGGCTTGATAGGGGTCATAATAGGTCTCAGATGTCCCTTGCACTTCTTGCTGATAAGATCTAGGTTCATGTGGCCTCCTTTGGTTCATATAATAGAGTGATTCAGTGGCTCCTTTAACTCTTTGATATGCAACTTTAAGTCCACGCAAGGAAGGGCACTGATTCGTAGGATGGTATTCTTCACAGACAAAACACACTTCTAGGGAGTGCATTGGACATTCGTTCCTAGGATGCTTTCTAGTGCACCTAGGAAAAAAGATGACCAAAGCCCTCTTGGCTTCCTCTTGCTTCTTTTGGATCCACAGGGTATCCAATTGCATGGCAAGAAACTACCTCATATCACTCTTGAAATCTTCCAGCTGACTTGCAAATTTGTGTTGGGACAAGGTACTGCTCCCAACATTCCTGCTTGTAGCCATTTGCTCCAGAGGAATGGTTTCTTCTTCTTCTTCCCTAGAGGTTCTTTAAATATGCCTTGATGTCCACCCAGGGTTTCTTTAATCACAGCCATCGAAGAAGAGAGAATGTTGGCTGTGTGAAGCAGTGGGGGTGTTGTGCAATCATTTTTCTAACTTATCTCTACTCCTACAAGGCATGAAATGAAATCTTTTTGGTTGATTTTTGCTTTTTTCTACTTCTACTTGCAAAACTGAAATAGATTGAACTGCAACTAACTATCTTGCTAAAATGAAAATGCGGAATTGAAATGAAAGCAGGAAAGGACTAATCTATTTTGCTCAAATGAAATTGCAGGAATGAAATGCTAGTCTACGCTTGCGGAATTGAAATGCTAATCTACGCTTGCAGAAATGAAATTGCAGAATTGAAATGCTAATCTATGAAAGCGGGAAATGCTAATCTACTTTTGCATAAACGAAATTGCATAATGGAAATGAAATAAACTACTTGGCAAAAGATTGTAGTGGAAAATAGAAGAAAAGCGGCAATCACCAATACTCTAATGCTTCCCCGGCAACGGCGCCAAAAAGATGGTGGGCCCCAGTATTGTAGCAATAATGCTACAACTCCTGGAACTCCCTTCTTTAATTTTATCAACCCGGTAGTTCGTAACAAACTTGGAAGCAACGGTGCTGTATGCACAAGTACTAGCTCTTGCCGCAGCTGTCACTTGGTCAGCTGGCACAAGTCCACTAGGAGCTTAAGCCAACTTCTATGAGCTCTTAGAAGAAGCTTTTTAATTTATGGATGAAAGCTAACTCGAAGGAAGCTAATCTAATTGCAAAAAGAAACTGAAATCCAAAAAGAAACGCAAACCCTAGCAAACCCTAATTCTACCAGCTAGTCCTACTGACGCAAAGGAGAGCATGCAAACTACTGAAAGAGATGCCATTACTTCTATGAAGGTAAAATACATGTGTCTAGACTACCTCTATCTGAAGAAAACATCTTTTTGTATTTTTGATTAAGTTATTAGAATTATCATGCATGTGCTTTTAAACTAGCTTTTGACTGTGCAGAGGTGGATCGGTGGGAGAAAATGCTTGCAGGAGGTTGGGAAGGTTAGAAGAGGTCCTAAGGGGTCCCTAGCACCCTTCCTGAGAATTTCACAACGTTTGGCTATCAAGAAACCTCATTCATGAGCTTCTACAGGAAGTCTGCAGGGGTTCTACAGGATGTTCTGAGATTTCTACAGGATGTTTTGTAATTTTTCTACAGGATGTTTAGAAATGGAATTTTGGAGCATGGATGGAGGGAAAAAGGTGGAGGAATGAGTATGGAGGTGAAATAGGGGTGTGAAGAGGTCTAGGGCTTGGTGGATGAGGCTAAGGAGCGATTGGATTTGTTCAAGGATGGATGAAGCGATGTTGCACAAGAAGATGAGAATCATGGCAAAGTAAGCGGATGAGGCAAATGTAAGGTACGGGTTATAAGTGAAGGGCGAAGCAGGTAGGTTGGATGGAGTATGGGCAGGTAAGGAAGGATAACAGGTACTCTGCAAGTGGTTTTTCAAACTGAACAAACAAAGACATGCAAGAAAACAAAGATCTAGTTATGCTACCCTAATATGATCTAGTTAACAGTAGCAAGAATGGATAGCAGCTTTATTTGCAAGGAAACCATGTACAACACGTGAGCAAGAACAGTCCAAAAGATCTGAATGCATGACTAAATCCTACCACTCTATTCCAAACATAAAAAGCTACTTTAACCATCAAAAGAAATCTAGATAACAAAGAAAGATCTAAATCTAGATAGCAGATTTTATTTTAAGAACGCAGCAAAACACATAAAGATAAACAAAGGAGGTACTTGGCACTTGAGATGGACCCAACCCCAAGAGCTACAGCCTCCAAAGAGAGATTTAGAGCTGGTGCAAAGCTGGATTCATCTTTATTGATCAAGAAATGAAGAGTTACATCAAAACTGTCCACAAGAAGGACTTGAAAATGAGCTGAAAGCAAAGCTAATCTATTGCATAAAAATCGAACTACAAACTAGCTAACTATTGGTTACAAAATGACTAACCACTAGCTACTATCTACTGGCTAACTAGCTAACATCCACTGGCTAACCAAAATGAGGCCCTAAGCCTTCTTATTTATACAAATTGAGGACCCCAACAGTCCTCCTAAACTTTAGGGACTCGGCTGCCCAAAACTTGTAGTTAACAGCAGTCCTACTTGACTTGCTTGGCTGCCCTTGTGCTAATTGATTTGGTGGCCTTTGAACTCCGAGCTGATGGTGGATAATTCGAGGTAAGGGCCCATAAATGAGAGGGGACACCTTCCTACAAATCCTCTCCCTTGTTCTCCCACGAATTTGGCTGCCAAGTGCTCATTAAGACCTTCAATTTTGTCTCCAAGTTGACCAAAAAGGCTACACAAAGCACCCATTAGACTTGTTGGCATAATGACTAACCAAATTCACTCTATTAGCATAAATATAATCAAAAACATGCAATAAACTAATGAGAATGGTGGATTAAGTCAAATTAGGAGGTTAAATGAGCCCAAATAATTATCCATTTTTGGGGCTCATCACCTTGCATCATGGGTTTCATGAGCAAGATGTGTTTACCATAGGTCAAAGACTTCTTCTTGATGTCTTTAGGATTTTTATGTTTCATTATAAGTCTTATGAAAGTCATAAGATCAAAGGTTAAGCTCCAAGAGAAGTGTCACTATTATCATGCAAAACCGGCCTACAATACGTAGTAAATCTCCTTGATATGTCGACCCAGAACTAAGGCACTCCTGTCGGCTTGAAACATGATCATTGACTCATATATATAGGAGTTAACGTAAGGTCAAAAGGATCATCTTCGGAAGAGTATACGCATCACAGTCATCAATAAAAGGAACACATACACTATGCTTATCTCGGTCTCGGAAGTTTGGTATCGATATATAAACAAGTGTTCCATACCTCACAAATATGGAAGCGAAGATAGGTGATACAATCCTCGCA
This sequence comes from Pinus tabuliformis, assembly GCA_031772625.1. Classification (NCBI taxonomy): domain Eukaryota; kingdom Viridiplantae; phylum Streptophyta; class Pinopsida; order Pinales; family Pinaceae; genus Pinus; species Pinus tabuliformis. The sequence continues at coordinate 319,835,074 of CM062811.1, forward strand.
AGACTGTAAAGAGAAGCTCAGTGATACAATCCTCACAAGACAGTAAGAAGGTCGATCATATGCATCTCTCGGAAGTCTATAAGGAGCTCAGAATAATCTGGTAATATATATTTGGGAAGTTTGTACACAGTGATATCACTCGGAGGATTACTCAGTGTAATATATATCTCGTAACCAATTAATGGACTGTGCATATATATATACACAGTGACAGTACGAAGTGAAACACTAAGGTGTGATCTATCTCATATCTATTGCAACCAATGAAGAACCAAATGACTGTGGCAAATCAATAGAAGAAGGTGTCGAAGAAAGTGACTAAGAAGAAATAAGGAGAAGGAGTACAGTGATATCAAGGCAGTAAGTTGTAGACCAAGCAGTGCAAAGAATAGTGACAAACATCTTGGAGGTAACCTTGTGTCTTTTTTTCAAGGACCTTGGTATTCATCTAAATATCTATAAGAAGAGATTCAATGGTTTTACTCTCAAGACAAGAGGTTTTTCCTGGCTTGGAGCCAAGATCTTGTGTACTTGTTTTTATTGTTGATCATCCATTTTGATAACTGTTTGAAGATTGAAGAACACACTAACATAACAAAATTAATTGAAGAAGACAACATAAACTGTTATCAATAAGTTTGAGAAGAATCACTAAGTCATGAATTGCTCCAGATTCTTCAATACTCCCTAACCCCATAGCCCATACTAAGATAGAAGGAGGTGTTACTATCCTTGACCTGACCTCCAAAGTCTTGTTATGGAAATTGGGTCTTAAAATTTTGTTATTTTTCAAACTCATAGAAACCCAAAATAAACGACTCCATTGCGTTCATCTCATTGAGAGAATTTTGGCAATATAATTTTTTCCTCAATTCAACTATCAGATCAAAAGTTATGGTCATATAAATTTTTCGTCAGTATCCTCTTGCCACATCACTAGGCTCTGCCACGTGGCACCCATGTGGCATCCCATCTCACCATCATGTCATCACATTGGTTGATCCACATTAGTGCACTACCCGTGGCATGCCATCGTGGCATAGCCCACACCACTACACATGGCCCCTACTAGACCCCCTTCTAAGGCTTACAATTCATTTATTTTACGTTTAATTGAAATTTCATGTTTAGTCAAATCCTTGGTGTGTCAAGAAATTTTATGGGGTGAAACGGACATCCCTTATCAATTGACAAGAGGATTTCCCTTCTCGTTCCCTTGCCCTCCTAGTTTTCTATTGGCATCACAGTGTGCAATTAGAAAAATGCCTAAAGTTAGATGCCAAACTTTGTCGTTAATTGTTGAACCCATTTCCCATCTCGCTCTCCATTAAGGGCTCACATACCGCAGATGAATTTTATGTCGATACCAAGACCCTAAGACACGAATATCTATGTCAATTTCCAGAGCTACCTTCCCCATCTCGAGACATAAAAACCTCACCCCTTTTTCCTATTCATGGTGCACCACAACACTGAGATGATGTCAGTGCTGAGACATTCATTTTCACGTTAAATGATGGGAAATTTTCTCCGTCTTTGGATAGAACCTTGACCGTTTCTTGCTACCACCCTCTTGGAACTGCCAATATGATGTTAGCCCAAGATGAATTCATCCTATCCATGTGGCCTCCTCTGGGAGTGTTAATATGTGTCATCTATTTTTGGACCACCTTCCCCACCAAAAGGACCATTCACAATTGCTACGTGGAAGCCCTCCTGGATAACATTTCATCATACCATGTCATCCAGGCCCCACCAGGTCTCCAGCCCTTGCGCAATCGTGAAATTCTCATTATAATAGTTTTGGCGTTTGAATAGATTTATCAGCCTTGAGGCCTGAGAAGATAAATATTTTTTTTCGTTGCTTGATAGACTAGCCTTCCGTGTCGGCCTTGGTCTCTAAGATAAAACTCAAAGGGCGCATAATCAAAACCCCCGAAGTATTGAGACAGGAATCCTCTCCATCTATTATCGGCCCATATCTCCATCTCGACACATAAAGCTACCTCCTCGACACTTAATTGTTTTAATGACTTTTCTTCTTGGTGTATATGTGTGTGTGTGTGTGTGTTTGTGTGTGTGTGAACCTTAGTTGGGGCCCTCAATATTCAATGATGTTGCTCCCTACTAAGCTTTGAAACATATAGAAGGGTCTATCCCTCTAAAGCTTTAGTGCCCACACATACATACTTATATGGGACCAGGCTAAGAATTCTCAATGCTTGGTCCAACCATCTATCATGAGCTTCATATATATATATACATATCTATATATATATATATATATATATATATATATATATATATATATATAAGGACACCCTTGGCTCCTTTCCATACCAACCTATCTTTCATGAACTTTCTTTATATATATATATATAGAGAGAGAGAGATATATATATATATACAGACACACACACATTTGGTCCATTCCATACACAGTGGTGTAAGCTATCCTTCCAAAGCTTAAAGTATATATATAGGATGTCATTGATTGACAAAGCTATCCCTCCTAAGCTTGATCTACATATAGAGAGAGGTATATATATGTGGAGCTTTGTCGAGGACTCTTGGTGCTCGGCCCAAGCCTATTTTTTTTTAGCCTGTAATATATATATAGAGAGAGAGAGATAGAGAGAGAGAGAGAGAGAGAGAGAGAGAGAGAGACTGCAAAGGCCTTCCATTCAATACGTAATAGCTCAACTACCCCTCCTAAGCTTATATGGGATTCTACCCATCCTAGACAAAAATGCATAAGGGAAATGCATGCTCCTAGTAAACAAATTCCATAATGTAGAGCTTTCTAGTGCAAATCCTTTAATACAAGAAACAATCAAATAAAAAAAGATATGGCACATCTCTTATGCTCAGACAATTAGATGAAATTTAAGCTCAAAATTAAACACAAGAATTAGCCATTCCTCAACAAGCACATAGAAATCATCATTTCTCATTATTTGTACAAGAAATAAACCTTTCCTCTATGATAACATTGTAAATAAACATTCCACATTATTCACATAAGAAATAAACATTCCCCAGTCTTAACACAAGCATTTTAACAACACGATAAATAGTTACGTCATATTCACATGTATAAGAGCTTAAGTAAACACTTATCTTATAAAATAAGTCTGGAAATTGAGATTAGGACTTCAACTATTCACCCAAACTTAGATTGGCTTGCACTGCAATATTTTTTACAACCAATAACCCCCAAGCTAGATTTTAGAGCTTAAGGAAGAGTACTCAAGGGAAAATACTCACACAACCAATAATATTGGGAGTCCAAAGATTCACCCATCCCCACCCAACAGTTAAATACTCCTAGAAAACCACATATCAACCACTTCCATCCAGCTATCAAATGATTTGATACCCCCTACCTCTACCCTAAACCGAGAACCCAGAGGAAATTGGAACACTGCAAACCAACAGTCTAAGATGAAGTCTTCTTGTCATTGTTTACTACAACAGGGTTGTCCACGCTGTTCTCGAGCTCCTTGGGCAATTGTCGCTCCTCCTTCTTGCATTATTCCTAGATTTTTTTATCCCCCTTCTTCTCCACTTATTTCATGTACTAAGACTCATGCATCATTCTTTTATGTCGTCTCCTAATATTTTCCTCCCCCTCTACCATTACTGGTAATCTTTTTCTTTGGTCACCTTCATCATTTCGTTACGACCAGGGTGGTTGGGGGCATGTTGCCTTGCCAATGTAGCCCACTCTTCTTAATAATTTTTCTTGTCATTTTTGTTTGACGACTTGGCCAAGCATGGTTTGGATCATCCTCTTTTCCTTCAACTTGAATCATTGTGAAATTTTCCCATTAAGGCCCACCAGTTAGCCCATGACTGATATTAATAATCACATCCTCCAACTTCCCAAGCAACCTCCTCCCCAAGCTCTGAAATATGTAACCAATATCTCAGCCAGTTATTTTCAAGAATATGATTACAATAGGGGATTAGCCCCAAGGGGTGTCACAAACCCCAGTAAGGAATTCAAGGTGATGGATCTCGTTATGTGTTTCAGGAGGGACAACTAAATGGAAAGTGTTTGCAACTTCCTACACTAGTTGTTGGGTGTGATTCTTACCCTAAAGGCCACGAGCATCGCCTCCATGGTTGTTGTGTATACATTGTCATGGCATGCTGCATAGAAGGGTCACACGCCAAGGTTCCACACAAAGTTTAACAGTGATAGAGGAATGAAAGCAAATATCGACCAAATCAAGTTAAAAGAGAGAATGCAACAAGCAAACTTCAAAATACCAACACATGGTGGAAGAATTGTCAAGTAAAGGATTATGAGATTCACCATACACCAAGGACAACATCAAATTACTAGCTTTAAGCCACTCGCCCAGTGACCATAACCTTGCCAGAACAATAATACCCATAAAAAAGAGACCAACCAACTTATTAGAATAAGAATTAACAAAACAAGTGAAGGAAGCAAGAATTACCCTTGACAAGGGGCCTGTTGAAAACCCAAAACTCGAAAGTTGATGGGCTAGAGGAAGCGCCAATGAACCAACAACTCGAAAAACACTCCATTGCTAACGACCAACTTCTTCAATCAACCACCTCTCCACTCATGCACCAGGCCACATGTTTTCCACTGCATGGAAGCCGGGCTCACACCCAAACTAACTGAGAATACCACACAATTGGAAGCAAGCTCCATTAGACTCACACAAGGAGGAAGCATAACAAAATTTACCAAAGTAATACATGGACAGTCAAGGTCTATCTTTGTGTCGCTAGTGGCTTCCCTAAGCGATCCCCCTTGTGGCAAGGGCACAATCTTTTTCCTCCCTCTTTGATGTTGAGAACATGTTAATATGCTAGAATAAATGAATGAAGTGTCACTTACCATATTTGCTTCATGAAAGGGGTTTGCATGCTTCTGCATGCAGGGGGCTAACCATGCCACCCCCTTCATAAATGATTAGCTCATCGGTGGGGTGGTGGGCTCACCCCCTAACCCTTTGACCTTCCTTGTTTTCCACCCCCAATCGAGGATTTATTATTAATATTTTATATACAACATATTACTGTTATATTAAGAATTTGAATGAATTGCACATCTCTCTTTATTACTTTTCATTTAATTGAATTTTTCTACTTTCAATTACTTCTTCTCTTTATGAATTGAAATATTTTATTATGATCAATGTGTGTGTAGATAGATAGATAGACACTTTCTCTCTAGATACATATATATGAACTTGATATAAAATAAATTAATTGGTATTAATATTCAAATCATTTATTTAAATCTTGTATTGAACTATTTTTAAAAATGTATAAGAATTATACATTTTTAACACTTAAAAGTGAAAATATAAGATGCTTTTTACTTTTAATTATTTTCTTTTTTGTAAAATTGATATAAAATTATGTTACTTCATAAATATTTTCTTTATTGTTGAGAGTGAGGGTGAAATATTTTTACAAGTCTTTCATACTAGGTTGTAATACCAACCAACCTAGATCCATCTTAACTTTAGATCTACCAAGAGTCCAGAGGGATCAAATCACTTTTCACTCTAAAAGAGGTTTACATCTCAAGAGCCAGAGTTAAGATGGATCTAGGTTAGTTTAATTATTAATTATTATTATTATTATTATTAAATTTGTGTTATTTTATTTTATTTTTATTTTTATGTAATTTGAGGGAATTAAAATGTTTTATTGATAATTATAATTATTGATTAATTAATTTATATTATTATTAATTTTAATTAATTTGGGCTATTCAAAATGTTTAATAGGACATTGCATCACAACATCTCTACCATACTAGTCAACAAAACACTGAGTAAGCAGTGAGCAGTGAACATGAGATTATTGATGTTTTATAATGTTTTTAATTATTATTATTATTATTATTATTATTATGATGTTGATTAAGACCTTCTATTAAAACATGAACATTGCTTTACAAAAATCAATGTTTTTCCATCTCACCATTGTGGTATGCCACAAGGGAAATCAAACCGACGAAGAGTGCTACTATTCTAAGGCCCAAGATCAAAACTCTCTAAATCAAAATACTAAGCTAGCTAGTTGTTTGGTAAAACAGTGTATGAAATTGTAGACCTAATAATAACATTGTACTTGCCAATTATCATGACCATAAATCTAGCTATTAAAATAAAATTTTGTAACCAAAAATTTCAACCAAGAATTCTGAACAATCATCATTTGTTTGAAGACGCCATTAGGGTTGGGTCCTATGCACTAGAACCCGTTGGGGGTTTAAGACCGCACTAGAGATGTCCCTCGATATGCGTTAGGTGGGCATCAAGGCTAGTCAAGCAAGAGCATTGGTGGCATTGCACTCTCCAAATTTCATTGAGGCATGCAATGATCTCGTTATGGTCCTCATATTTCTCTTTTAACACATGGCCCAAGAGTGTCTTTATTTGCCAATGGAGGGTAATAGAATTAAAATATTGACTTTGCTTCCTTGGTGTGACCAAGATGAGGTACATAGCTAGCCACTTCAGTTTGTATTTTTGAGTCAAAGTAGCCATGACGATCATTGGTGGTTAGTGATTCTAATTAACAAATCTTTGCTTGGATTTTAAGGGGGTGGAGGTGTAGAAGATGGTGATAGGAAATTGGGCTTATGTCTGGGTGTGGGGCCAGCTCAAAGGTCGATGACCTCTAGACCCCCATTGAGATCTCATCCTTTGGTGCAACATGGTGCTGGAGAAAAGGCCAACTACAAAAGACAACCACCCCTAGAGGAGGTGAAACCCAATAGTATCAATCATATACAACCAAGGGAAAACCATTAATTCGTTTGGAGAGTGGACCCGAATAAATTGTGGGAGAGGGTGAGGAATTGGGCACTGATATGGCAGAGCCAAGGTTAGGCCTCAGGTCTGGATGAAAGACCCAAAGAACAACATTAGTCTCAGAGAGTCTATTTCCATCAGGATGCTCAGCAGCCCAAACACTAGATGCCACCATGCAAATAGAGACCAATTTAGAGTTTGTAAAAGAGTGGACATAAGAACTGTTACTCGATTTGTGGCAACCCACGTGGCTCGACTATTCTTTGTATGATTCCCTTCTTTCTCCTAGACCGCTTGAATTCCCTGTCATAATCCTTCCTTAGCCTTGTCCTTATACCTAGAGCTATTTCCTGTAGTGTTGTAGCTATAGATAACATTCACTCCCAAGGGACTAGGACCTTTGATGCCCAATACACCAAAAAAGCCGACATTGTAATAAAATTATCCCATCTGCAAAGGAAAATCTCCACTTGCAACACAGAATAACATAGATCAACAATAGGGGAAGAATGAACATCCAACAAAAGTAGAGTCTATCACCATAATATTGTATACCAGAGAGTCACTTAGCATGTGTGGTTATATGGGGCAGGATGACCACACCACCCCACTCTTAAATGCTAGGAGATGTGGTGGGGTGGCAGGCCTCCCTCCACCATACCACTAGCTCTTTGTCCAACACCCCGTTCGAGGATCCTTTTAATTAAACTTGACCAAACATGTATATTCATTTTTATTTTTAATTATAACCCACATCATATTTTTATTTAGAGAATATTTTATTTTTATTTTAAAAATGATATGTGTCAACTTGAAATTGAGCATGGAAGAAATTATACATCTCCCTCATACTCAACTATAAAATGCACCTTTGAACACAATAAAATATTTTTCGTATTTACATATGTAATAAATTATATATATCCTCGATGCATTACACACCAGAAAATATATATATTTAAATAGATAAAAATAATTGAAATAGAATGTAACATTAGCGATATATACATCTACACCTACACTCATGGGCATGGAGTAGAAGAGCTCATTTTCCTCAAACATAGAGGCATCTGGTATAAGTGAAAGCTTGCCCCCTTACACACCACTAATGGGTAATCCTAGATGCCCTTATTTTTCTTGAACAACAATAATAAGTCAACCTGCGTTCACATATAACAACCGATAATAACTATCCCATTACTAATTTAACAGCTAAATTATATTAAATTTTCCCACTATTTAATTTATATACTTTTATATTGGACAATCATCATAAAATAACATATATAATAACATTATATATGAAATCCATTATCCATGCGCCCTTTTTATTATTTATTTTTTGATAAAATGCAATATATTCGATCACACGCGAGTTTGTAATGACTCGGTCTACTTTTACTTGAATGGTTGGTTATTTTAAAGCAAATCAATGGAAGGTTATGCGAAGAAGGAATTTATTATTTTAATATTTAAAATATTAATAATAATTTAAAATTAATTTTATGGTAAGTGGATATGCTTAAGGTTTTGAATCTTTCTTTTTAGTGTTTAATAATTACATTCAGAAAACAACAAACTTTGATGCCACTCTTTGCGTGTAATTTACTTTTAATTATTATAAATTAATAATTGCTAAATTATAATAAATTAGTAATTTATTAAAGTAATTTGAATATAATTTAAAATTAGTTTAGATTTTTCTGTATTTTAAGATATTTGTATTTTAAGAGATTTGATTTTTTTGGACACTTGGTAGATCTAGAGTTAAGATGGATATAAGCTTGTTTAATTCCTTCTTTAAATAGGGGATATTCCACATGAATACCATGGGCAATGCCATGAGTTCTCATAAACCTAAAGCTCAAAAGCCACCAGTAACTTAACTAAGTCAAGTTTACCTTAATTACCCAACAAAAATTAATTAAAAATAATAATAATATATAATTTTTATTTTAACAGTGATTATTTTTATTTTTATCAGTCTTTCAGATTAATCACATCGTTAGGATTTGGTCGAGGTTTTGAACCAACTAATGTGGTTCATCCTCAAGACAATGCGAGAAATCGATCGTCGTTAATTAGTTGAAAAATAGTCGTTGATTAGTTGAATTGTTTAATAATTTAGTTAGAAATTAGTTGTTATATAGTAGTTAAATATTTATTATTTATTAAAAAGAATTTATTAAATTTTTTATTATTAAATAATATCAAATTCTATTTTGAATAATATATTATTATTATTATTAGTATTAGGTGTTATTTAGTAGTTAAAATTTTATTATTTATTAAAAAAATTATTTATAATTAAATAACATCAAATTCTATATTATCTTGAATAATTTGTATGTTAGGGTTTGACTAATCTAATGGTCTCATATTTGGAGTGATACTACATAAGCTATTTGGAGTGATACTACATAAGTTGTTATGTAGTGATCAAATGTTTAATGGATTATTTACTAATAGTAATATTATCTTTAAATAATTAGTTATGATAACATAAATGAATCACAAGAAATCGGGCAAGAAAGAAACAACTCTCAAGACAAGAAGGGGGAAAGCCTCGCCCAACAACAAAAAAGTGAACTCGACAACCCCTCAAGCATCAACAGTGATGAGGATTCGAATACCGCACAAAATAAATCTTCATTTAACAGCAAAGCAGATCTCCTAGACCAAACTGCTTATCCAACTATCTTCAAAAGGACGAACACAGTAGATCGCGAAGCTAAGACACCAATGTCCCAAGAACTAGAAGAGATGAAGGAGATGCAAGATAAAGAAAGTTGGAAGACCATAGAGAAGAAAAAGAAAGCTACAACACCAATCTCGCCAAGAAAGACGAGGAGCCAAACGATTAGAAACTAAGAAAATTATAGGTCCGATAGACCAATTTGGTCTTAGTGGATGTTAACCACCACCATCATCATCATCATCATTATTAGTAAATAATGATTTATGAGGTTTATGAGGTGTAATGAAATTAATCAGTAATTTGTAAAAGCCTTAATAGGGATGATGGCTAGAAATTGAGTAAAAACTGGATTCCAGCTCTCTCCTCTTGACTCTTCCTCCTTTCCTCTCCTTTCTCCTCTCAGTTCCTTCTGGTTCTCCCCTTTTCCCCCCTCAGGCCCTTTTTCCCCCTTTAGCTTCATATTGGTGAGCTTAACTAATCGTGATCTTACCTGGTAATCCTCTAGAATTTTCTTAGGAAAGTTGGTTCTCCTCAAAACCTTTTAACCTTAATTGGTCCAATTGCTAATCCTCTCTTCTAATAAACCTTTAATTTCATCTAAGGTAGATAGGTTTTCATCTAATAATTTTAATATCAAATTATAATTATATTAAAATATTTTATTCCAAATTTATTCCAAGCACTGTGCCTTTAACCTAATTTAATTTGAAATAATTTCATTACACCTCATAAACCTCATAAATCATTATTTACTAATAATATAGGTAGATAATTCATTTATGTTATCATAACTAATTATTTACAGATAATATTACTATTAGTAAATAATTTATTAAACATTTGAACGCTACATAACAGCGATTATCACTCCAAATATAAGACCATTAGATTAGTCAAACCCTAACAAACAAATTGTTCAAAATAATATAGAATTTGATGTTATTTAATAATAATAAATTTAATAAAGAATTAATTTTTAACTACTATATAATAGTTACTAATAATAATATATTATTCAAGATAGAATTTGATATTATTTAATAATTTTTTTTAATAAATAATAAATATTTAACTACTATATAATAACTAATTTCTAACTAAATTATTAAACAATTCAACTAATTAACTGTTATTAAACGGCTAACTCTGGGCAATGATACATCCCTGCTATTTATTCACTCTGATCGATCCACTTCTCACCTTGTCTTGAGGATGAACCACATTAACTCTGGGAAATGATACGTCCCTGCTATTTATTCACTCTGATCGGTCCACTTCTCACCTTGTCCTGAGGATGAACCACATTAGTTGGTTCTAAAAGTCGACCAAATCAATTCCAAAGACTGATACATGCCGTTATGGAAATTCCTGTCATATTTAAAGAAAATCCGACAAGTATTTTGTAAATCCAAGTTATAGTTGTTAAAATTCAAACTTTTAGGTGGTGCTGAACCCATTTCCACCATCAAAAACACGATTCAAACACTCTCTCTACAAGATCTTTTGAAATTTTTTTGCCCAGATTCCGGCCACTTTTGGCCGGGCAATTCCTCTGCCTCGTTAGATGACTCCTATCTACATTGTGGATCACAAAAGTCTTAGATCTAATATTTTTATTTCAAATTTACCTTAACTACCCATCAAAAATTGATAAAAAAAAATAATAGCCTAGAAATTTTATTTTATTTTATTTTGATAGAGTCAAAATGTTTAGGTAACATAAGAGGACAAACAGCGTCATTTACATACTGGGCTAGAGAGCATTAAATCTTCCAACTACTATTATAATATTAGAAATATATCTAACAATTCATACTAATAACTTATATCTTGAATGATAACTCTTCAGGATTAATTACAACAATGTTTTGGGATCAACATTTCAGTTGAGGGTTTCACTTGAGGGTTCGAAACATTGGCCCCTAAAACATTGTAACTGGAAGAGTTATCATTCATCATTATGAATAACAAAACCCTGAATTCTAGAAAAAAAACACTTATATCTTAATAAGAGGTGAAATGTTTCAACCTCAATAAATTAGTTTCTTTGAGTCTTATTACAATTTATCAACATATCTCTCTCTAAAATTTGACATATTGAAAATAATTATATAAAAAAATAATACAAATAATATATTGATTTAGAAATGTTGTAATGTCCTATCACGACCTCTGTATGTAAACATTTTGACTCGGCCCTCTAGGTTTTGACAATCCATGGTTTTGCCAATAATATTATTATGTAAGAAAAAATATAATATATACCCATGTAGTCCATAATAACCCTTGATTTTGTCAAAGATAATATTATGTAGGAAGAAATATTATACATATACCATAGTCTAACGAATAGATGAAATGACCTTATTCAAGACAATTTTTTTACTAATTTTAATCAAAATCCTCGAAAGATTTTAAAGAACTTGTTTAAGTTGTTTAATTTGTAGAATTAGCTCTAAGAATTTTTCATGTTGAATTTATTTATGCATTCAAAATTGTATTTTAAATAACAAAAAAGCACAATCTTGCTTGAAATTGTATTGCTAAATTCCTATAAAAAACATTTTAGATTGCTATATATATATATATATATATAAACATTTTAGATTGTTATATCTATATATATATATATATATATAATTTTTTTCTACTAGTCTAGATCTATTTTAACTCTCGATTGAGGATGAGAGCCACTTTTGGAGGAATTAAACTATTTCAAAAGATCTCCAAACTTAAACGAGCTTTGCACAATCATGATGATAGCATCTTATTGATGAACATCTTATTGATGAACAGATAGTTTTTCTATTCAACATTGAACTTAGTTGGAAGGGAAAAAAAGATATTGATATATTTAACTAATAAATTGCTTAATATACTTTTAAATTATAATAACAATTTATTTCAAAATAGTAATAATAATAATAAATGTTTCTATTAATATTTATTTATTTTTTAATTACAATTTAATTCACAATAATAATAATAATTTATTCATGTTAAAAATAATAATAGTAAATTAAAATATTTTAATGGGATGGTTGAGAATTAAAATTTGGATTTTATTAGGATAAGGTAAAAAGGTAAAGTAATGACACTTGAAGAAGACATACGCGTCTCGTTATCTCAGTTCTTAACACCCAGTCTGAGTAGTTACCCTCAATTAAATTTACAGGTTATAATGGCAACTAAGGAAATTTGATAATCTCAACCAGCTATGGACGACTCTGAATTTATAAAATAATAAAAACAAGGAACACTGCGGAGCATATTACCTGAGGGCGGCCTTATTCCTCTGCCCCGGGCCCAACCCAATTTTGTTTTCTGGTGAGTACAGTTGACTGTGAACTCTATGAATTCATCCGTTCCTACTTCCAGCAGGAGAGTGCTATGATCTGATCTCGAAGCATTGCACCCAGAAGCTTGTCCAATGGCGATCACGCAGGGGAAATGGCTACAGGTATCGCTCTGATCTTCATCTTTGCTAATTTAATTCTTTGATAGATAGTCCGTTTCGCTAGAGCATTGTATCGAAAATGAGGGTAATGGACGGTGCAGGTGAATCAGAAGGAAGGGGGACCGAAAGCGCGGAGCTCCCATGCAGTTGCAGTGGTGGGGAAAAAGGCGTATGTGTTCGGTGGAGAGGTGGAGCCGCGCGTGCCAGTGGACAATTTGATGCATATCTTGGATCTACAGGACAATTCCTGGTCCGTGGCGGAGGCCAAGGGAGAGGCACCGCCTCCCAGAGTGGGGGTCACCATGGTCCCTATCGGCACTGTCATTTATCTCTTTGGTGGCCGAGACCAGCACCACAAGGAGCTCAACCACTTCTATTCCTTCGATACGGATTCCTGCCAGTGGAACCTCATCTCCGAAGCAGACGGCCCACCCCACAGGTTCTAATATCACTGTATGCTCTTTTGCACATACTTCTATAGGAAAATAGTAAAGATGAAAATTGATTTTGAAGTTTAGAAATTTTGGCTAATCTTAATGGTCTCTGTAAATCTTTGGGCAAATGAATGAAAAATTAGCCTGCCTGTTTTGCTTGCAGGAGCTATCATGCGATGGCAGCAGACGATAACCAGGTCTATGTGTTCGGCGGGTGTGGGGAAAAGGGCCGCCTGAACGATCTGTGGGCGTTCAATGTGGAGGAAGGGAAATGGAAGGCCCTCCCCGCCCCGCCTCCGGAGAGCAAACTGGTGCCCAGGGGAGGACCAGGGCTTGTTGTGGTGGACAACAAGGTGTGGGTTATCTTTGGTTTCGGCGGCAAGCACGAGCTCTCCGACATCCACCGCTTCGACCTGTGCACGAATCTGTGGGAAGAGGTTGAGGTGAAGGGAGAAGTCAAGCCCACCCCTCGTAGCGTCTTTGCCTGTGCTGCCGTGGGAAAATACATCGCCGTCTATGGAGGGGAGGTCGATCCCAGTGACCTGGGTCATATGGGGGCCGGCTCCTTCTGCGGCGATGTCTTCGCTCTGGACACCGAAGCGCTGGAGTGGATCCGAGTCGAAGATGTTGGTGGTGAAAGTCATCCTGGACCCCGCGGATGGTCTGCGTTTTCTGTAGGCTCTTGTTGTGGAAGTAAAGGACTGCTTGTCTATGGAGGGAATTCTCCTTCCAATAAGAGATTGGAAGACATATTCTTCCTTCAGTTGGCTGCTTGAGTATTGCATCCAACACCTACTATCTGCTAGCATCTAAAGAACTGGATATGAGTAGTTTTTCAATACAATGTTTGGCTTTCCTTAGGGTGAAGAGCATATAGACTCTTCTGTGTAGTATGGCGTTGTTCCTTGATGTTTTCTGTTGTAAATGATAATCTAAGGCTGTTTTTCCTATTATGAGATGAATTGGAATCTTCATCTATCTGTATATAGAGAGTAGACCTGTTTACAATTTTTGTTACCAATTATTATGCAGGGAACAGGTAGCTCATGTGAAATCCGGCACCCTCGCACAAGTCAATTAGTAAGCTAAACCAGAAAGGTCAAGGAATTTGCACAGTAGATAAAATCATCCACATGTTAGTATCAGATGTCTGACATGGATATTAACTCTGTTGATCATGTAGTTCTGTCTCCAAGCATACTGATACCTGCAACATAATGAGCAGATACTCATAGAGGTAGCAACCTCTCTTAGAGGGCAGAGAGGTAGATTAATGGTCTTTAACATCCCCAATCTCTTCACAATAGCTTTGTTGAATCCTTTTGTAGGGTGATATCGAAATTACGATCATCAGCTAAGATTATTACCAGATGTCTTATATATATTTGAACTTTATTGAGACCATGTAGCTCCTCCACCTAAAGTCATTGATACCTGCTATCGTTATAGCCTCTCTTTTTCCTTTAGGGCATACAGAGGTAGACTTACGGACTTTAACAACCCTCTCTATGCCGAACCCCTTTTCAATGGCTTTGTCGGATCCTTTTGGAGGGTGATTTGGAAATTGTCCATGGTCAAGATGGACACTGCAATATTATCACAAGTACATAAGTAGTTAACAGTTATGCAGTGTTTTAACATTGGTTTATTATTTATGGGTGATTTTCAGTTTTAACTTTTGAGTTTTGATTCTAAGGATGAATTTAAAACAAATTTTTGACTGGTTACTTTTATCATTATTTTTTATTTTGAATAATTTTAATTTTAGAATTTAGTATTTATTAAAGTAACATAGAGATAATTTTTTTTGGCTCATTACCACTTAGATTTAAAAATAATGAATAATGAATTTAAATTACATTATACAATATTTTCGATGTATAAATCAATGTATTTGAATTATATATATATATATATATATTTTCCTGACCCAACTTCCCTGAATCTCTAAAATTCCAGTGCGCTCACACATCCTCCTGTCCCCTTACTCCTGCATCCCCATTCCAAAAACACCGTGGAACATTGGTTTTACTCTCTGTAGATGATCTTTGTAATTTATTGTATATGATCGTTGAGTTCCAAAGCGAAAAGGATCTAAGAGACCTATTTTCTGTAACTGACTTGTCTTGGAGAGAGTTCACTGGCCAATTACCTGTAAATGCCGGCATTAGATGTTTCAACGAAACTACGCATAACCTGAGGAGGTTCCCACAAATGAAGCTCTGTTAACACATATATTATCAGATCCCTTACTTCAAAATAATCTTAATTGGAATGCCAGATTAATAGACAAGGAGGCCTTAATATTTGTCTTACATCATTTGTAAATTTACTCCAGGTTTAAATTCACTACATTACTTGCAGTGAGTCTACAGAATGCCTGCTTTAATAATAGGAACAATAAAACCCTTATATACAGAATAAGTGTGGAATAAGTCAGGTGAACTTCTGTATTGATGTGAAGCAAGCTACTGTAGTTGATAGTAAAGTTAGTTGTGGCCAGTTGTAGACGAGGTGTGTTATAGAGTTATGGGAGTATGATAATTAGTCCACCTTTTGGCCTTTTCCTAGAACTTTGTCTTATATCAATTGTAAATCTACTTCAAGCTTAAATTCACTACGTTACTTGCACAATGCCAGCTCTGATCATAAGAACAATGAAACCCATATATAGAGAATAAGTGTTAAATAAGTCAGGTAAACTTCTGTATTAATCTCAAGCAAGTTGCTGTAGTTGATAGTAAAGTTACTTGTGGCCAGCTGTAGACAAGTGTGTAATGGAGTGTACTTTGTCAAATGAATATTATAGGAGTATGATAATCAGTCGGCCTTTTGGCCTTTTCCTGGAACTGTTTGAGATAAATTGGGTTTAAAACTGATAGAATTGGATGTGAAAATAATATAATTAATTTTCAATTGGGTTTATTTTGAAGGTTGGAAGGAATGATTGTTTTCTATAAATAATAGGTTGAATCCATAGGAGTATATTATTATAATGATTTTTATTTTTATTGTTAATTAGCTTTAAATTCTGAAAAATTTACAATTTATTTTAAATACCATTCTCACAATAATAAAAAAAATCGGAAAAAATGCATTTACACAATGAAAAATCTAAACCATTTCAAAACTTTACCCTAAATATCATTCTCATAATAAATAAACTGAAAATATGTATCTACACAATAAAAAAATCTAAACCATTTCCATTGAACAATTTTACAATGATAGCAACCATTATAATCAAAATTATTTATAAATTATTTAAAAGGAAAATATCACTAAATCATTAAAAGCTTGCTACAAAATAATCATCCCTAATTCCTTATAAATTGGCTACAAAATAATCATCCTTGGTTCCTTATAAATTGGCTACATAGTGATTGAAGAAAAACACAATAATCTTTCTCTTATAAGCAACTTTTACTAGAAGTCTAAAAGAGGATCTTATAAGCAGCCTTATAAACTGGCTACATAGTGATTGAAGAAAAACACAATAATCTTTCTCTTATAAGCTGCTTTTATTAGAAGTCTAAAAGAGGATAAGCAGCTTTTAGTAGAAGTCTAAAAGAGGCTCACATAGATAGTATTTAAAAGAGGATTTATGAGTTTATAGATGGTATTTATTACTATGATGAATTAATGATTTGTTGGAGTAATTTTGGCAAGATTCAAGATTAAATTTGAATTTACAAACATATTTTTATTCTAATAAAAAAAATCTTTAAAAAACAACTTTAAATACCCATAAAAGAGAGGCAACTTTGGAGACCCATAGCTATGTCCTAGCTGCATAATTTTCTTTGCATTTTCACTTGGCTTTTTGTCCATATGTAAGCTGTGACTTCCAAAATGCATAGTCTAATTATTAGACTTCTGATTTTTATTGAACTTTGGATACCCATAGCTATGTCCTTGCTGCATAATTTTCCTTGCATTTTCAATTGGCTTTTTGTCCATCTGTGTAAGCTCTGACTTCCAAAATGCATAGTCTAATAATTAGACTTTTGGTTTTTATTGAAAATATTTTCTAGTAAATTTTATTTTCTTTTTAATAATAAATTTGAACTACATCCACAATCAAATTTCTATAGACAAATACCTTGTGTTAGAGTGTTCCCATTGCATTGGCTTTTGTGTTCACAGAGGCTCCAACATGTAAGACCAATCCTTTCTCGTTTCCTTGCCAATCAGCTTTCTCCAATGCCGTGTCAAGTTCCGAATCATTCTCCTTTCTCTATTGCTCTATTTTAGAGCAGCGGGGGTTCTCCCCTTGTTCCCTGAGGGATCATAAGCTAGATGTCCTGGTCTTTTGGTCCGTTCCGTTAAATTTGTTTCGGGGTTTTGCGCTGCACTTTGATCCTTCGTTCCTTCACTAGTGGTTTCGAGGGCTGCTAGATCACCAAGAGCTTGGAATCAATTGGCACGGGAGGGAGCAGGGTCAGCCTTGGAAGTGCTTTGGTTCATAGACATGATACAAATCACATTTAAAGCGTCACCGTTCATAATCCAAATCTTGATGAAAAACCCCAGTTGCCAATTGGAGTTTGAAGGCCTTCTGTGAGCACAGTTTCGCTAATATCTATTTGGCTCTGCTAATTCAATGGACTTCCTCAACCTATTCCCAATGTCCTGAATAGTTTTTTTGCCCCAAAGAATAACGATAATTTGTCATCCTACAGGCAACAGAATCTGTGTGCAGGTCGGCAGTGGATCGATAAAGGATTTTAGACGACAATGGCAGTTG
Source organism: Pinus tabuliformis (assembly GCA_031772625.1). NCBI lineage: Eukaryota > Viridiplantae > Streptophyta > Pinopsida > Pinales > Pinaceae > Pinus > Pinus tabuliformis. The sequence goes on from CM062811.1 coordinate 319,853,222, forward strand.
TTAGGACAAAAATCGCTGCTACGGTTCTGGTTGACTTTGGGACATTTTTAGGTGCAGAAGACAACCGTTAATTTGCAAAGGTATTGCATTTGGTTGAGAATCTTGCAAATGGCGAAAATGCTAATGACAAATTAATCTGCGTGTAGCAAATCGAAACTAGGAAATTGAAAGTTGGCTTTGAGTTCATTCGCAGAAACCAAAATCTTAACTGTGCATTTTTCTTTTTGTGCGACGCTTTAAAAGAGAGATCCTCCGACCTTTTGCACTCATTCTATAATTTTTCGTGTTATCTCCTTAGTATCTATAACATTTACAATAATCTTACTCCAATCTCTGTGCGCTGTTGCGAAAAAAGAGAGCGCCCTTCTGCTTATAGTTTCATGTGTGATCTTGTTGGCACCTATAATATCGTAGGAGTCACTCTCTTACATTCAACCAATTGGGTGTAATAATTATTTATAAATATAAATCGTGAGAAAGAAAGAAAGAAAGAAATAATTTTAACGTTTACGAGGTTAAAGATAGCCTATGGGACGCCTATGGGATAGATTGTTTCTTCGTCTGCTTGGTGTATTTGACCCTTTTCGTGTGAAGCTTTGCAATAAATGCTCCCAGCTTCCCCACAAACTCCTCACTAAATAGATTATCCCAAGAGCTAGCTGCCAACATATCAACATAACTTTCTCTGTTGTCTTTGAATGCCTCACATTCTAAAATGAAATGTTTTTATGTTTCCACTTTTCCAGAAGAACAAAAAATGCATACTCTTTCCTCCCACACCTAGTTTGGTTTTTTCCAGGAAGTTGATGAGAATTAGTCCTTAACTGAGTAATAATAATTTTGGCTCTCCAAGACATATTGGCCTCTATGTATGCTTTTTGTTGATGACTATGAGTGGGATTAAACACTTCAGTATAGTACTTTTTCTTTCTTCCTACCTCCTTATCCCAAGTAAGTTTGTGGAACTTATCCATAACAAAAGATTTTATCTTTTTGTTGTTTATGGGACACACGTTCAAGCAAATACCCCATTTACTAAACCATTTGTTATTTTGTTGCATCCAAGTTTTTTTTTTTTTTACCTTTTTTTGCACAATCTGTCATTAAAGATAACCTTAGGCCATCTACCCTTTTCCATTTGCTCAATTTTTTTAAATATCTTATGACTCGCACCATAGCAATTGCTTCAATAGGAGTAGCCCTTGTTTCACTTAACAAGATAGCATAAGGAACTACACTTTTAATCTTGAATTTGTTTGTAATCAAACGCTTCTGAATTTTCTCAATTTGTCTCCACTGCATGTCGGATGTACCACTGGCCCATAGTTCACAACCATAGAGAATCCCCAGAATCACTAGAAGCCCCAAAACGAGTTTGAGTGGTTTTCTAGTCCCATAATTCTGCCTCTCTACACTTATTTTGAAAAGCATAAAATGTTTTCCAACCCCCCAATGTTCTTTTCTTTCTACAACCATCCCAGCGTATATTTTTGTTGAAGTCAATTATGAGGTATTTGTAATCCGCAACTTCTTCCAGAATGTTGCCTTCAAACAGAATGTTGCCTTCAAAGTAGAACTTATGTTGGTTACATTTTATATTGAGGTTTTGACCTCTCGCCTAAGCGATTGCGATATGCCGATAGAAGGCAGACCCGATGGGAATTATGGACGCGATTTCATAATATTTGAAATTCGGAAATGCGGGATTTCTTTGTATTTCCCGTGTATTGGGTTTTTTTGGCCAATACGTCATGCGATTGTGATTTGCGATGGAATGGTGGACCCAATAGCTTTATAGATGCGGTTGCATTCTATTTGAAGTCCGGATTTTGCGCCCAATAGTGTATTTCTGTGTATTGGAATTTTGTTCCGTTTTTGGGTTTTCGCTTGAAGAAAGGCCCCGATTCCTTTGTAATTGTCCTTGATCATTGTGCCACGCTGCAAGTGGGCGTTTTGTAACAATGATGTGTTTGTAACGCGCAAAGCCACAGAACCAGAAGCCAGAGGGCCAGTTGAAGAGACAGAGGAATGATTACACACAGAGAAACGGACAGGAAGTCGTAGAGCCAGAAGGATGCCTCACAAAAGCCAGTGAGCACAATTGACAGAGGCAAAGTTTTTGGAGTCGCTTGGGGGTCGAGCGAAAACCAAAGAGCTCAGAGAAGCCAGAGCGAAGAGCCAGAGCCAGAGCCGAAGAGCCAGAGCCAGAGTGTTATAGACATTTTTGGGAGCTGCAACCCCAATCATAAATGTCCATAAACCAAGGGCTCTTAAGTCCCTAAAAGTGTTGTTCCAACCTCCGAAAGAACAAGGTCAACTGATTACATCTTCTCCCAGAAGTTCTCCATGAAAAACTACTCAGAACTGGTCAAAACTGGACCATCTCACCTGCTCCATGGTCAAAGTGCGTTGCATCCAACCTAAATACACACGGGAGGTGCGATGCATATTGAAAATCCCTTCTATGGGGTGCGATGGGCGAGAGTGGACAAATGGCAGGGTCAATCTGCAAGGTGGAGGATCATGGAATCTTCTAGAAACTTCTCATGTGACACTTGCCTCTCTGCATTCGCCCAGGGATGAGTAAGAGATCATCAATCTCCAAGTGGAATCAAGAACTATCAGAGAGAGGACACTAATCAAATCTCAAAAGCTGAATCACCCCCCTTGCAAACATCTATATATGGATCCCTCATCCCAGAGATCCAGAGGCTGGAATTTTGTATCTTGTAAGGAAGTGCTGTTGGTTTCTTGGTGTAACATCATAGTGTTGGGTGATCTAAGCTTTTCATGAGGTGAAGAAGGGCTTTCTTGCTGAGAGGATGATGCTGGGTCAGAACAATTGGTCGTAATCCTCTTTGCTATTCTTGGTTATTAATAAAGCTATTCAAGTTTTCCTCCACATTCTTGTATGATTGATGATATGCATTTGTGTGGTCAATATATATCTGGTATTGTATTGTTTATGATAGTAGATATATGTTCTTGGATAGTGTTATGCTACTTTGACTCTATAGGTGCTCTTTGAAGCTGGGTAGACGAGGAAGCGAGTGGAAAAGATCTATCAGAAGGGAGAGGAATCAAGCAAGGAACCAAGCGCAAGACAGAGGTTGATCTCCTTCTTTCCCCTCTTATCTACTTCTCATAAAGGAAAACGAAAGTGGTTTTAGTTTGTTTGTTTCTAAGGTAGCTACCAGCCTTAGTGGGACTAGCAGCTCTGCATAGACACTAGATTTCCCAATAACAAAATGGCGACTCCACTGGGGACCGAATAGATTGTTTGTTTGTCTATTTTTGTTTGCTTTATAAATTTACAGATGGAGCCTGAAGTCATTCCAGCTAGCCTTCGAACTGCATTTGCTATGCAAGTGCAAAGTAGATCAATGTTGCTTCAATCTATCTCCAGGTTTTGTTTATGAATTGAACAATCGATTTACAAGCTCTCTAATTGCCCTTGTGGTGGCTCTAGTAACCTCCTTAGATCTACCCCTGTGATTTATTTACTGATTACCACTTGCTCGGCCTAAATCCCTTAACTGAGCTGCAAACTGTGACCCGGAACCCAGCTGAAGTCTCGTCCCTGGACCATCGCACTGTCTCTTCTTTGGAATCTGGATGCATCGCACTTCCCGTGTGAAGTAGGTGCGCTGCATCTCACTTTCCTTGTGTTACAGGTGCGCTGATCAGACAAGACCTCTTCTACTCTTAGATCTTGGTTTCTGTGTTCACTCTTTTCAGCTCTATTCAGGAGTTTTGCTGTCTGTAGTCAGTATACCTCTATTGAAACCCCCTTCCTTGCCATTATTCCACCTCCATTGTGCAAAGAACTGTAAATTTTTTTATGTATTTTGAGCCATTTTCAGTTCTTTTACAAAGAAGTAGCGTAATTGAACTGTCGTTTCTTGATTTGAAAGTGTCGCAAGTGTCGTTTTCAGTCATAGAAGAGAATTTGATTGTTCTTCATAGTCGATTACACTGTTACTCTTGTATTTGATTTGAATTAGTAGCTTTTCAAGTGTCAAAAGCAAGTTTTCAATTCCAAATCGCAAAGTGTCGTCATTGTCTTCATTTTGTCTTGAAAAGAAACTTGTTAGTAATGTCGCTTTGAAAAATAATTCAGATTTGCGCTTAGCTTTCTTTTTATCATTCACACGTTAAGAAGGCTGAAAACAAATACATGCATGTGCATTTGTATTTAGACTATTTGTTGGTTTGATTTAGGACAGTGCATATAGTGTGTGCTTTCTGCTCTATGTTGAAAGAATATCGTCTCTCTTTCCTTAGTAACTAGGATTTTCATTGCAAAAAGAAGATTAAACGATTGTTTATCATCTTAGATTGCATTTTAGGAATTGTATATCTACATCACGCGGTGAACCTAAAAGGCAAATTTCTTAAGCAAGATCAACTGTAAAATAAATTTAATGAATCTAAAAACGCTTTGGAACCTAACGCACAACATTTAGAAGTCTAGGCTAGAGACATATTCCGGCGTCGTAAAGCCCGATAACTTTTGTTTTCATCGCTGGTTGGGTGATTCCTCCACTTTGAGACGATAAGTGCCAGTACAGACTTGTGCTCCCACGTACCGTCAAGTATATATTGGGAGACCACAATAGGCTTTATCCTTTATCCATAGGAAGCCGTGTCTGCCGCCCTATCGATCGCAATTCACTGAACACAGCATTCGGGAAGATTGACTGCCGTACCGTAAAAAGTATTCTGCAGTTTTGCGATTGGTTTGGTAATCCCTCTGTCTAGATTTCCAGAGTAGTCTCTTTCGTTCCTTTTCAGACTCCTTAAAGGAAAAGGTCCATCTGAGCACTTGTCACTTCAGGCTCATTAAAAATTGAAGGCGACTAGAGTCATCTTTTGTTTTTTCTCAACTCTTAAAAATTGAAAAAACAAGTTGTGTCAAAGCGTCTAAAATTTATTTTAATAGGAATAAACATCACATTTCCTACGTTGGTCTTAGGTTGAGAAAAATGGAGTCTACCAACCAAGGATTTCCCCTTGGAGGAAATCCTAGTCCTTTCTCCTCTTGGGGAGATGTTGGTGCACCCCATATGGCCACATTGTCGCTTCCAGGATTGACAATTGGCTTGCCCGTATGGCTCTTCTCGACCTCCGTCGTTTAGAACACCGTGATTCCTGAACAATCAAGTTAGCAACTAAACGATACCAAAGTTACCCCCCAACCTTCTACTTCGTCCAATTCTCCCTCTCCTCCTTCCTCTTCGCTTGATCAAGCTGGTAAAGCCAAAAATCAAGTAACTGAGAAGAAGAAGAAAGAGAAGAAGAAGAAGGAGCCAAAGGCGAAAAGGAGCGACCAGGCATCGTCTAGCGAAAATCCACACACTACACCGTCCAGGCCTAAATCGCCATGTTTCATTTTCAAAGGAGACCACTATCATCGAGATTGTCCTTGCATCCCTCGGATCTTAAGGGACTAGTCCCCCCGTTCGCACAATCCGGTGTCATCAACCTCTGATGATCATGTTGAAAATACACCGTCGACTAGTGAAAGTGAAGCCCCTGGACAAAAAGGAAAATGTAAATTTCCTTGTAAACTGTGTGAAGGCGATCACTCCGTCCACCGTTGTCCCTTCTTAGACAAGGCTAAAAGAGTTTTGGACGACCGTCTGGTTTCACCGTTACGACTTCCTCCTAGATATAAGAAACTCTTGCCGAGTCCGTCACTAGTTGAAAATCCGGCTGACACGCCATTGTGGTCGGCCGAAGCGTCTATCATTGAAGATAAACCATTTGAATCCACACCAGACGAAAGTCAAAAGGTCGAGGCGGCAGTTGACCCGGTCTTGCCTTCATAGGATCCATCTTCAGATGATACAGTCACCGGAGAGAACAAGAACGACACCGTCCAAATTCTCTTCGTAAGCACAGACTCCGATGAACATGGGGGCAGTCTACCCGTTCCTTTACCGCAGGAAGGAAGTTCGTCAGAGTCGTATCCGGCCGTCTATTCGGTCCCACCTCCAAGAAACCTAGTTGTTTCCTTCGATTGGAATCTACTAGGCAGACCCCACTTACCGGCTAGTGTGCCATTTCGAATCATTGCTCAAATATATAGAATGGTCATGGCCGGTACCATCATAGATGAAGGGGCTTCTGTGAGTATCCTTTCCTCAACTGCTTGGAAAGCGCTTGGTTCGCCATCGCTTTTGCCTGAAATGAGAAATCTAACAGGCTTTGACAAAGGAACCAGTCGACCGTTAGGGATCCTTCCCAGTGTGCCGATAACATTGAGAAAGAAAACTGTTCACATGAACGTAATGGTAGTCCAAGGACCCCTGGATTATAATCTACTCCTTGGACGTGACTATATTTATTGCATGGGAGCCATTGTCTCCTCACTCTTTAGAGTAATGTGTTTTCCGCATGAAGGAAGAGTGGTCAAGATCGTAGACCAACTTTCATTCCCCGTTTCACACATCACAAATAGTCAAATACCATCCCTGAATGGTCTTTTCATGCAAGGAATGTCTCATCAATCCCTAGTCCGTCCACCTGATGAGTGCGAGTGATTCATGAGGACATGATTGAAACCCAGGGGGCATGCACCCTGGTCTGTTTCGGCAGGAAAACCTTGGGCATAGAGTAGGTTTCCACGAAGGATATATGACTGGTTGACACACCCATCCATTTAGGAAAATGGGGTTAGACCGGAATAAGATACCTCTGTTAAAAGGTAGGCCTTTCCCGATAAAACAAATGTTTTGTCTGCAAATTGAGGGGTAACCTGGAAACTCTACTTCACTATACCTGGGGGCATGCAAACCTTTTGGCATGCAAGCGAAGAGCGACCATTTATTTTTTAAATTTGTAGGTCCTCTAACCCTTTAAACTCGTAGGATTGGTCGTTTCCTAACTTGCATAAAGAAAGGATGCAGGGCAAAGCTTTGAAAAAATGCCATTTTTAAATGAAACATCCTTATTATACGACTGGATCGAGCAGTTTTAACGCGGAATTCAAGCTCGTTAAAAAATAAACACAAGCAATGAGCAAATGTTCCCCCAGAGTTTAAGCTCATTAAAAAATGAACCTATTTCCGGTAAATAACCATCATGAATGTATTATCATCAGCCTTTGAAGCCTTGGTCGTGTTCTCATGATCACCTCCACTCTATATTGGCCGATCATTCACCTCCATTTGATTGTTTACCCTTTTTGAGAAACAGCTGCGAAGAGTGATCCTGTTAGCCATCCTTGTGACATTGCCATGATTGGAAAATTCCAAACCTTACCTGGAATTAGTTGCTACCCAAATTTATCACTCGTTCCTCAAAAAACGAGTCTCCTTTAAGCTCTTTTCAACTGACTCGTAAAATATGAAAAGATTGTCGAGTAATTGGCCTCTCCAGCTTGTTAAAGTGATCGAAAGTGCTATCCCTCCTTTAGATTTTAATCTTTTTTGGACTTGAGGGATTATTACACAAAAATATCGAGCGCTTGTTTTGTTCGACTCGTTAAAAGTACTGAAAATTCATCCCTTTTGTATTGTTTAATACTTTTTCAGGCTCAAGGGATTATATGACGAAAAAGGATTATTGGAGTTTTCTTTACGTCCTTTTTCAGACTCTCTAAAATTGAAAAGGAACGAGTTATCTTTGTCGTTAAACTCGTTAAAAACGAATAGCGACAAACTTGTCCATACAGACAAGAACGAGTTTCACTATCGCTAGGCTCGTTAAAACATAGCGATGGGTTTGCCCGAAGGACAAACTATAGAACAAGCATATGTTATACTCCTCAAGCTTGACAAAAATAAAGAGGTACTGGTCAGCAATGACTGGGGAAAAATTGGGAAGAAAACTTGAAGAAACTTTATTGGTAGCAAGTCGCTCTAGAACATGACACTTTCACTCTGCATTCGAGTCGGGTTGGGTTGTTCCCGTTCACTGGTCATATCACCATGGGTCCATCACACCATCCATATTTGGGGTTAACGCTACCAATCCATCATGTCAGTGTCACCGATATGTTCAAGAGAAGTCGCTCAGAGAATTCACCTATGTCTCATCCACTGCAATACATTTACGCTCCATCCTTTCATGACCGCCACCCTGAACCTTATATCATCAGATCGTTTTCACCTCCATTAAAATCATTTGCTCCGTTCCGTGTCATTGATGTGGGATTCACTAAGGCCCTCCTATGACAAATCGCTTCTTGTCGACATCAGCTCATTATCTAGGAAGTCGATCTAGGAACAACCCTTTCAGTACTTTGAAGCTTGCATGCCTCAATGGCAAGTTTCTCACTTCCGGCGACAGGTTTACATCAATGGCCTTCGACCGAAAGATTTTGCGTGGTGTTCGATGCCAAGTCCCTTTATTCACATCACGTGAACTATACTGTAGTACCTTGAGGGTCATCATCATTATCGGTGATTCCTCTCGCGCTTGTTAACAGCTTACATCATTGGCTGGTAATAAGGTGATGTCTTTCCATGTTCGACTCCAGAACATCTCTCACATGGATCGACTTGTACTTTGAGTGAAGATCGAACGAGATTGAAGACCCCGGATCTAGTTTCATCCATTCAGGCTGCGATATATATTCAGGAAAATAAAGACATCAAATGTACATCATTAATGCACAGATAATCATCCAATCCAAAGGATGATGGCTCTACCAGAATCATCAGTCTGCACTCAGACGATTGTCTATCTTATGTACATGAAAATGAATTTATAAAGCTGAGCATGGGAATGCCCACCTCAGCTAGATCATGAAAATATTATGAAGATAATGTATTGTATTGTATCTTATTACAGGTCGCCTTCCAGCTCGAAAAAACTTCAGATCCTCATGATAAAGAATTTCACCCGACATCGACAGATTAACGACCTCACGCTTTAGAGGGCAACTGTTATAGAAATTTTTGGGCACTGCAACCCCAATCATAAATGTCCATAAACCAAGGGGTCTTAAGTCCCTAAAATTGTTGTTCCAACCTCTAAAAGAAAAAGGTCAATTGATTACATCTTCTCCCAGAAGTTCTCCATGAAAAACTACTCAAAACTGGTCAAAACTGGACCATCTCACCTGCTCCATGGTCAAAGTGAGTTGCATCCCACCTAAATACACACGGGAGGTGCAATGCATACTGAAAATCCATTCTATGGGGTGGGATGGGCGAGAGTGGACAAATGTCAGGGTCAATTTGCAAGGTGGAGGATCATGGAATCTTCCAGAAACTTCTCCTGTGACACTTTCCTCTATGCATTCACCTAGGGATGAATAAGAGATCATCAATCTCCAAGTGGAATCAAGAACTATCAAAGAGAGGACACTAATCAAATCTCAAAATATGACTCACCCCCCTTGCAAACATCTATATATGGATCCCTCATCCCAAAGATCCAGAGGCTGGAATTTTGTATCTTGTAAGGAAGTGCTGCTGGTTTCTTGGTGTAACATCGTAGTGTTGGGTGATCTAAGCTTTTCATGAGGTGAAGAAGGGCTTTCTTGCTGAGAGGATGATGCTGGGTCAGAACAATTGGTTGTAATCCTCTTTTCTATTCTTGATTATTAATAAAGCTACTCAAGTTTTCCTCCACATTCTTGTATGATTGATGATATATGAATTTGTGTGGTCAATATATATCTGGTCCTATATTATTTATGATAGTATATCTATGTTCTTGGATAGTGTTATGCTGCTTTGATTCTATAGGTGCTCTTTGAAGCTGGGTAGACGAGGAAGCGAGTGGCAAAGATCTATCAGAAGGGAGAGGAATCAAACAAGGAACCAAGTGCAAGACAGAGGTTGGTCTCCTTCTTTCCCCTCTTATCTACTTCTCATAAAGGAAAACAAAAGTGGTTTTAGTTTGTTTGTTTCTAAGGTAGCTACCAGCCTTAGTGGGACTAGCAGCTCTGCATAGACACTAGATTTCCCGATAGTGAGTGACCCCTATAAAGGAGTAGGGGCGATGGCGGCCTTAACAGTCGAGCGTGCTTACGCACCCTGCCGGTTCAATTTACTTATTTGGTGGCCCCTCTCAAATAAGTAACTAAAGAGCAACTAAAGTTTCAATTTACTTATTGGGTGGGGGGGCTTATGGTCGAGCCCCGTTGCCGGTCCTTTGGTCGAGCGGCTTCGCTCCTTTTCATCATGTCTCTTTCCATTTTAGGCAGGATGGACGGGTGCTCGATGAAATGAAGGGAGGGCCGGGAAAAAGGTAACCTGCGTTAGCTTTGGTTCCCCAGTTCAGGGTATCGTTCGGGTATTATCTATCATGAGCCTACTCAGAACTAGCTGATTCTCGCATTTATGAGATCCCGAGTCTCCAAGACAGAGAGCCATAGCCGAGAGAACAACAAAGAGATCAAATGATACATCTGTTGCTAGTGCCCAAAGTGTGTTGAAGATAGAAGAAGGTATTCCAGAGACAATGAAAGAATTCTGAGGGAGTTGGTGCAAGCTAGAGCTCAAGATAGCTCAGAGCGCTGATTGAAGGAGTCTAGTCCAGAGAAGCCTAGATCTGTCTGCAGAGTATGGACAACCAACGGAATAAGATGGTATTCTAAACCCATAGGTTTAGTTGTAAACCAATGGAGTTGAGCGTGAAGCTTGTAAAAGAATTTATGCCATAATCCCAGAGAGCTTAATTGAGTTGACTACAGCTCACGGAGACGTAGCCCAAGAGGTTTGGGTGAAATCCATATTATATTGTTGTCTTATGTGTTGGATGGTTTTTTGCGTTATTTACGGTTATGTGTGTTTAAATATCAGCATAAGAAAATGTACATAAGCACTTGAATAGTCTAAAAACAAACACAAGCATACACCTATTTCAATTGGTTAATCATAAGCTAGATTTTGGAAATATTTAAGCTTTGGAAATGGGAGAGGTTCTTGTAAGCTAACAAGAAGCCTTTAGTGCCCCATTTTCAGATCACGATTGCCCCATGGTTTAGAGATATATTGCTGCTATGGCTAGATCTTTTATGGCAATGACCTATGTCAAGATTTATGAGAAGCCAAAATTTTGGTCATGATCCTCACCACTTCTCATTACTGCAAAAATCTTGTAGCACTATAGTGATTGTGCATGGTGACTTTTGTAAACACTCACTATACAAAAGATCGATATGTATTACCAATGCTAGTAGAGTAGTTTGACAATAAATGTTTTCAATAATGTTTGTTAGGGTTGAGAATAGGGACTAGAACTAGAATCAAGAGAACAGAGTTCCACTCAATGATGTGAACCATCCTCCATCATGGTGTTATACTTATAGTGAAGCGTGGCATATAGTAGGATTTTTTTTCACAACCTTGCTAGCCTCATCGTGGGAATTATAGGAACATAAGTTACAATATAAAGGATTATCCATAATTGATCGAAAAATGGGAGGCACATGAAAAGAGATAATGCCACACTAGCATGGTGAATTTTGAGCCCATTATCCTTTGTGTCAACCTATTAGGCTTGCATACATAGGTATTAATATCATCACCCATGTTGGGACCATGTGATAGCCCTTTTTTCTACCCCTCTTGTAAAATTCACTATGAATTATAATTCAAGTAAATAATAAGGAAATATAAATAATCATTGGGTTGGACGAATGGACACAGATTCATAGACAAGAGGAAGAGTTGTTTGCGCTGAGTGCAAACCAAACCACCTCAATTATTCCCCACCTATCTCCCTGATGGAAGCATAGCCCTGCTAGTGCATACTTTGAAGATGTATGGAAACTTGCAAAAAAGGACGTGCCACACCATCTTTAGTCTCAAGAGACGCGTTGAGGGAATAATGTCACACATGAAAGGGACGTGAAGAAAGCAATTATAACAATGGGAAGTGTGAGAACATAGAGGAGAAAAATTGGGCCATTGGTTAGTGCCACCATACCTCAGTACACCATGACTTGAGTGGAGAAGAGGCAAGGAGCTACCACATGAAGGGGGTTATCATTCATTCATGGAAAAAAAGGGGGGAGTGTAATGTCCTACTTGATCCTATTATGTTAATTTTAATTAGTGTTTAGTTAAACTAAAAATATTGACTTATATTTATTAAGTAATATTGGTATATACCTACACTTGTGAATCTATAATTTTACTGATATGACTTTTTATTATTTGTTATTATTTAATTATTAAGTTTCCAAATTATCTTCTCCAGTTTATTTATGAATTAAATATATATGTCAATTCTCAAGGTGTCTTCTCAAATTTATTTTTGGATAAGATATGGTCTTCTCCAATCCAATTTATTTCTGAATTAAATATCAATATTTCAATTCCCAAGGTTTTCCAAGTTGTCTTCTCCAATACAATTTTGAATTAAATATTAATATTTCCATTCCCAATGTGTCTTCTCAAATTTATTTTTGGATAAGATATGGAAAGGAAAGTCAAGGTCATTAAATTAAAAGGATGGGGGGGTATTCATGACATTAATGGCAAGTGGTTGAGGTGGATGAGAGAAGAGACATAAAGAGAAGGAGGATGAGAGGAGAAGGGGGAGATTTATGTTCTTTATTTTGGGAGGTAAATTCAACTGGGTAGCCTAGCAGGAGCATCCCAACCAAGCCACTGGAATATGTATTCTTCCATTTGTTGTTTTATTTATGTAAATTGTTGCAAATGAAATTTCTTACATGTTTAATATGTTGTAAATCAAATTTTAATTGTCTGTTATTATGGAATAAATGTGAGTTATAAACATGTTCTTTTCATTCTTATTGTAATTAAATTAAATGATAATGTTTGTTTAGTTAGAAGATCTAGGTTAGGTCCTCACAGGGAGAGAATAGACGAAAAAGAAGGGGGGAGTAGGAGAAAACAATAGTGTAGGAGCAAGGAGTACAAGGGAAGGGAAGCCACAAAACAATCTTGTGAAAATCTAGGACCTCGTTCCCTACATCTTGGTTATACCTTATTCCATTTTGGTATTAATTTTCCCAAGAGAGCACATACAAGGGTTGATTCACTTAGTTCTTACCTTTGCATGCTGGGAAAACACCTTTGGAGTTAAATCATAATTCTAGACTGGGAGAACCTTCCCTGAATTCCTGGTTGAAATCCCACTGATTGAGTTTTGAGAGTTTAAGGGAGCCACTGTAGTGTTCTCTGCTTGGGAGTAGGTGATAGGCCACTTGAATAGCGGACTCCTCCTCTTGAATTCTTGGGTGGCTGATTAATGGTGTGAATACCCTTGAGCACTTAACTCCTCAGACTCTGAATCTGGCCCATGGGTGGTTATCTGCAAGAAATATTGCAATCCAACTAGCTTAAAGATGGGTGAAGAGTTGAAGTCCCCCTCTCAGTTCCTAGCCATTCACAGATTATAAGATAAGTGTTGCTTGTATATTTATTGCCTTTAATAATGTATTTTGTTACTATATAACATTGGATGGATTACCATTGTTAATAAAGGGCTATGCAACCATATATACATTTATAATGAAATGTGATGCATGGTTGTTCTCAAGGTCTACACGGCTTGTAGGTTCCTTAATGCACTTTTATACTTCCTAAGATGAAAGGTTCATTGCATGTCTTTTGTGAATGTTAAGGATCTAATTTAATATACTGTGGAGTTAGAATTTCCATAGCTTAATTATTGTCATTACTGGAGGGTCTCTATGTTGAGTACTATTGGTTTTGGTTTGTTCTAAGGAGTGTATGTTGCTCATTACGCGTTATTATGGGCCCTTGTTGTATAATTGAGTATTGCCTCCTAGTTATTGAATATACTTGAAATAATGCAATCAAGCATGAACATGCCAAGGGTATGAAGAGGTGACTCGGGACCCTTGTGGAATAGGTCTTTTTCTTATGTAGTGGGGTCACAGAGTGCAATAACCATGGATTTGGCTTGAATGACAACGGATTTATGTGCGAGGATTTGTGACTAATTGCTTATGATGTTATGATGTCTTGGCTTATTTAGTTTTTCAAAGAGATGTATATCTTTATGTGCTACAAGGCGATGGTTGTGAATTGGATTGTCTCACTCGTGAGGGGCTTGATAAGAATTTACTTGCATTGCCATGTTCACCTACAAAATGAAAGTTTTACTTATATTGAGTTTCCTTAAATAATGCAACTTCATGTATGTTTGTGTTAGTTATAGCACGGCTGTGCATGAAAGGAGATGGAGAGGCATGACCTCGAGGTCGAGAATGGAAGTAACTCTAATGATTGGAGGTTCATTTAAATAATTTCTCTACGAGACTATTATGAGGGGTAAGATCCATGCACCGAGTGCAAAACAGGCTTTCAACTTTGCCAATATCCACCGCATGCGAGGAACAAAAACATAAGGAAAACTCTCTAAATATTGAAGGGATTGATGTAGATTTCTTTCCATCACCTGGCAAAGGGTTTCTCAATTCGCAGCTTAGGAGCAGGGCAGGCTTGCCAATTTGATGTGACCCAGGGAGATGGGAGCTGTAAGACATAAATTATGTCCATCGAGGAATGTGAATAAATCCCATTGGTGATTGTGGGCCCTGTAGGGTTCCCCATTGGTGTTGTAGCAGACAGGAGTTGGGGCACGATTAGGTGGAGGCTCCATAAATTGGGCTCCACCATTGTCAACACACTTCTATGAAAAATCCGCAAACCGTTGTGATCCCCCTTAATTAATCCTCTCCCTAATAAACAAAACTCAACCTGAAGAAAAATTGTTTAAAATTAACGGTAGGTGGGGCCCTACCGAAATGGGTGTTATAAGGAGTTTTTAAATCATTGCAATATGATATGTTTCATACTTATACAGGTTCTTTATTTGACATTTTGAATTGACAAATTGAAGCTCCATTAAGCATGCAAGGTCCTCAAATGACTTACCAGGTTATGTCTCTTTTTATATAGACCTAAGCTATGGTCAATAATGACAATTAAAGGGTTAATATATATTGTTATAAGTCATTTTATAACCTTAAGAAAAAAATTCATAGCATCAGATTTTAGATACTTCTTTGGATATCCAACAAGCATGATTGGATCAAAGTACCTGTTATCACTGAAAATTCTGTTGCCAAAATTGCTCAGACTAGCTTAAGGACAAAGTGTTTTCGCAGCGCATGACTTTTTAACAGTTTCGCAGCGCTACCTGTTTAGGTGATTTCGTAGCGTGCTACGAAATTGGGGATTTGTTCGAGTTTTCAGTGGAGGTCCAAAATCCTAGCATGCCTATTGAACAGAGTTCTGAAAGAGGGAGTTAGAAACAATGAAAAGGCGCTTGGAAGAAGTGGCGGTGTTTATGTTCCTCCTTTCAAGCTGGCGCAAATGATGAAAGATTTACAAGATAAAAGCAGCTTGGAATATCAGTGTATGTCTTGGGATGCTCTTCGTAAAACTATCATGGGCTTGTATAAAGTGAACGCATCAAACATTAAAAGCATTATTCCAGCTTAGATGCCTTTCCGCTAGCTGGCAGAAGCATTACAGCACGGTTGTCTGAGTTTGACATTATAGCAAAACAAGTGGAAGCAGGGGAAGGCTGGTTCTCTAAGTTGCGTTGTATGTGGCAGGAATTCAAAGGATTTTATTGATACTCATAGCCTTGTTATGCATGCGTATTATTCTCAAGAGGCTTTCCCCAAATCTGAAGCAGCGGGGCGAATCCTGGGACAATTATTGTAGTCGTTTTCAGGTTATTGTTCACGGCGTGGTTAACATGCAGCTACCGAATCAATGGCTCTGGGATATGATCGATGAGTTTATTTATCAGTCCCGGTCGTTTTGTCAGTATCGTGCTAAGCTCAGGAACAAGAGCTGAACCAGAACAGGTTAGGCACCGTTGACAGATGATAGTTGGCTTATCAAGTTTGACCAAGTTAGAGCAGATGGATTTTCTCGTTTGCGTGGTCTGTGGGTGTTTCGAGACATTGTGGCACCTATCCTTATGAAGCTTTTGACAGCCCTCTGCGTTCCTTACGTGTTTGTTCGGGGCCTGTTTCCTCTTTTTGGTTATTCTCTTATCATCAACTCTGCAGCGTACCGATTTGCATGGCTGGGATGCCTTACTTTGGGATTGCTATGGTATTGTATTAAAAGATTTCACCAGTGGTTTATGAATCTCCATAATGCTATTTTTGATGATCGGTATTTGTGATGATCGGTATTTGATAGGGAGGAGGCTACATAACTATGGGGAGAAGCATTGAAGGATACAGGATTTCATCTAGTTGACATTGGTGGTGGTTTTTCAGAGCTGTTTGCTCGGAAGGATGAGACAGAGATAAAAAATATAAAAAGGGCATCGATTTTGTGTGCTTCAGTTCTCAATAATTATGTTAGGCCTAAGCTTGAGGTGATCATTGATGAGGAAAAGAAGGTAACCCACTCTAGCCTTATGGAGGATACAGAGAATGTGATTCTGAATCCCAGCATAGCAAAGGTGAAACTGAAGGTGGAGAATTATCTGTTGCCTAATTTTGACCCCGACAATGCAACCTTTGAGCATCTCATGTCTATGATTTTAATGGTGAACGAAAAGTTTCGGGAAAATGTGCCAGCATGGAAATGCTTTCATGACAGGGACGATGCATTTGAGGGTTTTCTTAAGACGAGTTTTGTTACTGAAGCGCCCACCCTTGGTTCAGTTTTTGGGTAGTGAACTTAACATCAAAGTGACATATAAAATTCTAGGTGGAGCAATGGTAATATCATCTGTATTATGCTGGCGAAGTATTCAAGTTGACTTTATTGAGACCGAATTGGAATATCTAGAGCCAAGTAGTGGTGTTAAGATTCACCCAGATCAGAAAGGTGCAGATAACCTGCCTCAGATGCGTGCAGTTTTGTGGATTAATGGTCGTAGAGATAATTTGTTAGCAGTTTTGTGCTTTTAGAGAGCCCTTAACAGGAGTTTCTTGCCAATGGAATTTGGGTAGTTTGAAAGGGCCCAATATGTGAACATCGAAACAGACTTTCCAAGGAGTTGGATGGAGGTATACCAGGATCATGGCGTGCAAACATTGATTTATATGCAGTGTGGCGAGATACCATAGAGAGAATCTTGCAATTATTTTATCAGCATTCAGTTACTGAAGAATGGCAACAACATTCAGTTACTGAAGAATGGCAACAACAGCTACTGACAGTGAGGAGCCATCCTTGTATACTAAATGGTGTTTTATGGTGCAAATCATACATTGGCATTATGCAGAAGGGTTACTCCAACGTCCTCAAGTCATTGATTGGGTTCTTGGTATGGAGGGTTTTGTTCAAGGTATTGGCAAAGGTATAATTGAAGTAGCAGTGGAAAGGATGCCTGATGAGCAGCTACTAATCTGTATACCAGTTACTCAAGTTATCAAATTACATTCTTTGGTAATTAAAGGTCTTACCGAGGAAGTCCAAAGATAGCGAAACTATTTGCAAATAGCACCTGAGCAACTGAAAACTTACACATTGATTTGTGAGTCAAACTTGAGGCCACTGTTTTTAGTGGCACTGTTGCAGTTTTTGAAAGGGGAGCAGACCATTGTTTTCACATCTTCTGTTGTTTCTACCCATAGGTTATTTACCTTATTGAACTGTTTCGAAGGGCTGGCCTTAAGGATAATTGAGTGTTCAAGCTTACAACATCAATCTTCACGAAGTAAAGCGTTGGATGCATTTAGGGCAGGGTTCCTGGTATACCTGGAAATTTGATTAACTTTTTCTTGTATGTTGCAGAAGAAGTTAGAAGTATTCTTGCATAGCTGGGTTATGCGTAGTTGGAGGAGATTATTGGAAGAACAGTTTTGCTAAGACCAAGGCGCATATCCCTCATGAAGAATTAACAACTGGATATCAGTTATTTGCCTTCTAGTGTTGGACGACCAAAATGGAGCAGCACATCAAAGACCGACAAACAGGGGCCTATGTTTCAGGGTAACAGAAAAGATGTGTCATTGAAGACAAACATGGAGCATTAAAGGTTCATCACAGTTTTCTCAGCCAAACTCCAGATGTCAGAGAACGAAAAGGATTGAAGATCAAGACTGTTATGGAATTTGAGTCCTATTTGATCTAGAAGTCTAAAAGATCTAGTAAAATTAGAACTTTAATTGTTTTATGATTCTAGCGCTGTCAATGAGTAGTCAGTTGTAATTATTAGTTAGTTAAAAGTTAGTAGGTGTCATCATAGGTAGTTATCGAGCTCCCCTCATGCTGGAGGAGGAAGCTCGAATGAGATAGGATAAGCACTCTATAAATAGCCAAGAGAGTGATGTAATAGAGGTTGGATGTTTTGGAGAAGACTGTTTTGGTTTATGTATAAACAGATTTCAGTAATGCAAATGACTGTTTTTTCTTCTTAGGATTCACAATGGATCTTCTTGTTCAAATGTGTGATGGTATATTTTCTTTAATGTTTGTTTACAGTTTTGTTAATGCATAATCACTCAGAACTCATGGATCATGCTCTGACTTCCTGTATGCCTTGGCAAACTGTGGTTTCAAAGTTATGTTTGAACATTTAGATGTTAAGTGCCCTGACTTCTATGAAAAGATAGTGTTGTTGTTTACTGAGATATGAGTGACTCCATAAGCCCAATGGGAATCAATTCAATGTTGTCCAGCCAGCATACTTGTTCATGTGTCTTATAAGAGTTAGCCATCTTGTCATTAGTCAACATTCATAACCTTTGAGAGAGCCCTCTCAGACTAAGGAGGCTAAGCCTTAGTCAAAAGCCTGGTTTGAAGTAGTTACACAGAGTCTTACTGATCAGCAGCCTATCAGGGTCCTGATTTTGTGATAACAGTACCATAGGATTTAGAAATTATTATTATGACTTTATATGCTTTGGGTCATTGTCAAGGGTTATCCTAGCTAATACAACTTTCACCAACATCCTTTTGCAAAAGGTCATAATCTAATGTTTCGGGCCCTTGAATTCAAGTGCATAATCCATCACATGTAAAAAGCATAGAAAGTTTTATCCAATGTATATATGAGTTATGGGATATGTAAATGGAACGAATGCTTTATAACTTTACTATTAACAATTTTGGTCTCCATAACAAATGAACCATTATGATATATCCATCTCTAGTTTGGTGGGTTTTTAATGCACATTGATGAAAGATATATGCCCCTATTCGCAAGAGATATGATAGATGATGTTCCATTGTCACATTTAATGAATGTTTCATATTGAACTGTAACATGTGACTTGAAGAGAAGCCACCAATCAATCTTACTGACATGTCTGAAATTTTGGTATGAATACAATAATTTTAATTTGCGTCACTACAACAAAAAAGGTCATTAGTGAGGGTCATGCTTTAAAGGTCTGTCACCATTGTCACATATGGTGACAGTCATTAAAAAATTGTTGTTGTAAGTGTATATAGTGATGGTCCTTTAAGGTTTGTCACCAAAGCCATTTTCAATGACACTTTTGGTGAGGGTCGTTAAAGGCCCATCACTAATTCTCTCTTTGGTGACATTTCTAGTGACGATCATTTATTTACCCTCACCAATGCTCTTTTTGGTTACTTTTGGTGACAGTAAAAAAATGTTCGTCATCGTTGATCATTCTAATGAGTTTTTAATGACGTTATGTACTGGTTAATATATTTTTTTTGTCAAAAGACAATGATTTAAGACCATTGTTGTAGATTCTTTTTCATTATGTGTCCAAGTCCATCATGGTCAGAGTCAGTCAATTTGCTAAGAAGTAATTAGTGTGTATCATTTCCCTCAAGTAATGAGAATATAGTTTTCCTATGAGTCAACACACGATTCATCTCTATTAGGTTTATTGTCTAGCAAATTCCCTTTAGATAAAGTTCCACTAGTGTGTGTAGGAACTATATTATTTAATACATAATCAAGCTCTATCAATTCTATTAATGAGAGAGACTTGGCACTCCTCAACAATCCTGGCACATTTTAACATGTTTTGGCACACACTAACTTTCCTTGGCACCTCAGATGTCTTGGAACATCTTTGTACGTAGAACATCTTGCCATGAATAAGATGTGCAAGCACATGTTAGCATGCCCTAGCACAACATAGAACTCTCCTAGCATGTGTTGGCATGCCCTATAGTCCCTAGCATGCCCTGGAACACCTTGACATGCATTGACATACATTATCACTTGGCACACATTGACACTTTGCATGTATTAGAACATATTATAGTGTGCCTAGCATGCCCCTTTTGAAAAAGATAATGTACTGACTTATTAACCATTTTATGTGTTCATTTTCTTGCATTTTAACTTGGTTCTTCCTTTTGTTGCTTTGACACTCCTTGACACACATTGGAATACTGTTGGCTTAGTGGGGCTTGACCCAGGTTCAGAGGTGATTTAGCCAAGCAAATCCCAGAACTACTGGCCCTTCGGAAACAGTCTGTCGAGTGCGGACTGAGGTCTCACCTGAAGTAGTATGGGAGGGTGCTAGAACTAGGTTTCCACACCCTTGGGATGTCTGATGGGCTTCTGGAGGTCCGCGGTCTGACTTGTCGCTGCGCACACTTGCGATCCCTTTGTGACCTGCGGTGCAGCTTCCGCGCAGCCCTACTCGGGGCGCGACCCATATAATACCCAAGTTCCTTGCTATTTAAATGATTACTTAACTTGTGTGTGTGAGATTTATGGTTATTACAACATAATCATCAATCATATCAGTGCGCGCAATGTATAAACGAATATAAACATAAAGAAGATAATGCACAAAAATTACATCGAATTAGGATAAACTTCACTTTATTAGCTTTATGTCCCACTTACAGACTCGACTCCGCCCTGCACACTCAGCTGCAGGGGTCCACCCACTCAGCTGCGTACTCTTCTAGGCCTCTACGCAGTCAACTGCAAATCCTCTTCCTACTACTACAACCCAAGACACTTATAACTCTACTCTAAGCTCGAACCATTCCTTTTCTACTCTCTCTATTCTTAACTACTTTTACAACTTAGAGCCTCACTCTATTTATACAATCCCATAGTCCGCAGACCATGGGTAGGTCAACTTTACACTAATTTACAATACAATGTTTAGGGCGGACAACTCTATGACTCAATTGTACACTTCGTGCTCCGCGCCCGCAATTCGCGGAGTTTTACAACATCTTTGACCAAAACTTGGGCTTTGAGCCCCAAAACCTATTGTGGGGGGATTCCATGCCCAACAGGCCCCCAACACAATCATCGTGACTCGTCTCGAGTCACTCTGCTGGTGCGGCGATCTTGGCACGGAGCCTCTCCAACCATTCCTTTGCTTCCCAAAGGTCCACGGCGTACTATTCTGCAGTCTGTTGGATCTACTACATTCCTGCTTATGAATCATCCGCGTTTGACTCGTGTCTCTTCTTTGATACCGACTTTTGTTGCTTGTGTTTATAGTCCCACGCCCTTGCCCGGCTCCTCGAGCCGCGAAGAATGTGCTTCGGGTGATTAGTCAGAGAGTTGGCCCACCCATGTAGGGTTTCAAGTGGCTATCATTGACCTTCCCTGGGAAGTGTTCTCCATTGAGCTTGACTAGCTGGACCGTGCCTCCGTCGGTGACCTCTTTTACCACATATGGTCCCAGCCAGTGCATTATGAATTTTCTCGGAAAATTTTCAAACTTGCTATCATACAGTAGCACTAAGTCGTTTACCTTGAAGGTGCACAACTTGATATGGAAGTCGTGCTAGGCTTTTTCATGCTGCTTTTGTACCTGCTAGTGGAATCCGACCAGAAATCATTCTTCATCAAGCTCTTCTAATTGCGCGAGCCTTTCTTCCAAAGCTTCGTGGTTTGTCATGCCTGCGAGTGCTGCTATTCGTAGACTAGGGATGATGTATTCCATCGACATGGTTGCTTCCATACTATAGACCAACCGGAATGGTGTTTGTCCCGTCAATTTTTTGCATGTTGTCCTGTACGCCCATAACACAGCGGGTATGCATAGGTCCCAATCAGTTTGTTTCGTCTGGTAAACCTTGTTTAGTACTCTACGCACTCTATCGAATGCCTCGTCGAGGAGAATTGGTAATGCTCGTAGCCCTTCTTGTTGCTACGGTTTGTTCTGATTCTCTAGGCTGTGCACTTGTGCAGATTGTACAACATATGCCTGCACCCATCGGGAAAGGTGGGCGCACAAGTCGTTCTGGCCCAGCTGATTGGTTTTCGTTCGAAATTGGGTTTTTCCAAAACGTAGGCACATCATCCTTCTGCATACGCGCCAATCTTCAAAAGTTCCTTGGTGCATACCCCACCATCGTGCAGGTGTTGCAAGCAGTGCCCCTTTCAACGCATCGAACCACTGCTGCTCTGATACTGCTTCCGAATTTGCTCAGAAATTCGTCCACTGCTGACAATCCATCATATGTCAGCAACTCCCTTTCCTCTATTTTTATGCAACGCAATGACCTAATCATCATGTTGCAGTTCAACGTTGTTACTTCGTGCAACCGATTCTGCCATCACTCTATTTCTTCGTCTGAATCTGAAGTGCAAGAGCTTTCATGCTCCCACGAAATATTTCCATTTGTAGCCAGATTCACCCAATCCTCTCCTTGGGAAGTTATCTTGTAGATACAGCTGAGATCGCCATCACTATCGTTGTCGTGCACCAGTTCAGTGTATCGTGTTCCCTCGGCTGGGTCCAGTGGCACTACTACACGCAGTGACTTTTTCTCAAAGGTAATTTTGCGCTTCTTCAGATTTATGACTTCGTTCATATCGGTAGCCCAGTCTATTCCTAGTAGCGCGGGATAGGGATCGTTGTCATCAACAATCTCTATCACTTCAAAATCCGCTTACGCGCTTGCGCCTTCAATATCAACTGTCACCCCTTGCAATCTTCCCATGGGAAAAATCTTCTATTGGTTCGCCATTCGTAACTGAATAGGGGACCATTGCAAGGCGGGTCTGACCATGCGTTCCCATGTTTGCTTTGGTAGTACATTCGTGTCCGAACCCAAATCTAGGATTACCTGATCCATTTCGTACTCGCCTATTTGCGCAGTCAACTTCATCTCCCTTCCTGTGCGCAATGCATGCTTTCCCAGTTTTCAGACCATGTGCGATTCTACTGACCCCGCGCACCTAGTGATAAGGTCCTGTAGCCCTTTGACTGCCTTGTTGTCACGCAACAGTTTCATGCATGTCTCCAGAAAGGTAGTGAGCATGGAAGGATCCATCCCTGGTTCTAGTTGATCCTTACTACCTGAAGTGGAGACCTTTGTGAAGCTCTTCTTAGCTTCCATGAATGTCTCCTGCGTGCGTTCTAAATCAAACTCGGGTTCCTTTGTAAGATCCTTGCGAACCCACGCACTTTCTTCTGGCTGCTTCCCTTTACCATCTCTCGTTGTCATACCGCTCCTGAGCATCATGTTTACATTTGGGTCTTCTTCGCGTGGTTCAAACCTCATCATTTGTAAATTCTGAGTCAAAGGGAGCTGGAGTACCCCCTTTTCGTGCATCTTCGCTATCAGCGAAGCGAAATCTTCCGCCTCATGATCAAACTGATTACAGCACCAACATGATATCCTAGTCGGGTTCGTACGATCGCGGGCATAATGCCCTGGCCCTCTGCAATTGTAACAAATAATCTGTCCGCAACCCCTTCCTGGTCCCATTCCACCTCGACTCCGACTGCGCCCCTGAAAACCAGAACGTGCCATCCCTACATTTGGGTTGAGGGCTTGTGTTTCAGATTGCACCTTGTAGGTAGGAGTCCGATCCATCATTAGTTCATAGCTTCGGCAGGTGTGTTCGTCATGGCCTACCAACCTGCAGAAATTACAAAACAACAACTGGGACGCCTGCGTATACTTCTGAAACAAATGACAATGATTTGTGGTATGTTTTCCCCCTATGTGGCAGATTGCGCACCATAATGCAAACACCGTGCTCGGCCCTGCCTGTGCCTCCAGTATTAATGGCATTGGCCCTCCTCCTGCCAAGTAGTTCATGAATACTAGACAGTGATCTTTGTCGTGGCCCTGGCCTTTGCATTTTATGCACCATACTTCCTCGCGCACCTCTGGCTGAGGTGCCCTATCCTGTTTCAAACTCTGCATTTCCAGACACAGATTTTGTAGCTGCACGTGGATCTGTTGGACTCCCAATCCAGGGTCTTGTATAGGGGTCTCATGCAACCTCATTGCCATCTCCAACGCTTCGGCTTGGGTGGAAAGTTTTTGCTGTGACAACGCCATCCTTAAGTGTGGCGTAAGTGAGGCCACAAACCATGCGCGATGTTGTGCATCCGTTAACGTCATATTGGCTTCGCGGATCGTACTCTTCAGCCTTTGGTCCAGATCCCAGGGGGTCTCGCCTGGGAGCATCGTGATCTCTTTAAACCCGATGATTGACTGTGTCTCTGATTTTGGCCTGCTAAATTCCTTGTTCAACGCATTCTGGATCTCTGCAATTCCTGCGTTCAGGTGGTCATTAGAATGCTTGATATACCACGTTAAGGTGTGATCCTGCAACGCGCTCACCAACGTAGCCTTTTTGATATTATCATCCATGATGCCATGTGCTTCCCATACTACTCTTACTACGAACCAGAATTGGTCTGGGTCTTCATTCCCTACTCCTCTGAATACTGGTAGTTTGATCGCGCTCGCCATATGAACTGTGGAGGTGGTAGAGATGGAGGTGAGGGGGGTGAAGTGGGTGGCAGTGTGGGTGGAGGTAGTAAACGCAGAATTCACTGCCTTATCAAACTGACTGCGCTTCTCGGAGAAACCTTCGCGAGCTCGTCCTCGCTCTCCCGCGAGGGTGAAATTAAGAGGTTGTTTTCTAACTCTTCACTACTTCCGCTTTTGTAGATCTGATTTGAAAATGAGATCTTAGACAATTATTAAGGTATTACAGACTCATGTGCATGGATATGCCTATGTTACTTTGTGCAATGGATCAATAAAATTGTGAAATACATAGACAATGAAGTAGTTAGAGAAACATAATAGACAACACACATCAACACAACAAGTTTAATATGGAGTTCACCCAACACTTCTGGGTTACGTATCCTGGTCTAGCCTTCAGTGGTGACCTCTCTATTATGTCTTCAAAAACAGAGTTTTACAACAGTGTGAGCTCAATTTGAGTCTCAACACACAATAGATACAACAACAAGAGTTTTGCTTGAACCCCTCAAGCCTCTCTAAGTACACAGACTCTCTCTATCACCCTTTGTCTCTGCTCTGCTCTGTCTCAGCACTGCCTACCTCTGTTTGCTCTCTTCTATGGCTTTAAAGCCAATCAGCGCTGCCTGTTCATTTCCTCTTCTCAGCTTTCTATCTCCTGGCCTTTGTCCGCTCGAATCCCTATTCTAAGCATTAGAAATCATGGCATAACGCCTTTTGGGGAGGTGGCCACCTGTTCTACAATGGATGAGTGCATCGAGCCTTTGAAATCCATGAAACAGCCATTCTCTGTTTACACAGAGAAATGCGTTCAAACACAGGAAAAGTCTGCCAAAACACTATTCATCGGACTTCAAATCTTCATAAATGCGCCCTATTCTCCCGTCGGGTCCGCCTGTAAGTCACTATCGCATGTCACAATGCCCCTTTCTGTGACTTCCCTTTGCATTTGGAAAATACGTTAAAACACTGAAAAATTCCGTAAAAATGGCTTTGGGCGGATTTGAAATATTATTCATTTTCATTCCCAAACCCTTTCGGGTCCAGTTTTCATCGCATCGACGCTTCCCTTATATTTCGTTTAATAAACGAAATACATGAAAATACATTAAAACTGTCATTTGACGGATCTCAAATCTTATGAAATAGCGTTTATATTTTTATCGAGTCCAGTCTATCGTAGTCTTAGTCATAATTAGCCCCGCTCCTTTGCATAGCTCCGATGCGATATTGTGATATCACAATCGCATGTCGTTGATCCTCCTGGGTTGTGGTTAAGTCCATATATATATATATATATATATATATATATATATATATATATATATATATATATATATATATATATATATATATATATATATATATCAACGATGCGATAGCGCGATTGACTCTGGACCGTTGATCTACGCGCATAGATCAACGACTCTCGTTTGATCGCGTTGCCCGCTATCGCGCTTCCCATATAGCCGCCTCTGATAGTCTTTGCCCATTGCGATTTTTCGATCGGATCTGGACTGTTGATCGGCCAGATCCGATGGCTCCTATGCATCACTCCTTTGACCGTCGATAAGCCTATTTTTCACTGTTTTCTTGGTGTTTTTGGGTCCCGATAGTGTTTTCCGTTGTTTTATGAAGGTTTTCTCATGTGATTGTTTTGATATTTTAAGTGATTTTTGAAGACTTAGAGGGTATTTAGATCCATTTTGGATCACGCCTTCCAACTGAAAAAGGCTTTTGGACCACCAAAAGATGGTTTTTAAGCATCAATCAAGTGAGAATACAACTCCCTCAATTGCCCAATTTCCATCTATCATGCACTGCTCAGTTTTGAACCTTGAGTCTAATTCTTAGGTACTCGACATCCCCTATGCATTTAGTTCTCACCTTTCTATCCAGAACTGTATCTTCCTGCAACTCATTGAGATATTCAGGCAACAGATCGTCAATAAAAGGCAACTGACTTTGCTCTTCGGGATCTTCAATTAATGAAGGTTCAAATAGTCTTAAATTTTTTGCATTAACCATTGAATAGATGTGCATGTAAGCTGGCAAATCAAGGCGAAAAGTGTTCTCACCAATTTTCTCAAGTATCCTGAAAGGCCCATACCTTATTGGCTTCAGCTTTTTTCCCTCACCTTGCTGATGTACAGCCAGAATTGATCACCAACTTGGAAGCTATGCTCAATTCGATGCTTATCATGCCTTGCCTTGTACTTGGCCTGGCTCTGTTCCAGTTGTTCCTGCACTTCCTGGTGAATTTCTTGGATCTGTTCAATGAACTTGGTTGCTTTGCCCACATCACTGTGTCCATCAACCACTATGTCTTTCCCAAAGATAAAATCCAAGGGAGACTTTGGTGTAAAACCAAAACAAGTCTCAAAAGGAGATCTTTGTGTAGAAGAATGTTTATCACGGTTGTAAGCATGTTGTACATAACACAAATGTTCATCCCAAATCTTGGGATGCTTGCTGCAATAACCCCTAAGAAACTGGATCACTATCCTGTTGACCACCTTTGTTTGGTCATCTGTTTGTGGATGAAAGGTTGTGCTCTTCTTCAGTCTGGTGTCCATTAATTCCCACAAAATTGACCAAAACTTCCCAACAAATTGGGAATCTCGATCAGATACAATGGAAGTGGGTAACCCAAAAAGAACCCAGGCATGCTAAAAGAACAACTTCGCTGTTTTTTCAGCTGTAATCTACTTGTTACAAGGTATTAAAATACACATTTTGTTGAACCTGTCTACAATAACATATAAATAGTCATGACCTTTTCTAGATTTTGGCAACCCCCCAACAAAGTCCATGGAAACACTTTCCCAAGGACAAGAAGGAACTGGTAGTGAAGTGTACAAGCCTAATTTTCTATTGCTAGGCTTGCTTTTAGCACACATGGTACACCCTTTAATATATCTAGAAACCGTTTCATGCATTCTTGGCCAATAGTAGAATCTTTGCAGCTGTGCAACTGTTTTACTTACACAAAAATGACCTGATATTAGAGAAGTATGTGCTTCTCAGATTATGTTAAATCTTTCAGTTTTAGGAATGCATAACTTTCCCAAATGATATAAGAGTTGGTCCTTAACATGATAATCCAATTCTTCTACTTGTTTTCCATGACTTAAAGTTGCATATACATCTTTAAAATCTACATCTTGAGCATATTGTTCAATGTAGCTCTCATGCAATACTGAATTATGCTTAAGTATAGTAGATGCATTTATGATTGGTCTTGATAACATATCTGCAACTTTATTGTGTATGCCTTTCTTATATCTAATGACAAGATGAAACTACTGTAGAAAACCCATCCACCTATAGTGTCTTCATTGCTGCAATTTAGTTTGTGAGTGCAAATATTGAAGTGGTTGATGATCAGTATGTATAATTGTTTCTTTGCCCATTAAGTAATGTTTCTACTTTTTCACACTCTGCACTAATGCATACAATTCTTTATCATACGTGGGATAATTAACTATTGCAGAATTAAATGTCTCAGAATGATAACATATGGGTTTACCATGTTGCATCAACACTGCTCCCATGGCATAGTCACTGGCATCTGTTTCAATCTCAAATGGTCTTTGAATATCTGGCAATGCTATTACTGGTGTTGTACTAATATTTTCTTTCGAGGTGTCGAAGGCTTTCTGCTGTTTTCCTCCCCGATGAAACACCTTACTCAATCATGTTAAAGCATGTAAGGGAGCTGCAATTAAGGAAAAGTTAGCAATAAAATTTTTCGAATATTGTGCTGCTCCTAGGAAGCTCCTAACTTCTATAACATATTTGGGTTTAGGGCAATTCACAATGACTTCAACCTTAGAGGGATCTATCTTCAATTCACCACCCCCTACAATATGACCCAAATAATTTAAAGATGTTTTGCCAAATTCACATTTTGATAGATTAACATAGAGATTTTCTCTTTCCAAAACATCTAGAGTCTGCTTTACATGCTTCAAATGTTCTTCCCATGTGTTACTTCATCAATAAAAGGCCTGAGTACATCATTCATAACTCTCATGAAAGTGGTAGGAGCATTAGTTAAGCCAAAAGGCATAACTAGCCATTCATACAACCCTTGCTTTGTTTTGAAATCAGTCCTCCATGCATCTTGTTCTGCTACTCTGACCTGATGGTAGCCACTACACAAGTCCAACTTGGAAAAGTAAACAGCTTCTTTCAGCTGATCCAATAGATCATCAATTCGAGGAAGGGGATAACGATTCTTGATCGTTATTTTATTCAGCGCTCTGTAATCAATGCTCATTCTCCACGAACCATGTTTCTTTCTCACCAACACGATCGGAGATCCGCATGGTGATGTGCTTGGTCTTATGAACCCTTTTTCAAGCAGCTCCTGTACCTGCTTCTTGATCTCTGCATTCTCTAAAGCAGATAACCTGTACATTCCGATGTTAGGCAATGAAGCATCTTGCTGCAAATGAATATCATGTACAATTTCCCTTTTGGCTGGCAGACCTTTAGGTTCTTGAAATAGGATATCATATTCTGAAACAACTTTTTCTAAATCAGCTTTCTGTTTAGCATCACAGCCTTCAAATATATTGGTTTTATCAGGGTTCTTTTCCTTTACAACCATCAGTAAAAATTGCTTGCATGAATATACAATTCTTTTCATCTGCCCTGAGTTTATGAGAGTGTAATTATTTTTGAGTTTATGAGCTCTTCTCGGCTTTCTGTCTCCCAGCCTCTGTCTGCTCGAATCCCTCTTCTAATCATTAGCAATCATGGCATAATGCCTTTTGGGGAGGTGGCCACCTGTTCTGCAATGGATGAGTGCATCGGGCCTTTGAAATCCTTGAAATGGCCATTCTCTGTTTACACAGAGAAATGCGTTCAAACACAGGAAAAGTCCACCAAAACACTCTTCATCAGACTTCAAATCTTCATAAATGCGCCCTATTCTCCCGTCAGGTCCACTTGTAATTTGCTATTGCATGTCGCAATGCCCCTTTCCGTGACTTCCCTTTGCATTTGGAAAATAATTTAAAACATTGAAAAATCCCGTAAAAATGGCTTTGGGCGGATTTGAAATATTATTCATTTTCATTCCCAAACCCTTTCGGGTCCAGTTTTCATCGCAGCGGTGCTTCCCTTGTATTTCATTTAATAAACAAAATACGCGAAAATACATTAAAAATGTCGTTTGACGGATCTCAAATCTTATGAAATAGCGTTTATATTTTTATCGGGTCTGGTTTATTGCAGTCTTAGTCATAATCGGCCCCGCTCCTTTGCATAGCTCCGATTCGATATTGCGATATCGCAATCGCATGTCGCTGATCCTCCTGGGCCGTGGTTAAGTCCATATATATATATCAGCGATGCGATAGCGCAATTGGCTCTGGACCGTTGATCTGCGCGCATAGATCAATGGCTCTCATTTGATCGTGCTGCCCGCTATCACTTTTCCCATATAGCCACCTTCGATAGCCTGTGATAGCCTTTGCCGATTGTGATTTGCCGATCAAATCTAGACCGTTGATCGGCCAGATCCGACGGCTCCTGTTCATCACTCCTTTGACTGTCGATAAGCCTGTTTTCCACTATTTTCTTGGTGTTTTTGGGTCCCGATAGTGTTTTCCATTGTTTTATGAAGGTTTTCTCATGCGATTGTTTAGATCTTTTCAGCGATTTTTGAAGACTTAGAGGGTACTTGGACCCATTTTGGATCAAGATCTTTCCGCTCCGCATAGCCCCAAACATTAATTTATTCGCATAACCCACTTTTCACACAATAACATCTTATCCAAGTGTTCAAAGATTTAACACACTTACCTCGTGATCCCTTGAGAAAACGTCACTCTGCCTCGCTATAGCTGACGGTCATGTTGCGCGGCGAACTGATTGATAAATCCTCCTATTATTTGGTCGAGCCAGTGGTCCACAACTCGCGCTATCCTCTCTTTCGAGGCGTCTAGTCTGCGCACTAGTTCCAGAGTTCAAACTATTAGTTTTTCAAGCCTACACCTTCCCTGGCTATCTCCTAACTTTGCGATCCACTCATACGGCTCAGATGCAAAAGATGCAAAGAAAATTGCGTGGATTTCAGTGTACAAGTAGCGATCCAACCACTGCTCCTTAGATACTTACGGATTTCTGTTTTCCTGCGCCACGAACTCGTGAATCTTCTTGTCCAACCACTCTTCAATTTCTTTCTTTGTAGGGTTCCAGTGGCACGACATCAGACATCCTTTATGCAAATCTCGGTCTCGGCAACGGAACCATTTGTTGGCTTAGTGGGGCCTGACCCAAGTTCAGAGGTGATTTAGCCAAGAAAATCCCGGTACTACTGGCCCTTTTGGCAACAGTTTGCGGAGTGCGGACTGAAGTTTCACTTGAAGTAGTATGGGAGGGTGATAGAACTAGGTTTCTGCACCCTTGGGATGTCTGATGGGCTTCTAGAGGTCCGCGGTTTGACCTGTCGCTGCGCGCACTTGTGATCCCTTTGCGACCTGCAGTGCAGCTTCCGCACAGCCCTTCTCGGGGCGCGACCCGTATAATACCCAAGTTCCTTACTATTTAAATGATTACTTAACTTGTGTGTGTGAGATTTATGGTTATTACAACATAATCATCAATCATATCAGTGCGCGCAATGCATAAACGAATATAAACATAAAGAAGATAATGCACAACAATTACATCGAATTAGGATAAACTTCTCTTTATTAGCTTTCTGTCCCACTTACATACTAGACTCCGCCTTGTGCACTCAGTTGTAGGGGTCCGCGCACTTAGCTGCGAACTCTTCTAGGCCTCTGCGCACTCAGCTGCAGAGCCTCTTCCTACTACTACAACCCAAGACACTTAGAACTCTACACTAAGCTCGAACCATTCATTTTCTACTCTCTCTATTCTTAACTACTTTTACAACTTAGAGCTTCGCTCTATTTATACAATCCCATGGTCCGCGGACCATGGGTAGACCGACTTTACACTAATTTACAATACAATGTTTAGGGCGGACAACCCTATGACTCAATTGTACACTTCGCACTCCGCGCCCCCAATTCGTGGAGTTTTACACCATCTTTGACCAAAACTTGGGCTTGGAGACCCAAAACCTGCTGTGGGGGGATTCCGCGCTGAACGCATACTCTAGGACCCTACACATCCTAGCATGCCTTAGCACGCGGCATGTCTTGGCATGCCTTGGCACTATTTGGCACATGTTACGACACCATGGAACTCACTAACACACTCTGGAACTTCTTGACATGCCCTGATATTCCCTAGCATGCCTTACCAGTGCTTAGCATACCTTGTCACTCCCTCCTTGGCTTAACAACTAGCACTCATTAACACTCCCTGGCACACGTTAATATTCATTCACTTCCATGCATTTTGACCTAGTGCTCCCTTGTGTTTTCTTAGTGCTCCCTAACACTCCTCAACACGCATTGGCACTCTCTAGCACACCTTAACACTCTTTGACATGCCCGCCCACTTTATAACATGCATAACACTCCCTGACACACATTGGCACTTGGCACGTGTTGGCGCTTGGCAAGTCTTAG
This sequence comes from Pinus tabuliformis, assembly GCA_031772625.1. Classification (NCBI taxonomy): domain Eukaryota; kingdom Viridiplantae; phylum Streptophyta; class Pinopsida; order Pinales; family Pinaceae; genus Pinus; species Pinus tabuliformis. Next base: position 319,885,359 of record CM062811.1, read on the forward strand.
CATGTCTGACATGTGTTCAAATGCCTTTATATGTCTTGGCATGGTTTAATATTAAATTTATTTGAGATCAATTATTGGAAGTAGATGAGAAACAACAAAGGAATATTTGGCACTTAGAATGCATTAAGACTTGGCACTTGGCACATATTGGCACCTAGTGTTGGTGTACCTAGCATGCCCCTCTTGGAAAAGGTAAATTGATGACTTATTAACCTTATTATGTGTTAATTTCCTTGTAGTTTAACTTGTTTTTCCCTTTTGTTGCCTTGATAGTCCCTAGCACGAATTTTCACACCCTTGCTGATCCAGGTGGATATTGGTGGCCACCTGCCAAGTCCACCTAGACCCCCACCATTGTTTCTCTCAGCATTTTCAGTTTCCTTAATTGTAGCACAACTTACTATTTTTAGCAGTTTTTTGGGTCCTGAACTTCTGGAGCCGTTTTGAGGCCCTAAACAACGTTCTTTGGGAAATTTGGGGTCAACATGGGTCCATGGACCGATGTTTCCCTTCCCAAAGTGGTAGTGCTCGGATAGATCTTTCTAACGAGCTATTGTACGCGTCAAACAGAGATCGTGTGCCAAAGTTACGACCCCGGGAAGTTGATGTACCAATTTACCCAAACGGGGCCCACAGTTTGGCGTTTCATCTCCTAGGGTTAGGTTTTGGAATGTTAAGGGTTTTCCATTGTTTCTCAACAATAAATAGGCCTTCGAGCCTCATTGTAAGACAGTTCAGAGGCATGTAGCCACCACATCTCTTCTCAGAGATAAGCTACCATCGCCCTAGCTGGTTTATTTCCATTTCTGGTTGTAAGCATATTTCAGTATTTTCCATTAATGAAATGAAGTATTATTTCCGTTGCATCTTTGTGTAGATGGTTATCTCTGTAATTTGTTGCGTTCCTGTTTAAATCTGGATCAGTGGTATCAGAGCAGTCTGCTTTTTCTCTGTTTTTCTTTGCATGTCCCCAACAAGGTCGGGATACAAGGAGTTAGGGCTTGAACTGGTCGAACCTTTGCAAGACCAACCTCGCAAATCCCGACGGCCTCCCATGGCGGATGAGAAGAAAGATGAGGGGGCAGGAGATCCCATCAAAATCTTGCTCGAAGAAGCCCTCGAGCGACAACGGAACGCGATGATGGACAACTTTGCCCATATCCTTCAGCGGCTACCCGGAAGCGACGCATCGGCTTCCAGTAACTACTCTGGAAATGCCACGCCCTTTAAGGTACAAGTTAATTTTGAAATCCCCATATTCGAGGGTCAGATAGACGCAGATGCCGTAGATAAATGGTTAAATCTGCTAGAGGTTTATTTTTCTTTTCATGAATTTTCGAGTCGGGAAAAGATTGTTTTCGCTCTTCTCAAAGCAGCCCCCCACGTCAAGGACTGGTGGGAAACCTACTGCGAGCAGAAGGATGAAAGTACTGGCTCACTATTTTCAGCCGCACCCACCTGGAATTCATTCCGGGATGCCATCAAGGAGCAGTACTACCCTGTCGGAAGCTATGAGGATGAATACATAAAGTGGACCACGCTGTGGCAGGGAAGGGACCAAGACGTGCCAGAGTTCACCAATATTTTCCATACACTTCGCACAAAGTTGGGTATCAAGGATTCAAAGCAACATTTGATACTCAAATACCGTGGCTTCTTGCACAAGTACATCCAGGAAGAAATACAATTCCTGAACATCTCCTCGCTTGGTGCAACATACCGATATGCCGTCAAGGTTGAGCAGAAGTTTAAACAAAAGAAGCGAGACTTTGGATCTGCGAATCCAAAGCAGAGGAAAGGTGCCCCTAAACCATAGAAAAAAGGACAAAGCCAAGGCGGGACAGCCCAAGACAACCCGTCGAAGCTGCAAGCAAAGAACAGCGCCGCGAAGCCGAAAAAGGACACTGGAAAATGGTGTGAGTTCCATAAGAGCTCCACTCACAACACAAGTGAGTGTCGGGCTAAGCAGTCACTAGTGGCTGAGCTAAAGGTTTCAGAATCAAATGCATGTTCCGACTCTGAGTCAGAACCCGATAAGGGGAATGACAAAGGGAAGCAGATCATTGATGTGGATCCCAACGCCACTGTTGCTACCGCCAAGATCCAGAAAAATGAACCCGAAGATCCAGAGGAGGAGGAGCGTCTCTTCTACTCCCAGATGTGGGTAAAGGGCTCCCCGATACAGTTCATTGTTGATAGCGAGAGTCAAAAGAACCTCATTTTGGCAGAGGTCGTGAAGCGGTTGGGCTTACCGACCACAGCACATCCACAACCATACACCATTGGGTGGCTTCACCAAGGACGAGATCTTCGCTTGAGCCAGCAGTGTCGCCTTCCATACAACATCAAGCCCTTCACGGATGAGGTATTGTGTGACATTGCTCCCCTTGAAGTTTGTGATGTATTATTAGGACAACCATACTTGTGGAAGCGACATGCTGTGTATGAATCAAGGCCCCGTGCTGTTATTATTACATTGGTAAATAAGTTGTACAGGATACCAGAGGTAGCACCACCTACGACCATCTCTTCCATTACTGCAAAACAATGCAGTAAGATCATTTCCAAAACCAGGAAATTTGTTTTCCTGATGATAAGCCCTCAAGGAAAGAAGAAGACGATGGTCGCGGCCTCCAGACGGGGTCCCTCTGCATGACAACTACAGATGGACAAGGTTATGGAGGAGTACGAGGACATCTTCACCTCCCCTGCAGGGGTTCCTCTGCACTGTCAGGTCAAGCACTCCATCGATCTGACCCCAGGTGCGCCGCTACCCAATGGACCAATTTATCGGCGCTCCGTTCTGGAGAACAATGAAATCAAGAGGCAGATTCAGGAGCTCCTGCAGGAAGGTCACATCCGTCCGAGTTCATCGCCTTGTGGGAGCCCGATCGTGTTGGTACAGAAGAAGGATGGGATGTGGAGACTCTGTATTGACTATCGGGCGCTGAACAAGATCATTGTCCGTAATAGGTACTCGATCCCGCGGATTGATGACCTCCTGGACCATCTAAAGGGGGTGAAATATTTCAGCAAGATCGATTTGAAGTCAGGATATCACCAGGTACCAATCGAACCCTTTGATGTGTGGAAGACTGCCTTCAAATCCAAGGAGGGCCTTTTCGAATGGTTGGTTATGCCTTTCGGATTGACGAATGCTCCTGCAACCTTCATGAGGCTAATGGATGACATCTTGCGGCCATTCACCAACTCCTTTGTAGTAGTATACTTGGATGACATTCTGATCTTCAGCCAGAGTTGGGAAGAGCACCTCCACCACATCCGACAGGTTCTACAAACACTGCGGCAACACAAGCTATGTGCCAATTTGGAGAAATGCACTTTTGGCATGACCCAGGTTCAGTATCTCGGATACATCATTGATGAACAGGGGGTGCATGTCGATCCAGCCAAGATCCAAGTCATTCGGGATTGGCCATCTCCAACCACTCTAACATATCTCTGCAGCTTTCTAGGTCTTGCCAAATTCTACCGCAGGTTCGTGTTGGGGTTTTCTCATATTACTTGGCCCTTGAGTCAAGTCACCAAAGGAGGGGCGAAAGCAAAATTCGTTTGGTCTGAATCTCAACAAAAGGCATTCATGGAGTTGAAGGATCACCTCTGCACGGCACCAGTGCTCGCGTTACCAGATTTACAACAACCATTTGAGGTCGAGACAGATGCCTCTGACTATGCTATTGGGGCAGTCCTTACTCAACATGGACATCCAGTGGCATATCACAGTGAAACACTTTTAGACACAGTCCGGAAGTACCCCACTTATGATAAAGAGATGTATTCCCTTGTACAAGCTTGCCGACAATGGAAGCATTACATTTTGGGGAAGGAAACGGTCATCCACACAGACCACTGACCCCTGCAGTTCAAATAGACCCAAGGGAAATTGCAGAATGATCGCCATCAGAAGTGGTCTACATACCTGCAACAGTTCCACTTGAATATCAAGTATAAGAAGGGCAGCACCAATAATGTTGCAGATTGCCTCAGTCGACCACCGATCATGGCGTTAACCACCGTGCTCAACTCTTTTGGGCACGAGACTTCTGATTGGCCACTTCTCTACAAAAGCGACTCAGAATTCGGCCACACATACCAGACACTCTTGGAGGGTCGGCATGTTCCTTATTTTCACCTCCAGGATGCCCTGTTATGTCACCTCGGTCACCTTTGTGTTCCTTCAAGCGAGCGTGCCAAGATGATTTAGGAAGCACACTACAGTCGGGCTGCTGGGCATTTCGGGGTCGAGAAAACAGTGGCAGTACTGCAAAATTATTTCTATTGGCCGAATCTTCGACAGGATGTTGGGAAGTACATCAGATCATGTACTGCCTGTGCCATTGCCAAACCGACCATTAAGAAGCACGGCCTCTATACCCCGTTGCCTACCCCTAGTCGACCTTGGGAATCCATCTCCATGGATTACATGTCAGGCCTTCCTTCCACTAAGCATGGAAATGACTGTGTTTTTGTGTTCGTCGATAGGTTCTCGAAGATGGCCATTATGGCGGCCTGCAAGAAGAATATCACAGCAGAAGCCACTGCTAAACTCTTCTTTGAACGAGTGTGGGTGCACTTTGGGATCCCACAGTCTATCATCTCAGATCGGGACAGTCGGTTTCTCAGCACATTTTGGTCCTGTCTCTGGTCAATGCTGGACACCAAACTCACGAAGTCGACAACCTTCCATCCTCAAACTGATGTCCAGACAAAGGTTGTCAATAGGATGATTGTGCACATTCTGCGCATGTATAACTCAAAGCATCCACGCACATGGGACGAGAGCCTCCCCTATGTTTAGCACAGCTACAACCGAGCTCTTCATAGCTCCACTGGCCATAGCCCTTTTCAGGTGGGTTTGGGATTCCAGCCACTATGCCCCATTGATGTGGCCATGCCACTTGCAGCTACTCACATAAATTCAGCTAATGTCCAGTCCGAAACAGATAAGGCCACCAGCTTCATTGAGCACATCCAACATATTCTCCAACAGGTCCATGACATTCTGGAGAAATCAAATGCCAAGTACAAGCAGCGACATGATCAACATCGGGTGCCACACAAGTTTCAGGTGGGCGACAAAGTTTAATTGCATTTGCAAAAGGAACGCCTTACTGGAGCCTATCGGAAATTGGGACCACTCCGATATGGTCCTTACACCATTACTAAGGCTATGGGAGACAATGCATTTGAGCTCAGCATTCCCCCATTCCTTGGCCTGCACCCAGTGTTCAATGTGGACCGCCTTCGGCCATACTTTCCACCATTGCTAGACACATCCGACATTGCAGAACAGCTCAAACCCACAGAATTAAATCCAGATTGCATGGAACAAGCTGCAACTGATCGGATCATGGACACACAGATCAAGAACACTCGCCAACAGAATATCCAACTGTATCGAGTTGTCAAAGCAGGTCAACTCCTTCAGCAAGGCAAGTGGCTCACCAGGGAACAAGTTCAGCAAAAGTTTCCTCATCTCATGGAGGAACTCAACGCAATGGGGACCATTGCTTCCTAAGGGGGAGGAATGATCCAGGTGGATATTGGTGGCCACCTGCCAAGTCCACCTGGACCCCCACCATTGTTTCTCTCAACATTTTCAGTTTCCTTAATTGTAGCACAACTTACTATTTTTAGCAGTTTTTCGGGTCCTGAACTTCTGGAGCCGTTTTGAGGCCCTAAACGACGTTTTTTGGGAAATCTGGGGGCAACATGGGTCCATGGACCGATGTTGCCCTTCCGAAAGTGGTAGTGCTCTGATAGATCTTTCTAATGAGCTATTGTACGCGTCAAACAGAGATCGTGTGCCAAAGTTACGACCCCGGGAAGTTGATGTACCAATTTACCCAAACGGGGCCCACAGTTTGGTGTTTCATCTCCTAGGGTTAGGTTTTGGAATGTTAAGGGTTTTCCATTGTTTCTCAACAATAAATAGGCCTTCGAGCCTCATTGTAAGATAGTTCAGAGGCATATAGCCACCACATCTCTTCTCAGAGATAAGCTACCATCGCCCTAGCTGGTTTATTTCCATTTCTGGTTGTAAGCATATTTCAGTATTTTCCATTAATGAAATGAAGTATTATTTCGGCTGCATCTTTGTGTAGATGGTTATCTCTGTAATTTGTTGCATTCCTGTTTAAATCCGGATCACTTGCACATCTTGGCATGCCTTAGCACTTGGCACATCTTAGCATGTTTGACATGCCTTTGCACTATCTAGCACATGTTAGCATGCCCTAACATTCCCTAGCATGCCTTAGCACTCATGCCCTCACAACTAGCTAGCCTTACATTTGTTCACAACTTGGGAACCCAATCAAGTCCTTGGCTACTGCAGTTCATGTGACATTGGCCTGCTTCAACCATAACAACTTGACCAATTGCACCTACTACAAGTAGATTGTGCCTTGTTCACCTAAGAACTACCTATAACACATCTTAGGCCACTCATGTCCAAGATAAACTTGTCCCACTTAACTAGTTATAAAGACAAGGATCACATCTAGCCATGGCCATAAAACAACTAAGCAACATAGCTTACACATGTAATATTTCACACGTATGTCCAGTTCATATAAACTGTAGAGCATTAACTGAGAGTTTGCAAGAACCACAAGATGCATAAGGCACACAAGACATAATCCGACACAAACCAAGTGACCCAAAACTTATACACAAAAATGTACAATATGAAATTATCTATAATAGTTTAAAACATGAGCATATTGCCAAAGTGTGCCACATCTCGTATAAAAACAATAGCTAAAGGTAAAACAATGTTGTGCCCAACATAACGTCTCACTCTGTTTAAAACTTCTATTCCAAACCCCTTATCGCAACCGTAGGTTTGCCTCATGTAAATCCTATTATGAACTTCTCCTAACACACTTCATCCTTGGCACACTTGAATTCACTGACACTCCCCGACACACACTTTTATTTGTTCCTTTCCATGCATTTTGACCTAGTTCTCTGCTCCAACACTCCCTAACACTCCTCAGCATGCATTGACATTGTTTTGCATGTGTTAGCATGCCTTTTCATTCCTTGACATGCCCTGACCCTCCCTAGCTATAATTCCCTCACAACTACCCTTACTTAATTTGCAACTTGGGAACCCAACCAAGTCTTCGCTTGACTACAAGAGCTTGACCAAGTTACAGTTACTACAACTAGACTATGTTATTGAATTGTGTAGCTTGGGAGGTACTCCACAAGCCTAGCGAGATGGGTTTATGTGGGTTTGGTCACAAAAGGATTTGTGGGCAAAGAACCCAAGCAAATAAGTTTTAGACCCAAGATCAAGTTTAGATCTAAAAGAAAATTAAAAAGGAAAATTAATATTTTCTAAGGTCTAAGTGGATAAAACCTGTAAGTTCAAGAGGGTTCCTAAGAGGCCTAGGAAAATCTATTTAAGGAGGCCTTAAGATGGAGGCAAAAACATCGAGAGAGAAGGAGGTCATTTGATCAGGGAGGCTAGAAGAGATGTAGTCCTAAAGTAGGTCGAGTTAGAGGGCCGAGTAAGGGCTACTCAAGGGAGGCCATGATCATCCACCGAGAGCAAGATCATCATGTGAGGGTTCACAGGAATGTCACATACCTTAATGGGTTCAAGCTAGGAAGTAGGATGGCATATTGTTGGTTCTCTTCAAGCAAATCGAGCTCAAGAGAGGTTGCTCATAAGAATTTTGGCATGTGATTTCGGTGGTGTCTCTATGTGAAGGCCGCATCAAATTCTAAAATAGCAAAGAAGGTTGACACCCTGCCTTGTGGTGGTTAGTAGGTCGCAAGGTCTGTGATAAAGACCAACACAAATGGAGGAGGGCATGCACTGGAATTTAGGTTCAGAACAGAAGTAGCTGCATGTGTAATATTGACTAAGGTAACCCTAGTTTGAGGGTCATAGAGATTTGAAGTTCATGTCAAGATTTAGTCAAAGAAATGCCCAGAATCTATGGATCCATATGAGCTAGGTCGAGTCTCTTATGGAGGCAAGAGTTGTTGTTTTTTCTATGGGTGGATAGGGTTTGTTCTGAAGCAATTAGAACATAAGTATAATGCCCTTAAGACTATGACAAATCTACATAGAAGAAGAGGGGTTGTAACCCTTAGATCAAGGTTTATCTCTGCAATATAGAATGCAGATCTGGAATATTATTTGCAGAAGTATGTGTGGAGATAGCAGGTCCAAAGTAGGGTGGAACCTAAGCAGAAGATTGAGTGGAAGAAATGTGCCATATGAAGAATGGATTGAAATGAAGAGGAGTTGATTTTGGTGGACTGCCCATATAGTTTTTGACAAATATTTGAAGAAACGTATAAACAATTAGTCAATGGACTATTAGTGGTTGATTTGTGACCCTAGTACAGTCATCTACAAATTGTTAGAAAGATGATAAAAGGAGTAGTTCAGATCTATTCATAGATTGGACAACATAGAAATTGGTACACAAGAACAATGATTTTGAGAAGACTCAAATCATTGTTAGGTGGCAGATTTGAAGATCCCTAGATGAGGGCAGTTTCGTGGGCCCTAGATCAATAATAGAATGGACTGTGGTTGGGTAGATTAATGACAATCCAAGTACATTTAGAGGGTTGCTAGGTGACTATCAACCAATATCCCTAAGTCTTGTACTTGTGAAGGACAAGAAGAGTGGTAGAAGGGCAAGTGTATTGGGCCTAAGTATATGCAGACTTTGAAGGACTAAAGTAGTAGTCAAGTGGGCCAACCAACTAGCCCTAGTTCACTGTATTGCAGAGGATTGATTCAGTGAGAAGAAGGGTATCCTCCATAGCCCTAGACTTGTCATCTTGGAGCAGTAGTATGGAAAAAGTGGGTAGACCAAAGAGATGTTCACAAATGGAGTTATGAACAGTTGATCGAAGACCCTAAGTGTTGCAAACCTTGAAGGACAAAGGAGGTAACTAAAGGGAAGAGTTTGTTGAGATGAGTTCAGTAACCTAAAGGCGTTGAGCTCATTGATAGAGGCAAATTGAGGAGCTGCAGAATGGGAGGCAAGAGGACTTGCTAGATGTGTTCCAGACATGTGGACTGAAAGGGTTGTGTGTGGCCAGCATCAATAAGTAGGTCAAGTGTTGTCTTGTTAAGGATAGATTGATTTTCAAAGGACTAACACCAAACCCTAGTTGTATTCCTTGTATCATTGTGATTGTAAAGGGCCATGATCCTTGGTACGAGAGATCTATCTTGTTGTATTATAGTTTGTAATATAATGAAGAAGGGTTTGACAAAGCTAAAATTCTCATGTGCACTAGTTGATTCCATGATGTGTGTCGATTTCATTGTGCATTAAAGTAGATGTGTTGTGGCACTTGAGTGTGTTTTCATCAAAGATTCTAAGACCAAACCCATATTCTCATGTGTCATGGAAATTCAACATATGCGTTGTTCTCCTAAGAACCACCTATAACTCATATTAGGCTACTAATGCCCAATCTCAACTCATCCCACTTAAAATGTTACCAAGACAAGGCTCACATTCAACTGTGGCAGTAAAACAACTAAGCAACATAGTTTACATCTTGACATGCCATATCACCTGGCACGTCTTAGAATGGCTTGGCACTATGTGGCATGTGTTAGCATCCCCTACATTCCTTGGAATTCTTTGGCACTCCCTCACACATAGTACCACTCCCTGACATGCCTTGATACTCTAGCATGCCTTCGCATTGCCTAGCATATAACCTTGTCACTCCCTCCTTAACACACCTGAAACTCAACATATACCTTGTTCTCCTAAGAACCACCTATAACACATATTAGGCTACTAATGCCCAATCTCAACTCATCCCACTTAAAAAGTTACCAAGACAAGGCTCACATTCAACTGTGGTAGTAAAACAACTAAGCAAGATAGTTTACATCTTGACATGCCATATCACCTAGCATGTCTTAGAATGACTTGGCTCTATGTGGCATGTGTTAGCATCCCCTGCATTCCTTGGAATGCTTTGGCACTCCCTCACACACACTACCACTCCCTGACATGCCTTGATACTCTATCATGCCTTCGCATTGCCTAGCATATAACCTTGTCACTCCCTCCTTAGCACACCTGAAACTCACTGACACTCCCTATAACACACTCTTATTTGTTCATTTCCATGCATTTTGAACTAGTTCTCCCTTGTGTTTCCATGGCACTCCCTAACAGTCCTTGGCATGCATTGACAAACCCTGACACTTAGCACATCTTGGCATGTATCCCTGACACTCCATCATTCCTTGGCACTACCAAGCATACCTTGCCATTCCCTCATTAGCACACCTAGAACCCACTGACACTCCCTGTCACACACTCTTATTCATTCATTTCCATTCATTTGAAACCAATACTCCCTTGTGTTTTCCTTGCGCTCCCAAACACTCCCTAACATGCATTGGCACACCCTGACACCTGATACATCTCGGCATGTTTCCCTGGCCTCTAGCATACCTTAATACTGCCTAACATACCTTGTCACTCCCTCCTTATCACACCCAAAACTCACTGACACTTCCTGTCACAAACTCTTATTCATTCATTTCCATGAATTAATTTGAACTAGTTCTCCCTTGTGTTTCCCTTGCACTCCCTAACACTTCTTAGCACGCCTTGGCACACCTTAACACCTGGCACATCTTTGCAGCATGTTGCCCTAGTACTCTAGCATGCCTTAGCATTTCCTAGCATACCATGTCACTCCCTCCTTAGCACACCTAGAACTCGATAACACTCCCTGTCACACAGTCTTAGTCATTCATTTCCATTTATTTTGACCTAGTGCTCCTTAAGTTTCCCTAACATTCACTAACACTCCTTAACACACATTGGCACACCTTGGCGCTTGGTACATCTTGGCATGCTTCCTTAACACTCTAGCATGACTTGGCACTACCTAACATACCTTGTCACTACCTAACATACCTTGTCCCTCCCTCCTTAGCACACTTGGAACTCGCTAACACTCCCTATCACACCCTCTTATTCATTCATTTCCATGCAATTGAAACTAGTGCTCTCTCATGTTTCCCTAACACTCCCTAGCATGTGTTGGCACCACACCCTAACACCTAGTACATATTGGCATGCATAGCACTTGGCATGTCTTGGCATGCCTGACATGCCTTGGAACTGTCAAGCACGTGTTAGCACTTCTTGGCATTCCCTGACACACCTTGGCACTCCCTAGTTGTCATGCCCTTATAGATAGCCTTACTTTTTTGCGATTTGGGAACCCAACCAAGTCATTTAAAAAATAGTGTTGTGCCTAGCCCAACGTATCCCTTTGTCTAAAACTACTTTTGTCCAACCCCTTATCGCAATCGTAGGCTTGCCTCCTACAAGTCCTATTCTAAAATTCTCCTAACACACTTCATCCTTGGGCCACCTGGAATTCACTAACACTCCCTGACACACACTCTTATTTGTTCATTTCCATGCATTTTGACCTAGTTCTCCCTTGTGATGCCCTGACACTCCCCAACACTCCTCGACATGCATTAACATTGTCTATCACTTGTTATCACACCTTCTCACTCCTTGGCACACCCTAACACTCCTTAGGTATCATGCCCTCATAACTACCCTTACTTTTTTTGCAACTTGGGAATCCAACCAAATCCTGCCCCGATTACAACAACTTGACCAAGTTAGAAATATTACAACTAGACTATTCCTCGTTCACCTAAGAACTTCCTATAACTCATCTTAGCCTACTCATGTTGAATCTCAAATCATACAACTTAACAAGTTACGCATACAAGGCTCACATCCACTCATGGTCGCAAAACAAATAAGCAACATAGTTTACATCTTGATATGCCATAACACCTGACACGTATAACAATCCCTTGGCACTATGTGGCACATGTTAGCATCCCCTACATTCCCTAGCATGCTTTGGCACATCCTAGCACTCCTTGACACCTATCACACCTAGAACTCGCTGACACTCCCCATCAAACTCTTATTCATTCATTTCCATGCATTTGAAACTAGTGCTCCCTTGTGTTTCCCTGACACTTGACCCTAACACACCCTAGAATGTGTTGGCGCCACACCTTGGCGTTTGACACATCTTGGCATGCCTTAGCACTTGGCATGTATTGGGATTCCTAACATGCCTTGGAATTTTATAACACGTGTTAGTACTTCTTGGCATTCCCTTGAACACCTTGACACTCCCTAGTTGTCATGCCCTCATAGATAACCTTTTTTTGTGACTTGGGAACCCAACCAAGTCATTAGCAAAACAATGTTGTGCCCAACCCAAAGTCTCCCTTTCTCTGAAATTGCTTTGTCCATGCCTTATCATAACCATAGGATTTCCTCCTGCAAGTCCTATTCTGAACTTCTCCTAAAACACTTCATCCTTGGGACACCTCGAATTCGCTGGCAGTCCTTGGCACAAACTCTTATTCATTCATTTCCAAGCATTTTGACCTAGTTCTCCCTTATGTTCCCTTGACACTCCTTAACACTCCTCAACATGCATTGACATTGTCTGGAATGTGTTAGCACACCTTTTCATTCCATGTCATGCCCTAACACTCCTTAGCTATCAACCCCTAATAACTACCCTTACTTTTTTTTAGACTTGGGAACCCAACCAAGTCCTGCCTCAATTACAAAAACTTGACCAAGTTATAATTACTACAACTAGACTATGCCTTTTTCACCTAAGAACTGCCTAGAACTCATCTTAGGCTACTCATGTCCAATCTCAACTCATCTCACTTATTAAGTTACTAAGTCAAGGTTCATGTCCAACCGTGGCCATAAAACAGCTAAGCAACATAGTTTACATCTTGACATGCCATAACATCTAGCAAATCTAACAATCCCTTGGCACTATGTAGCGCGCGTTAGAATCCCCTGCATTCCTTGGCATGCTTTGGCACTCCCTAGAACACCCTAGCACTCCCTGACATGCCCTGACACTCTAGCATGCCTTGGCACTGCCTAGCATATAACCTTGTCACTCCCTCCTTAACACACTTGGAACTCGCTGACACTCCTTATCACACACTCTTATCTGTTCATTTCCATGCATTTTGAACTAATTCTCCCTTGTGTTTCCATGACACTCCTTAACACTCCCTGGCACACATTGACACACCCTGGCACTTGACACATCTTGGCATGTTGCCCAAGCTAGCATTCCTTGGCACTACCTAGCATACCTTGTCACTTCCTCCTTAGCACACCTAAAACCCACTAACACTCTTTGTCACACACTCTTGTTCATTCATTTCCATGCATTTGAAACTAGCGCTCCCTTGTGTTTCCCTAGCACTCCATAACGCTCCTTGACATGCAATGGCACACCCTAGAACCTGTCACATCTTGGCATGTTTCTCTAGCCTCTAGAATGCCTTAACACTTCCTAGCATACCTTGTCAATCCCTCATTAGAACACCTGACACGACCTTCCCATGGTGGGTGACAATCATGGATGATATCAGAGTTTCAATGGTATGTGGTGGGTGAGGGAAATGGCAGTATATTCCCTCTACCACTTGATGCATGCATTCAAAACCTTGTTATGCATACAAGGAATATCTCCTTGGAATTATGGTAGTAGCTCTATTGTTTGATATGGCAGCTCGCTCATCTAGGAGTCATTATCTCACAACTAAGGTGCTTGTTTGGATTGGTTTCATGGAAAAGACAAGAGCTCCAACACAAGGACATATAAATTTCTATAGAAACTCGAGAAAAAATCCCCCTATTTTTTGGTTGATTGAGGTCATTTGCATATTTCTTGGTTGATTATCCAAGATACAAAGATTTTTTGTTATCTAGAATTTCATTATGTTCCTTTCTAGTTTAATTTTTTGGGTTTACGACACACATGGAAATAATAATCAAAGATATGTTGACCTTCAGTAGGATCATCTTTAGAGTCAACTAACTACACATTTTCTCCTATACTAGCTATGGTTTCATTAGCCCCTTCCTCCCTCCATAAATAAGATGGTATGCTTTTAGTTTGTGTGCCCAAGGCTAACATTCATCGCATTACTACATATAATTTACAACTTTGTGTTATTTTTTTGGCATGACATTTTATTATATTTTGCCAATTTTTTTGTATATTCAATATTATTTCTTGGATCTGTGGAGTTGTGGTTTAGTGATTGAGATAAATCTCATCAAGTTATGGTTTGGTATGCCACAAGGGAAATCAAATCGACAGAGGCCCAACATCAAAACTCTCTAAATCAAAATACCAAGCTAGCTAGTTGTTTGGCAAAACAATGTATGAGATTGTAGACCTAATAATAGCATAGTACTTGCTGATTATCATGACCATAAATCTAGCTATTAAAATAAAATTTTGTAACCAAAATTTCTACTAAGAATTCTGAACAAGCATCATTTGTCTGAAGACGTCACTGGGGCTGGGTCCTATGCACTAGAACCTGTTGGGGGTTTAAGACCGCACTGGAGATGTCCTTCAATATGCGCTAGGTGAGCATAAAGGCTAGACAAGCAGGATCACTAGTGGCATTGCACTCTATAAATTTCATTGAGGCATGCAATGATCTCATTATGGTCCTCATATTTCTCTTTTAACACATGGCCCAAGAGTGCCTTTATTTGTCAACGGAGGGTAAAGAATTAAAATATTAACTTTGCTTCCTTGGTGTGACCAAGATCAGGTACCCAGCTAGCCACTTCAGTTTGAATTTCTAAGTCAAAGTATCCCTCACGATCATTGGTGGTTAGTGCTTCCAATTAACGAAACTTTGCTTGGATTTCAAAGGGGTGGAGGTGTGGAAGATGGCAATAGCCAATTGGGCTTGTGTCTAGGTGTGGGGACTGCTCAAAGGTCCATGACCTCTAGGCCCCCATCGAGATCTCATCCTTTGGTGCAACATGGTGCTAGAGAAAAAGCCAATTGCAAAAGACAACCACCATTGGAGAAGGTGAAAACCAATAGTATCAACCATATACAACCAAGGGAAAGCCATTAATTCATTTGGAGAGTGGACCTGAATAAATTGTGGGAGAGGGTAAGGCATCGAGCACTGAGATGGCAGAGCCAGGGGTAGGCCTCAGGTTTGGAAGAAAGACCCAAAGAACCACATTAGTCTTAGAGAGTCTATTGCCACCATGATGCTCTGCAGTCCAAACACCAGATGTCACCATGCAAAGAGAGACAAACTTAGCGTTTGCAAAAGAGTGGACATAAGAATTGTTACTTGATCCGTGGAAACCCATGTGACTCGACTATTCTTTGTATGAGTCCCTGCTGTCTCCTAGACCGCTTGAACTCCCCGTCATAATCCTTAACCTTTTCTTTATACCTAGAACGATTTCCTGTAGTGTTGCAACTATAGATAGCATTGACTCCCGAGGGACTAGGACCTTTGATTCCCAATACACAAAAAAAGCTGACATTGTTGTAGAATTATCCCACATGCAGTGGGAAATCCCCACTTGCAACACAGAAGAACATAGATCGACAACAGGGGAAGAATGAACATCCAACAAAAGTAGAGTCTATCACCATAATGTTGTATACCAGAGGGTCAGTTGGCATGTGTGGTTATATGGGGTAGAATGACCACACCACCCCACTTTTAAATGGCAGGAGATGTGGTGGGGTGGTAGGCCTGCCCCCACCATACCACTGGCTCTTTGTCCAACACTCGTTAAGTTCAAGGATCCTTTTTAATTAAACTTGACCAAACATGTATATTCATTTTTATTTTCAATTATAACTCACATCATATTTTTATTTAGAGAATATTTTATTTTTATTTTAAAAAATGATATGTGTTAACTTGAAATTGAGCACAAAAGAAATTATACATCTCCCTCATACTCAACTATAGAATGCACCGCCAAACACAATAAAAAATGTTTCATATTTACATATAAATCAACCTACATTCACATATAAATCAAACCACCAACATATAAATCAACCTACATTCACATATAGCAACAATAAAAATCCCATTACTAATTTAATAACTAAATTATATTAAAATTTTTCACTATTTAATTTATATACTTTTACATTCAAAAGCCATCATAAAATAACATTATATATGGAATCCATTATCCATGAGCCCTTTTTATTATTTATTGTTTTGATAAAATGCCATATATTCGATCACACATGAGTTTGTAATGACTCGGTCTACTTGAATGGTTTAGTTATTTTAAAGCAAATGGAAGCTTCTGCGAAGAAGGAATTTATCGTTTTAGTATTTAAAATATTATTACTCATTTAAAATAAATCAATTTTAAAATATTAAATCAACTCATGATTATAAATCTTCTGTGAGACTTTGATGTGACTTCTTCCATGTTGGAAATAGAAAACATTTAAATTCCGAACATTTATGGTAAGTGGAAATGCTTAAGGTTTTGAATCTTTCCTTTTAGAGTTTAATAATGATATTGGAAAACAACATACTTTGATGCAATTCTTTGTGTGTAATTTTTTTTTAATTATCATGAATTCCTAATTTGTAAATTAGGATAAATTTGTAATTTTATTAAAATAATTTGAATATGATTTAAGATTAGTTTAGATTTATTTTAATTTGGATTTATCAAATGTTAAGAACTAATTATTTTTTTTGTATTTTAATATTTGTAACTCAAAAATAGCATTTTTTGAAGGCTTAATAGACCCAAAATGCATTAACATATCTCTATAAAATTTGACATATTGAAAATACTTATATAAAAAAATAATATATTGATTTAGTTTTGAAAAGGGTTGTCCAACACAATATGGAAAAGATGTTGTAATGTCATATCATGTTCTGTTTATGTAAACATTTTGACTCAGTGGACTCCAAGTTTTAACACAATATGAAAAAGATGTTGTAATGTCATATCATGTTCTCTTTATGTAAACATTTTGACTCGGTGGACTCCAAGTTTTAACAACACATGGCTTTGCCAATAATATTATTACTTAAGAAAAAATATATAACAACCCTACAATTTATTGATCTATTTAATTAATACCTACTTACCCACGGGGATATAACAACCCTACAATTTATTGATCTATTTAATTAATACCTACTTACCCACGGGGATATAACAACCCTACAATTTATTGATCTATTTAATCAATACCTACATTACCAATAACAACCCTACAATTTATTGATCTATTTAATCAATACCTACGTACCCACGGGGGATTTGAACCAGTGACCTATCGCAAGGAGAGCTTAACAACGCACCCATTCACCGTCAATCCAAAACCCTGTGGGGTAATAGTAATACTAATAATAAATATTTCTATTAATATTTATTCACTTCTTAATTACGATTTATTTCAAAATAATAAATAATAATAAATATTTTCATTAATGTTTATTTACTCCTTAACTACTATTTATTTCAAAATAATAATAGTAAATTAAAATTCAAAAAATATAGTAAATTAAAATATTTTAATTGGATAACTGAGAATTAAATTTTGGATTATAATAATAAATATATTCATTAATGTGTATTTACTTTTTAATTAAGATTTATTTTAAAATAATAATAATAAATTAAAATTAAAAAAAATAGTAAATTAAAATATTTTAATTGGATAGTTGAGAATTAAATTTTGGATAAAAACTGTTGTATTATCAACTACTTCCCAACCTTAGTAAGAGGAGATTACCATGGATCCCTTAATTTTTGTTGCTTCCGTTATTGCTGCTGGATTATCTGTAGGGCTTGCTTCCATTGGACCTGGCGTTGGCCAGGGCACTACTGCGGGCCAAGCTGTAGAAGGTATTGCGAGACAACCAGAAGCAGAAGGTAAAATACGAGGTACCTTACTGCTAAGTTTAGCTTTTATGGAAGCTTTAACTATTTATGGACTAGTTGTGGCCCTAGCGCTTCTATTTGTGAATCCCTTTGTTTAATCCTGAAAAAAAAGATCCCTACACCTCGTCATTACATTAGTATTTCTCCAATAATTTACTTGTTAAACTGCAGGAGAGGCTGATCTGAATAATTAGAAAATGAATTATTCTTCCTATAACTATACTTCGGTCGGAAAGATTCATGACGCATGCGGCAGGGAAGGGAGTGGATAGGGCAAGCAAATTCTTTTTATCCTTATAAAAGACCTGGGACTAAGTTAAGTATCCCAAATATTATTATCCAGAACTAGATAGGATCAAATAAAAAAATAACAAAATTATGTAGAACATATCCTTATCTATGAGGGGAGAGCGTATGAAAAATGTAATTGATCCTTTCATTTCCTTGAGTTATTGGCCTTCCGCTGGGGTTTTGGATCAAATACCAATATTTTAGAAACAAATATAATAAATTCAAGTGTGGTGCTTAGTGTACTGATCTATTTTGGAAAGGGAGTGTGTGCGAGTTGTATATTCGAATAATATGGCTGGGCCCAACCAGCTGCACTTTGGAGATAGAAAAGTGCATAATCTCAACGAATTACTTCCGAATGGGGAATAGCGAAGAACTATAGCATTTCGTAATTGATTGGGAAATGAACTCTTAGTTTATAACAACCAATGAGGGAGGACCACTAGAATGGTTAAAGTTGAACTGTTTGAAGTCTAAGCACAACTAACTGGGTATTCTTTCCACCGCTGTGTCAAGATGAGATGGATTCAAAGGCATAGTTGGAGATTGATCCGATATATAACATTCATATCAATGGAATAATTTGATATATTTACTGAAAAATAGTCCCAATCTCCCATCCAATTTTAGTTCCAATGCTGAACTGACGACCTAAACAGAAGGGAATTTATTCGATAGAACAAAAAGGAGGAGGCACAAATTAATTGATTGAATGGAACGATTCAATTTTCATGAGGGAAGAAGAGGAGAGAAAAGGGGAAACAAAAACAACATAAAACTTTCTTGATAATTGCAAATCCCTTTTGCTGGAAGAGCCCTTCGGAGATCTCGGTCTTTTATAAATTGATTCTAATCTTCCGTAAACGGAACGGAAAGGGCAAGCTTGGTGTGAAGGGAAAGTATACGTTCCTGGGGAATAAAAAAGAACTGAGCAGGAGAGCCGAATGAATCGAAAGATTCGTGTTCGGTTTGGGAAGAGATTATGAATTCGTGAAATTTGTGAATAGATAATCTACTTTCATTAAGTAATCTATTAGATAACCGTAAACAGAAAATATTGGAGACTATTCGGAATTCGGAAGAACTATGTAAAGGAGCTATCGATCAGTTCGAGAAAGCTCGGGCTTGCTTAAGGAACGTGGAAATGATAGCGGACGAAATCCAGGTAAATGGAAACTCCCAAATAGAACGAGAGAAAGAGGATCTCCTCAATACTGCTTCTGAGAATTTGGAACAATTAGAGGATCCCAAGAATGAGACGATTTACTCCGAACAGCAAAGAGCATTTGACCAGATTCGACAACAAGTTTCTCGCCAAGCTTTACGAAGAGCTATAGGAACTTTGAATAGTCGTTTGAATACTGAGTTACATTTACGTACGATCGATCACAATATTGGCCTGCTTAGAACCATGATGAACACAAATGATTAGTTGTTATAGGTCCTATTTCTCAATAGATAATTAAAAAGGTTAAGGAACTATTTCTGAACAGATAATTAATAAGTGCTAATGGGAAGTATTAGACTCGACGAAATTAGTAGTATTATACGGAAACAGATCGAACAATATAACAACGAAGTAAGAGTTGGTAATCTTGGCACCGTACTTCAAGTAGGAGATGGCATTGCTCGTATTCATGGTCTTGATGAAGTAATGGCAGGGGAATTAGTGGAATTTGGAGATGGTACAGTAGGCATTGCCCTAAATTTGGGATCGGATAATGTTGGAGCTATATTAATGGGCGATGGCTTGATGATACAAGAAGGTAGTTCCGTGAGAGCAACAGGAAAAATTGCTCAGATACCAGTAAGTGATGCGTATTTGGGTCGTGTTGTAAATGCTCTAGCCCAACCCATTGATGGTAAGGGTAAAATTTCAGCTTCCGAATTTCGACTGATTGAATCTCCCGCTCCAGGTATTATATCAAGACGTTCCGTATATGAACCCCTTCAAACGGGGCTTATTGCTATTGATTCTATGATTCCTATAGGGCGTGGTCAGCGAGAATTAATTATTGGGGACAGACAGACCAGCAAGACAGCAGTAGCTACAGATACTATTCTTAATCAAAAGAGTCAAAATGTAATCTGTGTCTATGTAGCAATTGGTCAAAGAGCTTCTTCCGTGGCTCAGGTAGTTAATACATTCCGAGAACGTGGCGCAATGGCATATACCATTGTGGTAGCGGAAACTGCGGATTCTCCCACTACATTACAATATCTCGCCCCTTATACAGGAGCAACTTTGGCTGAATACTTCATGTATAAAAAACAACACACATCAATCATTTATGATGATCTCTCCAAACAGGCACAAGCTTATCGACAAATGTCTCTTCTATTAAGAAGACCACCTGGCCGAGAAGCTTATCCAGGAGATGTTTTCTATTTGCATTCCCGTCTCTTGGAAAGAGAAGCTAAATTAAGTTCCCAGTTAGGTGAGGGGAGTGTTACTGCTCTACCAATAGTTGAGACTCAAGCTGGAGATGTTTCAGCTTATATTCCCACTAATGCAATTTCCATTACCGATGGACAAATATTTTCATCGGCCGATCTATTCAATGCCGGGATCCGACCTGCTATTAATGTGGGTATTTCCGTCTCTAGAGTAGGATCTGCGGCTCAGATAAAAGCTATGAAAAAGGTAGCTGGAAAGTTGAAATTAGAGTTAGCTCAATTTGCAGAGTTGGAAGCTTTTGCACAATTTGCTTCCGATCTTGATAAAGCTACTCAAGATCAATTGGCGAGGGGTCAACGATTACGTGAGTTGCTCAAACAATCTCAGTCGGCTCCTTTGACTGTAGAAGAACAAATAGCTACTATTTATACCGGAATAAACGGATACCTGGATATATTCGAAATAGCACAGGTGAGAAAATTTCTCCTTGGGTTACGTTTTTATTTGATAAAAAATAAACCTCAGTTCGGAGAAATTATACGTTCTACTGGTACATTTACAGAAGAAGCGAAAGCCCTTCTGGAAGAGGCTCTTAAGGAACATACTGAACTTTTTTTACTTCAAGAAAAAAAATGAATATTTGATCATTTGGTGGAATTATTCAGAACAGTAAAAAGAACTAAAGAATTTGTTCCATTCCAATCCAATACATTGCACAACAATTTATAACAATTGAAGAGTATTACGTCCAATAGGATTTGAACCTATACCGAAGGTTTAGAAGACCTCTGTCCTATCCATTAGACGATGGACGCTCTTTTTTTCTCTTCCCTTTTTTTATTTGAATTCCCTTTGGCATACATTGTCCCGATCTACCTTTTTATTCACACTGAGGTTATAGGATAGGAAAAGAATGGAATCTATTTCACATTAATTGATTTCGAGTGAATCGTGAGATTATGTTATATACTTAATCACTTTATATCTACCTATTCTATATCTATCTAGATAGATATAGAATAGGTAGATATCTGTTAGCGGGTAGCGGGAATCGAACCCGCATCGTTAGCTTGGAAGGCTAGGGGTTATAGTCGACATTTATTATTCGATGTCTCTAATTCAGAACCGAACATGAGAATTTAATGTCATTCGGCTCCTTCATGGGAGATAGAGAGCGGTATGAGGGAAGAAGCAGAGTATTTATATCAAATCTTTTTGAAAGGAATTTTCAATTCCTTTCTTTCTCCTCTTTTTTTTTCTAATAAAAAACCCTAATTTATTATCGTACCCATGGCATCTACGTCAGTTTATTCTCTTTTTTTTAGTGAAGGGCCCAAAATCGTAGAATACTTACTCACTTTCTAGATGATCCGGATAGATAGATAAATTTGAAAAGTTTAAAATAATCACAAATCTTTCTAGTTACTTCGTTCCCTATTTCTACTGATTCTGATCCCTAGGAGAACAAATTCCACTGAGCTCGAACGAAATGTCGATAACCCAAGTAAACCAAAGTCATAGTTCTATAGCTATTCGGCTTCAACCTGGGGTCCTTCCATCCA
Organism: Pinus tabuliformis; assembly: GCA_031772625.1. Classification (NCBI taxonomy): domain Eukaryota; kingdom Viridiplantae; phylum Streptophyta; class Pinopsida; order Pinales; family Pinaceae; genus Pinus; species Pinus tabuliformis. The sequence goes on from CM062811.1 coordinate 319,907,444, forward strand.
TAAGTTGAAGGTTTAGTCACGATGAAAAAATATCTTCCCCATAGATCTGTAATTTATCTAACCTTTCAAACATTCCGTGTCGCTATCTTGGAACCACAAATGTGTTTATCTTTCATCATTTCAGACCCAGATTACGAGAAGGTATGCTATTCCTGGGTATTCATAGGGAAGGTTTTGAACCTATCTGGAAATAGAGCTTTAGATGGATCAAAGATCCATGTAAAAGATCCTTCAACTATTCGAGTTGATAATGTAACGAATCACACTTTTACCACTAAACTATACCCGCCACGATCTGATTGTAACATATGGATCGATCTTTTTTCCAACCAATAGGAAGATGAGGAGTTATCAATCAACCTCTATTGAAAGTTTATATCAATCATTACCTCGTTTTCATCATTACAATGAGCCATTTCCGGAGATGGCTCATTGTAATTATAGATTACCTTTGCGAATTGCTGATAAAACAATAACTAAAGGGCCCGATACAACCATCAGAGTCAGAACAGTGAGCTGCGCAATAACTTCTAGATCCATTTGGTTTTCTTTCACCCTCCATCGACTGAATGTATGAATAAAATGTTGTCGAGATCAATCACTTTTCTTCTATTTTGTCTTCTTCGGACTCCTACCCATTGGTGTAGTTTCGATCAGGAACCTATGGCCTTGAGCAACTGATATCTTTACAATAATACATAAAATAGATAGAGAACCCTAAATAGATAGAGAACCCTTCAATATCTAGATAATAAAATTTGATACTGGAGAGAAATAAATGGACTAATCCATGTAACGCATTTAATCAAACTCATTGGGGAGGGAATGAAGATATGGAAGAGCTTAAAATTTTGATAGGTTGTTGTCTTGCTTTTACAGCAGGTCTTCTTCTAGCTATCAAATTAGGTCAAGCACTGTATGACTGCTGATTTTTTCTGCTTTTCTTGGCCTGGCCATCGGCCAGGCCAAGAAAAGCAGAAAAAATCAGTCATACAGAACTATTTTTAACGAAATGAACAATACGATTGACTGGATTGTTCTTTATCCAACTGAATAATGGCAATATTCATTATATTGCCGATACAATCTGTACATACTATGATATACACCTTTACTCCACCATTCATTTTGTTACACATGAACTCTTCCATCTTGGAGAGATGGCTGAGCGGACCAAAGCAGTGGATTGCTAATCCGTAGTACGGATCATCCGTACCGAGGGTTCGAATCCCTCTCTCTCCGTTCGTCCACTATTGATCCTAAAAATGAATAACCCCGAATCTTTCTACGGAACAGAAAAGACCCATTAACCTAGAGACTTTTTTCACTATTCTTTACGTCCGGGATTACGTCCTGGATCGTTCAATAGAAATCCAAAGATAAAAAGAGAAATGAAAAATACCACTACTGCGTAAACGAACAGCTTAAGAGTAAGCATTACGTAATCTCCAGAATCCTGATTATAAGTACAACAAAATAGATCATCAATCTTTGTAACATATATGGATACTTGAATACCAAACAATAGTATTATTGTTACAAATCACGAAATTATTTCTCTGAATCACGTGTGAAAATCAATTTGAAAGAAGGATATAATTTTTCTCTTTGTTTTCAAAATGGTCTTTTTTCCCTCTTATTTTTTTGGATCAACTAGATATTTATTGAATATTTATGAAAATAAGTCATTGGTGATCGTATCAATACGTGACCCAATAGCCCGATCCGAAGTGAGCGGTGGGATCGGAAGGAATTGATGAAGGTGAGTGGAAAAGTTTTTATCCGGGAGCAGATAAGGTATCTGAATTTGGTATCGTCGGGTGGAGCAAGGATAGAACTTCTGTCACAAAAAAATGGAAAGAGTTATACAAAAATTGGATCAATGACAGCGACCCAAAAACTTGAAAAAGAAAAAAGGGGATACTTTTTATCGAAAACTTACAGCAGCTTGCCAAACAAAGGCTAAGAGAAAAAAGAGAACATGAATAATTGGCATTACATCGACAATTGGATCAGAAATTGCATAAACCTCAGGTAATTTTCCAAAAAAGGGATTATTTGAATGAATAAAGGCATCATCTAGAAAAATATTGAACATAACTGGCATTTTTATTCTCCAATAAAAATTAGGGGGGGTAAAGCCAGAAAAGTCTTTGATTGATCGAATCGATCGAAGCTCTTCGGCAAGTTTGACCGGACTTGGGGTTGGAAGGGATGATTCTTTCATACATACAACATTTTACCCAATCTAATAGAAAATGATCAATGAATGGATATTCTTGTCACTTTTTCTGTTTCTCCTATTATGTCCAATTCCATCAATAACCTATTTTGTTGAAATATCCACAAATTTTTTTTCCCCAATTGAGATCTGATCTAATGAATCTTGGATACTAATGGGTTGACAAAAAATTTGATATAAGTATTCATTAGCATATGAATAGGGAAATAGGATGGGAATGGGGCGTGGCCAAGCGGTAAGGCAGCAGGTTTTGATCCTGTTATTCGGAGGTTCGAATCCTTCCGTCCCAGACTTATTTCATTGGTTCCTGTTTTCCCTTCCTTCGCTCTTGCTTTTTTCTTTCGTAAAAGATCCAACTTTGTTTTCCTTTTTATCATAATTTAACCATACTTATCAGAAGGGAATGTGATTACAATAGGGAAGAGATAAAGGGATATATCTGTGGTGCAAGATGGGAATACGGATCAATTTGAGATAAGGTTCAATTTATGAAATTAGCCCATTGGATGTATGCTGGTCCTGCTCATATTGGAACTCTACGAGTAGCTAGTTCATTCAAAAATGTCCATGCCATTATGCATGCTCCTCTAGGAGATGATTATTTTAATGTAATGCGTTCTATTTTAGAACGGGAAAGAAATTTTACTCCTGGAACTGCTAGTATAGTAGATCATCACGTACTAGCACGTGGATCTCGAAAAAGAGTTGTGGATCATATTATTCGAAAAGATAAGGAGGAAGGTCCCGATCTGGTAATATTAACACCTACATGTACCTCTAGTATCTTGCAAGAGGATTTAAAAAACTTTGTGGATAGAGCATCCATAATCTCCGATTGCAACGTCATTTTTGCGGATGTGGATCATTATCAAGTGAATGAAATTCAGGCAGCGGATAGAACTTTGGAACAGGTAGTTCGATATTATTTGGAGAAATCCCATACATTGGATCAATTCGTAACAGATGCACCTTCCGTAAATATAATTGGGATTCTTACTCTGGGTTTTCATAATCGACATGATTGTCGTGAGTTGAGACGTTTATTAAAAGATCTGGACATCAGAATTAATCAAATAATTCCTGAAGGAGTATCTGTAGAGGATCCGAAAAATTTACCGAAAGCTCGGTTCAATTTAATTCCTTATCGTGAAGTGGGCTTAATGACAACGATGTATTTGAATAAGGAATTTGGAATGCCTGATGTATCTACAATTCCTATGGGAGCTGTAGATATGGCCGAGTGCATCCGACAGATAAAGAAATCTCTTGAGACCTTGGCGGATCCTATTTTATCGAGCAAAAGGGTTGATTACGAATCCTATATCGATGGACAAACTCGATTCGTTTCCCAAGCTGCTTGGTTCTCAAGATCTATCGATTGTCAGAATTTTATGGGGAAAGAAACAGTCGTTTTTGGTGATGCAACTCATGCTGCTTCAATCACTAAGATACTTGCTAGAGAGATGGGAATTCATGTGAGTTGTACAGGTACTTATTGTAAACATGATGCAGAATGGTTCAAAGAGCAAATTAAAGATTTTTGTGATGAGATAATCATCACAGATGATCATGCTGAAGTAGGAGATATTATCTCTCGCATGGAACCCTCTGCAATATTTGGTACTCAAATGGAACGTCATATTGGTAAACGTCTTGAAATTCCTTGTGGAGTTATTTCCGCCCCAGCTCATATCCAAAATTTTCCTTGGGATATCGACCCTTCCTGGGTTACGAAGGTACTAATCAAATAGCTGATCTAGTTTATAACTCATTCGCTCTGGGTATGGAGGATAATCTTCTAGATATTTTTTGTGGTCATGATACGAAGGAAATAATGACTAAATCCTTATCCACGGATATTAGTCCAATTTGGGATCCTGAAAGTCGGCAAGAATTGGGTAAAATCCCCGTTTTGTAAGGGACGAAGTAAAAATAAATACAGAAAAATTTGCACGACGAAAGGGCATTTTGAACGTTACTGTCGAGGTAATGCACGCAGCTAAAGAAGCATTAAGTTAAGTACCTAATAAATATAAATTAATTGATTACATTGAGTGTATTCTATACAAAAAGAGTGGATCCAATTCGATACCTATTCCTATCATATCATTTGAGTTAATGACTATTCATAATCACGTCTCGAATCATGATTTGAGATCACTGATCTCTATCATTATTCGAGATCAGGGAGGAATCTTCAAAACATCGTCTGAAACGATGCGGTAGTTTACATAATGGGTTTCGTGGATATGGATTATGACATCATTTCATATTCGGATCAAATGCCCTTGGCTCAACATTATTCTTATTTTATTATATACTCTCCAAGTAAATCTCGTTTCCACGTGGTACAAAGATGACGAATATTTGAATCGTTCTATTGTTACAAATAAACCTAGGATTTTCTATCGATGCGTCTAACATCTCGTCCCAATATAGCGCCAATCCAACAATTAATTTATCTCTTATTCTGGATTGACAATAGTGTATTGTGTTGATATAATTCGTCCATTCACAATAGAAATAGATATCTTAGGTTCATCGTTTATCAGTGATTCTATCCAATCATGATAATTCTGTCGATGGATCATTTATTCATAACCTAGATTACTTTATTCTGGAATGGTGGATCGAAACTCTACATATTCCGATATGAACTGACGAGTGAATTATTTGGTCATTCACGTAGGTTTTTGATCCCTCCCGTTCGTCAATTAGATTGGTAGGATTTACCGGTTCATATTGAGTAACCTCGCATTCCACTTCGATCGTATATATCCTCAATATCTATTCGCAATATGGGTTGCTAACTCAATGGTAGAGTACTCGGCTTTTAAGTGCGACTAAGATCTTTTACACATTTGAATGAAGTAGAAAACTCGTCGATACCATCGGTAAAGTTCGGAAGACTACGACTGATCCTCAAAGTATAATGAACGGAAAAAAAAGCATGTCGTTCCAGCATATGATCTTTATGATACCTGATATTATTTCTCGGATACCTGATTGTATTCAATCAGGACCGGATCTGATTTAAGGAATCAAATGGGTGGGAAATGTCTATTATATACCTAGATGGATGTATAATATGCTCATCCTTTCGGATCAAATGTGATAATTGTGAATAGGATTGAATCAATTCGCAGTTAAGTCGAATGAGTCAATGGAGAAAGCTATATGACTTGAATCATAAGTAGACCCAGAGAAACGAGCTTCTGTTCCTCGTTCCAATTAAGCGAGCGAGGAATTCCCTTTACTGATCAGAAGTTAAGAGCAGTTTAGTACCCAATATCGGGAGGTTTTCCCTGAGTAGATCAGGGATTTATACACTCACAATGAGTCCTAAATACTCGAGTACAGATGTGTAAGATAAATAGTGTACTGACCAGGTTTATTAATTCCATGAGTCAGGAGAGCGATTGGTTGCCAGGATAAAAGATTTTCGTTCTTCCTCATGACGAATGAGATCCTTGGGTAGTAAATCTATAGAAGATAGAATATTGATATCCGGATATATCTCTTTTTTCCTATCTTGTTCCGACTAGTTCGCACCATGTATTTTCTCAGAAATAAAGAGGTTATTCTCATGAACGAGGGCCATAGCTGAGGGTTGAAAATGGATGAGTTCCATAGATGCGGAAATAAAGATAGCTTTTGGCAACAATGCTTTTTATATCCACTCTTTTTTCAAGAAGATCTTTACGCAATTTCTCATGATCATCATTTGGATGTATCAAGTTCCTCCAGTTAGAACATTTAAGTTCCAATGATCAATTAAGTTTCCTAACTGTAAAACGTTTGATTGGTCAAATACGTCAACAAAATCATTCAATTGTTTTATTCGTGAATAAGAATCTATTTCTGAAAATAAAAAATAATAATAAATTAAAATATTTTAACTGGATGGTTGAGAATTAAATTTAGGATTTTACTAGGATAAGGTTAAAAGGTAAAGTAATGACACTCGGAGAAGACATATGTATCTCGTCATCTCAGTTCTTAGCATCTCAGTCTGAGTGGTCACACTCATTTACAGGTTTATAATGGCAACTGAGGAAATTTGATAATTTCAACCAGCTATGGGCTCCTCTGAATTTATAAAATAATAAAAACAAGAAACACTACAGGAGCATATTACCTGAGGGGCCTTATTCCTCTGCACCGGGCCCCAACCCAATTTGTTTTTTGGTGAGTATAGTCGACTGTGAACTCTATCAATTCATCCATTCCTACTTCCAGCAGGAGAGAGCTCTGATCTGATCTCGAAGCATTGCACCCAGAAGCTTGTCCGATGGCGATCACGCAGGGGAAATGGCTACAGGTATCGCTCCGATCTTTATCTTTGCTAATTTATTTCTTTGATAGAGAGTCAGTTTCGCTGAGAGCACTGTATTGAAAATGAGGGTAATGGACGGTGCAGGTGAATCAGAAGGAAGGGGGGCCGAAAGCGCGGAGCTCCCATGCAGTTGCAGTGGTGGGAAAAAAGGCGTATGTGTTCGGTGGAGAGGTGGAGCCGCGCGTGCCAGTGGACAATTTGATGCATATCTTGGATCTGGAGGACAATTCCTGGTCCGTGGCGGATGCCAAGGGAGAGGCACCGCCTCCCAGAGTGGGGGTCACCATGGTCCCTATTGGCTCTGTTATTTATCTCTTCGGTGGTCGAGACCAGCATCACAAGGAGCTCAACCATTTCTATTCCTTCGATACGAATTCCTGCCAGTGGAATCTCATCTCCGAAACAGACGGCCCACCCCACAGGTTCTAATAGGACTGTATGCCCTTTTCCACATATTTTTGCTCTTTTGCACAGACTTCTATAGGAAAATAGTAAAGATGAAAATTGATTTTGAAGTTTAGAAATTTTGGCTAATCTTACCGGTCTCTGTAAATCTTTGGGCAAATGAATGAAAAATTAGCCTGCCTGTTTTGCTTGCAGGAGCTATCATGCGATGGCAGCAGACGATAACCAGGTCTATGTGTTCGGCGGGTGTGGGGAAAAGGGCCGCCTGAACGATCTGTGGGCGTTCAATGTGGAGGAAGGGAAATGGAAGGCCCTCCCCGCCTCCGGAGAGCAAGCTGGTGCCCAGGGGAGACCAGCTTGTTGTGGTGGAAACAAGGTGTGGGTTGGTGCCCAGGGGAGGACCAGGGCTTGTTGTGGTGGACAACAAGGTGTGGGTTATCTTTGGTTTCGGCGGCAAGCACGAGCTCTCCGACATCCACTGCTTCGACCTGTGCACGAATCTGTGGGAAGAGGTTGAGGTGAAGGGAGAAGTCAAGCCCACCCCTCGTAGCGTCTTTGCCTGTGCTGCCGTGGGAAAATACATCACTGTCTATGGAGGGGAGGTCGATCCTAGTGACCTGGGTCATATGGGGGCCGGCTCCTTCTGCGGCGATGTCTTCGCTCTGGACACCGAGGCGCTGGAGTGGATCCGAGTCGAAGATGTTGGTGGTGAAAGTCATCCTGGACCCCGTGGATGGTCTGCGTTTTCTGTAGGCTCTTGTTATGGAAGTAAAGGACTGCTTGTCTATGGAGGGAATTCTCCTTCCAATAAGAGATTGGAAGACATATTCTTCCTTCAGTTGGCTGCTTGAGTATTGCATCCAACACCTACTATCTGCTACTACCTGCTAGCATCTAAAGAACTGGATATGAGTAGTTTTTCAATACAATGTTTGGCTTTCCTTAGGGTGAAGGGCATATAGACTCTTCTGTGTAGTATGGTGTTGTTCCTTGATGTTTTGTGTTGTAAATGATAATCTACGGCTGTTTTTCCTAGTATGAGATGAATTGGAATCTTCATCTATCTGTATATAGAGAGTCGACTTGTTTACAATTTTTGTTACCAATTATTATTGAGGGAACAGGTACCTCATGTGAAATCCGGCACCCCTGCACAAGTCAATAAGCTAAACCAGAAAGGTCAAGGAATTTGCACAGTAGATAAAATCATCCACATGTTAGTATCAGATGTCTGACATGGATATTAACTTTGTTGATCATGTAGTTCTGTCTCCAAGCATACTGATACCTGCAACAAAATGAGCAGATACTCATACAGGTAGCAACCTCTCTTAGAGGGCAGAGAGGTAGATTAATGGTCTTTGACATCCCCAATCTCTTCACAATAGCTTTGTTGAATCCTTTTGCAGGGTGATATCGAAATTACGATCATCAGCTAAGATTATTACCAGATGTCTTACATGTATGTGAACTTTATTGAGACCATGTAGCTCCTCCACCTAAAGTCATTGATACCTGCTATCGGTATAGCATCTAAAGAACTGGATATGAGTAGTTTTTCAATACAATGTTTGGCTTTCCTTAGGGTGAAGGGCATAGAGACTCTTCTGTGTAGTATGGCGTTGTTCCTTGATGTTTTCTGTTGTAAATGATAATCTAAGGCTGTTTTTCCTAGTATGAGATGAATTGGAATCTTCATCTATCTGTATATAGAGAGTAGACCTGTTTACAATTTTTGTTACCAATTATTATGCAGGGAACATGTACCTCATGTGAAATCCGACACCCCTGCACAAGTCAATTAGTAAGCTAAACCGCAAGGGTCAAGGAATTTGCACAGTAGATAAAATCATCCACATATTAGTATCAGATGTCTGACATGGATGTTAACTTTGTTGATCATGTAGTTCTGTTTCCAAGCATTCTGATACCTGCAACAAAATGAGCAGATACAACAGGTAGCAGCCTCTCTTCGAGGGCAGAGAGGCAGATTAATGGTCTCTGACATCCCCAAATCCACAATCTCTTCACAATTGCTTTGTTGAATCCTTTTGTAGGGTGATATCGAAATTACCACCATCAGCTAAGATTATTACCAGATGTTTTACATGTATGTGAACTTCATTGAGACCATGTAGCTCCTCCACCTAAAGGCATTGATACCTGCAATCGTTATAGCCTCTTTTTTTTCTTTAGGGCACACGGAGGTAGACTTATGATGGACTTTAAAAATCCTCTCCATTCCGAACCCCTTTTCAATAGCTTTGTTGGATCCTTTTGGAGGGTGATTTGGAAATTGTCCATGGTCAAGATGGACACTGCAATAACCATACTTATGATAATTTTAATTTATAAGTAGTTGAGAGTTATGCAGTATTTTAACATTGGTTTATGATAATTATAATTTATAAGTATTTAAGAGTTACGCAGTATTTTAATTTTAGTTTATTATTTATGGTTCATTTTCAGTTTTAATTTTTGAATCTTGATTCTGGATAATGATGAATTTGACTAATCTTTTTCCAGTTTTAATTTTTGAATCTTGATTCTAGAAAATGATGAATCTGACCCAATATTTGACTTGTCACAAGCCCACTGGCCAGTTACCTGTAAATACAGGCAGTAGATGTTTCAACGGAACTACGCATTAGCGCATAACCTGAGGAGGTTCCCACAAATGAAGCTCTGTTAACACATCAATTATCAGATCCCTTGCTTCAAAATAATCTTAGTTGGAATGCCGAATTAATAGACAAGGAGGCCTTAATATTTGTCTTATATCATTTGTAAATTTACTCCAGGTTTAAATTCACTACATTGCTTCCAGTGAGTCTACAGAATGCCTGCTTTCATCATAGGAACAATACAACTGGTATATAGAGAATGTAACAATTATAAACGAAATACATATAAAAAATAATTGTTTTTACATAGAACCATAATCGGCTATGGACACTGGTCCTTGTCATAATCTGCGAAAGTTATTAATACATTTTTCATTATAGCCCGTAGCACCGGACAACACTTATGCGTATTTAGTGTGTGATTTTATAATACACAGTTCACAAGGTTTATATAGTTGTTAATGTTTAATGCGCACATGGCCTCCGGCGGATTAGTCGTCTTTGCCCAGAGTTTGGCTAACTGGTCCTTGCATGCTGGGACACGCGGCATGATGATGACCCAGGACGCTAAATGCGCCTGCCAACTGGTTCCAATCTCCTGCGACATCTGTCTTGCTTTATCTCCGTTGATCTCTATCAGGCGATCCAATGGCGGGGAGGGTTTAGGGTTTAACCCCCTAACCACTTTTCTGCGCCTAGCACTTGGTGGAGTCATTGTTGTCGTCGGCCCGAGGTTTCTTGCTGCTTTGAAATGGTCTGGTTTGGTGAAGGTCTCAGGCTGGAAACTGATCCTTTTGCGGTTTGCCTTGGTTACGATGATTAGTCCTGCGAAGGCAGGGAACCCCGACAATGTGACTTCATGCGGTTTTATGTGTTTGCATTTTCTGAGTTCGTCTTCTGCTTTGGAACTCCATTTGGTGTCGACTCTGAAAGGCTACCGCCTCTGTCCAGGGTGGTTCGATGGTCTACCAAAGATGCGGAAGAGACTCTACTCCGACAATCCTTTTCGAGAGGTAAGCTCACAAACCACCAGATTTCTTCTGAGTATTTACAGTGTCTCAAATTTGAACTCGTTAACTGATGAGGTTTGTTGTATTGCAGGTAGGTTTCTCGATGCAGAAACCCTCCAGTTTCAGGTATGGATTACTCTTCTTTCTGGCATCACGCATTCTATAAATTCGCAGTCGGTTAGCCTCACATTGACTCCCTGGTTGTTTGCGGCTATGTGTAGGTATTTTCCCCTATTTTCTCAGTTCATGAAAGCTTGGGAAACGCTCCTTAGAGGTTTAGGGGCTTACGACTTCCATGGTCATTTCCAGGTTGACACAACTTATCTTTGGTGCATAACTATTTAGCTACGAAAAGATTATCTACTCGATGACATAGGAACTGTGCATCGAGCCAAGCTCTTCGCTGAGAGTTACTTAGATTTTTGGTTCTTAATTAATTAACTGTTTAATAGAACAATCAAACTCTGTGCATGGCACGAGTGATTTGGAGAATGGTAATTTCTTGATCAACCATGCGTTTCTATGGATATTTTCGCTGTTGTGGCTTATTTTTGTGTTAAGTTATGTACTTGTATGGACTTTGAGGGGTTTTGGTCATATCGACCCATTTGAGCCGTTTTTGGAACTGTGGCTCTACTCTTTAAGTCATTCCTACAGTGAAATATATTAGTTAAACTTATGCGCTTCAGTACTTAAATAATATTTTAGTTATATCGTTTCTGATTTAATGATGGGCCGAGATTGCCCTTGTTCTCTTACTCAGAGTATTAAAAATTTAGTGAATTTGTCTTAGTTTGCTCGACCCTTCCAGAATGATTTGTTTTAGAGTTTGTTTATACCAGGAGTCACCTGGATTACTCCAGAATGACTTGCAATCTGTTACGCTTTCCATCTCTGCAGTAGACCTGTAGTTTTTCACACAGTTTATTGCTATTGAGACACATATACTCGTTCAGCATCTCCCGAACGTTTCCTTTTTAATATGACTTTTACAATGAGTAACCTAGAATTATCCCTGTAATGGTTTACGTAGTATTAACCAGAATGTGTTTGACTCAACAACATAATACATGGATGAATTTGACAGTAATCATATAGGGTTTCAAATAGATTGTCCCACTGTTTATGATAAGAGAAATACTCTTAACGCTTTAAGAGCGTATGTTTGTTTAACTGTTGTATAAGGTTATTCTCCACACTGTACTAGAATTACTAGCTATATTTTTCATGCATTAACATCATATACTGTCTATTGTTTTATTTGCATAATTGGTAATTTCTATTCTCTGTCTTAATATACTTTCAAAGAATTTCTTCATTAAATCATTCTGTACATAGGTAATTCTTCTAGCATCAATTCGTAATGAGAAGTTCTATTTTATCATTTAAATCGTTTTTCCACAGACCATCATTAATTCTTAACGAAACTTTCTATGATACTTATCTCTTCAATATTAGCAACTTGTCATATTCAATTCCTTCTGGAAAGTCTCTCCTCTCAGCGACGAGTCTGGCAATTACGTTCAGATCCTCCCCCGAGCACTTTCTTTTGTTCACAGTTAAATAATTTCATCTACAGTCAAGAACCTTGGGCCTCCGGACTCCTGTCCCGCCTCAAGTGTTGTACTTTTTACTGACTGTTCTTGAGAATTCTCCCACTGGTTTATTCCACCCAGTTCTAGGATATATCTCCTGGATCATTTTTTCCCCATCTAAATCTCCCTTCAGGGCATATTGGTAATTGCCTTCTGTGACTGTTTCTTTTAATTAATGTAAACAGTTTCTATTTTTGTTAAAGTATATGGACTCCTAATTACCAATAATTTAGGTAACCAAATACATGTTTTTTGGCCTTCTAGCCTCAGTCACTTATTATTTAACATCATAATGTAATAAAACTAAAGTAACAAATGGTAAAAATCAACTTAGTAACCACAATAATTTTTATGCATTTTGGGGGTGTTACATCTCCCCCACCATATGAGGAACACCGTCCCTGGTGTTCTCTCTACTTTCAGAAAGTAACATCGGATAAGCTTTCCGCATAAATTCCTCTTCTTCCCAAGTGGCCTCATGCAGGCCAAAGTGTTTCCACTGCACTTTAACCTGGGTGATGTCTCGCTTCCACAAGGTGGTTTCTTTCTAATCGAGAATACGAAGAGGTTCTGCTAGAAACTCTCATTCCGGTTCGACCTGCACAAAAACAATTCATAGTCACAACCCTTTTCCAAAACAGTCTATCCAAAAGTCATATATCCCACTTAATCGATTACCTGAATATTTTCCCAATTAATGATACGTTGTGGATTATACATACATTTTCCTAGCAAAGACACGTGGAAAACATTGTGGACCCGAATGTGGCTTGGTAGTGCAAGCTTATATGCCACTGGCCCAATTCGTTCAAAGACTTGAAAAGGTCCACAGTATCGAGGTGCTAAATTAGCACATTCCTGCCACTGTGAGGAACTTTTACGGGGCTTTACTCTTAAATATACGTGATCCTCCAGTTGAAATTCTCTGTATGTCCTCTTTTTATCTGAACACACTTCCTGTCTATCTTGCGTCGCCCTTAGATTTTGTCGAACCTTCTTAACAGTCTCCTCCATTTCTGCTAGCATGTCAGGACCCAATGCTAGCTTATTAACTGGATTATTCCAATCTATGGGCACCCTGCACTTTCTTCCATACAACACTTCAAAGGGGCTCATGCTCAATGATTCATGATGTCCATTATTATACACAAATTCCGCTAGATGGAGATATTCTTCCCACTTATGTGGTTGCTGCATCACAAACATGCGTAGCATGTCCTCCAGCACTTGATTTACCCGTTCAGTGTGTCCGTTTGTTTGAGGATGGTAGGCAATGTTAAATTGGATCTCAGTACCCAATCCTGAAAAGAGAGTTTTCCAGAATGTGGATGTAAAATTTACATCCCTATTGGAAATCACCACTTGGGGTATTCTGTGTAGACAAAAAATTTCTTTCATAAATATGTCTGCGATCTCCACAGTTTTGTAAGTGAATTTCACAGGTATGAATTGAGCAGTTTTACTCAATTTGTCTACTACCACCATAATTGAGTTGTATTGCTTCCTGGTGCGAGGTAAGCCGATGATGAAGTCTAGAGATATGGTCTCCCATTTCCATTCCGGGATGGGCAATGGTTGCAACAAACCCGCGGAATGTTGATGTTCTGCCTTCACCAGCTGACACTCCAAACATTTGGACAAGTATTCTGTAAAAATTTTCCTTAACCCGAGCCAAAAATACCCTTTCTTGATGGCTGAAAACAGTTTCTGGTAACCTGGGTGGCCAACATGCGGTTTCCTATGAAACTCATCCAATGTCAATTGTCTAATCGAATTTTGGTTAGGAACATAAATTCTGTCCTTAAAAATAAGAAGGTTCTCAGAATTTATTTCAAACTTGATTTTTCCTTTTTTAGTAGGGATTCCTTTGTCTGTTGCCAAAGGAAAGTATACTCCGGAGCTTTGATAGATGCTTCCTTTATGATTGCAGGAATATTTAAGCGTACTTGGCTCATTTGGGCCTCATAAATACAATGTACTTTTCTGCTCAACGCGTCGGCCACTTGATTTTCCTTCCCTTTAAGATGTTTCATTTCGAAATTGAATTCACTTAAAAATGCTATTCATCTGGCTTGTTGATTGTTTAAGCTAGATTGGTTGAAAAAATTTGTAAGGCTACTATGATCCATTAACAACAGAAATTTCTTCTCCAACAGGTAGTGTCGCCACCCATTTGGCACACTCACCAAGGCGAAGATAAGAAGCAAGTCTAACTAGAGCTGAACATGTATTTTGACAAGTTGATGCGCACAGCCACCAGCACATGCTTGGAGAGAAACGTAGACACTATGCATCAACATGTTTTCGGTCCGGTCACACCCAGGATGACCATGCGCATGCTATCAGACGAGTTGGATAGAGGAGCCATATCAGTGCACCCAGATGAAACGAAGGCAAGATTTCGCTTCAACAAGATGTCAACATTGAGCGCACAGACACCATCATGGAAGACCAAGCTTGGCATTAGCTCACCACCTTCGACCATCACAAGGATGTCAAAGAGTTGGCCTCACCACAACGGTTCAAGTGTCAGTGACGTTTTTCATGGCTTACTCAAGCCATTTTGTTTCACATGGGCACATGTGCATTGTAATGTAACATCTTGTCCAATGGAATTTCAAGTGTCAGTAGTTGAATGTAATAGTCATAGAGTAGTTGAAGAGTCATGAGGATAGATGAACGGTCTCAAAGGGGAATGTCAAGGGTCACCCCACACTTTGCTATAAATAGTCCCTCATAACTCATTGTATAAGCTTTTGGTCAGCTAAGCTTCCAATAGGAGTATCTTAGAGAAAGCTTAGACAGTATTGTAACGAGCCTTGGATTCTCCAGTGCGCAGAGCTAGTATATCTCTTTCGAGGAGCAGGCAGCAGTGACTGATGTTCCGCTGTTGAAACTAGTGGTTGGTCATGGATGTATTGTATGACTGGAACTTACACTTCTTAATATAACAGAGCCAATATGTTTCATGCATATGTTGTATTGTTCAGTTATCTGTTTACTCTAAATGATATATGTATCTGTTTGCTTACGCATTCATGTGTAGTTTCTTTGTATATGTATGTGTGAATCTTACTAAAATGTGTTGTTGATTTAACCATCACTTTGGATTGCTAGCTAACTTGCCTTCCATGTTGTGTTGCATCTTGGCTCGTGTGTTCCTTTATTAACTCCGTGCTATCACAGGTTTCCAAGGGGCGCACACACCTCACTCTCCATTTGTTAGAACTGCTCATGCACCTTCCTTGACTTTCTGTAGATGTCACACCCTTTCTACCAACAGGGACATCTTACTTGCCTCTGTGCGAAACCGCGGTCAAGGCGATACCGTACGAACCATGGCTGAGACTCCTACACCAAATGCTCTGAGGTCTAGTTGGGACGTATTGCCAGGGAGATCCCGTGACATGTTGGCGGGTCCAACACCGTCAACATTTGGGCTCTAGAAGGAGGGCCAGATGACAAGCTGAGTCCTCACATCTGTTTTGAATCTCTACATATCTGTCATGACTAACTATAGAGTTGCTCTTCCAGAGTGTATGTCTTATGGAAATGACTTCATTATCTCAGAAAATCTCTCAAATAACTTGTCACATAAAACATACGATGGTGGAGGCCACGTAGCCTTGGTTAGGCACATGGTTGGCATTGTAGGTTCATGCGAAAGACATGGAATCTTTGAAGAATACATGACCTGCGCATTGTTCGTCTACACACTTCGATGGCACCCAATGCACTGGTGTGCCACGTGACTCGAAAAATATATTCATTATCTTGCTCATTTGGTCACAGAGATAAACCATGCTTTCAATCACTTTAACCGTAAAGCACTCGATAAAGAAATTATGAAATTACGAAAAGCACCAGATGAATCCATTGAACAATTTTACACACGTTTTTGTAATCTTGCATACTGATTCCCCGAAGATGAAATTGATTGAGAATTACTTAATGGAAGATTTAAGTATCTTCTTTACATATATGAAAATCCACAATTCTTGAAATCATTCAAATCCCACTCAAAACACTTTGGTGATGGAGCTGTGTAATCATAGGCAAGCACAGTTGTTGTCACAAATGATTGTCTGCCTTCACCTCATCAAACAACTCCACCATCGCAGAGTGATGTGGGAGATTATGTACACACATCTATTGAACTGCCACATCTTCTCACCCCACCTTCTCTTGATATCTACGCAGATTTGGGTTGCAAGCCTATTCGTTGTCATGTAGATTCGTTCCCTCAACCTCCATCCACGCGTTCTGTTGATCCTCCAGATTGTACTGTCTTGTGTTCTTCCATTCTAGACTCCTCACTTGTTGTGAATGAGGATCAAGTTGTTGACGGAGTTGGTGTTATGCAACCAACCTGCGCCAACATTCGTGATGAGTGTGTGCAGGAATCTAAAGAAGAACCCACGGTGAAGGATGTTTCCCTTCCATTCCTGCCTCACTCGCTTTATCCTGACATCCCTTGTGATTCTCCCACTACTAATTTCCCTTGTGAAAACTCATTTCTGAATGTTTCAACTTCTGATCGTTCACAGGGCACGTTGGATGTCAGTCTGTCATGACATTGCGGAGAGGACACATCTTCCTTCGAAAATTTGTCCAATTTGTCATCTGTCATTTCTGAAAACACAGAGGGCGAACATCCTTGCTTCTCATCTACCCCTCTGTACAATTCATTAAATCATGAGGATGCGGAAAAACATCCCCAATTTTCTGATCTTGGTTGTCGTGATCTTTCTACTTCTTCATCTGATCATGATGTTAATTCAATATTTGTTAATCTATCTAAGACTCTGATCTATGATGATCTATCTATCGACAAAGTCGAAACCCCCTAGGCTGTCGAGGCACTTCCGCCTGAGCTGATGGTTATGTCAGGCCCTCATTGTTCTGAGGTTGGTTTCACTTCTGATCAGGAAATTGTTGAAACACGTACAACTCCTCATCACCCTCTGCTTTTCATTGAATATCAACCAAACACTCATATTTCACTTTCTCCACTCGAACTACATGATCCCATCTCTCATGCATTGGAGGAATCTTATATAGCAAGCACACTTGTGCAACGTAAGTGGTCTACCTTTCTCACGTTTTCTTGCATGTCATAGTCAAAAGAATGCATACACTCGACATCTGCACGCAATGTAGCACAACACCATGGCAAGTCCACAGAGTGCATGTCATGCGCTTTCACTCATTTTTGTTCTGTGGACGCTTGTAAACTAGGAGTGTGTTTGTCTTCATTGTTATATTTCTTGTTTGTTGGTTCACATAGTTGTCTTGTTCGTGAACCGTGCCTTCACCAACATGGGTCGATCAATGCGACGGTGGATGCATTGGAAATATCACTTCACGTGATCAGGCCCATGCATTGTTAGCTTAGGAGTAGGAGTAGTGTTTTCTTTTGAGTTGTTTGCTTGCATGCATGTTTTCTTCTTTCTTTGTGTGTTTTTTTGCTTTCTTGTTGGTTTGCTTACTCGCTTTTCTTTTGCATTTGTTTCTGCTTCTTGCTTTTCTTGTTGGTTTGTTTTCTTGTCATTGTCCGTAGGTTAGTTTCGCATGAAACTGTGTATGACTCTTGAAACAAGTTGGGTAAAGTACAAGATGACTTGTACAGTTATCAACATTTGGTTATCTGTTTTTTTCTCTATTATGTAAGAACTTGTTACCTTTAGTCCATGATACGTCGATGGAAAATGCATATTTTTCAAAGTGATCCTTGGTGAAAACACAATGCTTGTGCGCTAACTAGTGTCACCTACTCTAGTCAGTGGTTTTTGTGTTAACCCTTGGCAGCTCAGTCAAGTAGAGTAAGGTGAGGGGGAAAACCTTAACAAGCATGTCATAGGTACATATAAACTACTTCTCTGAAGGAACAACCTCTTATGCTCTCAATAAGTCAGGATCCCTCTTCTGCCTCTGAAATGAATAATTGTTATGCACAGTTATGAAAATGAAAAAAAAAAATGAAAAAGTGAAAATTTTCCAAAAAAATGAAAAATGAATAAGGTGAAAGAAGAGAAAGGCTTCCTGCATAGAGAGGTGATGCAATTAACTCCTTCGGGGTTCTGACCACGCATGTTGGCAGTAGAACGATGCTTTTGTTCCTACGTGACTTTGTCGGGGTATTGTCCAGGCCTGTTGGTAGCGAAGCAACACCAGAGATGAAACTAAAACTCTGACGACTATACCGCTTGTGCACCAATGTACCCCTCATCCCCAATCGAAACAATTATGTTGGCTTGGCTTGGAATGTGTGTCGACCGACCAAGGGCTTGGCAGATGTTACATCTTACAATCAAGCAAGTGTGGAAACCAAAACGAACAAAGAACTGAACAATACTTCCGTAGGTGTTAGACTTACTTTTCACGAACAAGGTCCATTCGGAGCGCTGGAGTTCTACCAGTGTGTCGCCAAGTGTCGAGTGACTAAAACCACCCTCCAAAATTTTGCCTTAGCTTCGTTTTGGAGCCTCCCTACCAACCATCCTCAGCAGCATGTCTTGCACTGTCGAATACACGAACTTCAGTGGTTTTCTAGCCTGTGCATGATAGCTTGTTGCATCCCCCTCACAGGTTGTTTCTCTGGACTTGGTCCAGCTGCAGGCTGAGCAACGCCCTCAATAAATTACACAATTCTGGAGGGGAACCAGGCTTCCATTCAGATATTGCGCAATCCTGACTAGCAACGTGTTGGGCTCCATAATTACGCAATTCTGTCAGTCAAGTTTCATTGGAAAAACTACGCAATCTGTCCCAGCAGGACTACTTAGCCCAGAAATTGAGCAATTCTGGGCAGCAGTCAGCTACTCAGCCCAGAAATTGTGCAATCCCTCTGGGCAGCCAGCCCATCTCCCTCCCAGAAATGCGCAAATTTTCCCATCAATCAACTAGGTTGTTGCATGTGCCTTCAGGTTGATCGGTTCCCTCCGAGACTGAGCAAAACTAATTTTCATGCATGGACTGCTTCTCCCAAGGAAGCATGCAAAGGCATTCCTTGATTAAGGGATCTATTTTTAGCAGCTGGAGGTTACATGCAAGGATCATTCCAGAAACCTCTCGCCGAGTGTCTCTTTTCCTAGATTTGTGGCATGCACATCACAACCTCAATTTTATCAAAACTCATCAACTGGACACTACAGAGCTCATTCCTCACATTGACATTGCAGCTTTGACATCCCACATTGCATCTCAGAGTCATCGTCACATTCAGCTCAGTTGTTTTGGGGTAAGCCCGCTTCTCATTTCTTGCATTGTGTTTCTGTCACTTTTTGTGTTTTTCTTCGTGTGAGTGTTGTCTGATTTCAGCGAGCGTTTGCTGTCGTTTTGATGTATGTTAGCTTTTAGAAGCACCGTTTCAGTTTTTGTTCGCATCTCACTGTTGTCATATGCATGACACTGTTTTGCATGGACGATCGTCGTTGCGGTGACTCGCTTCACACACATGTATGCTTTTCTGTTTTCTGAATCCCGCACTTGTTCTTTGCATGAATGATCATTCACTCTTGTTTGCACTCATCTCACCATGCGTCCATACTTCTCATGTTTTCAGTCACCCATCCACTGGTCTAGGCTGCCTTGGCCCAAATCGAGCCCTGCCCGACTAGCATTGTGCATTTCCAAAAGCGAAGGCTTTGCCTTCCCTCCAGAAATTACACAAGTCTGGCTTAGCACTGACCTCCAAAGTTGCATTGCACAATTCTTGGAGGTATTGTCTTGCTAGCCCAAGAAACTGCGCAATGCATTTTACTGGTTGCATATCACTGCTGACTGAAATTGTGCATTGCGTAGTTTCAATCTTCAGCAGGCTAGGTTGGACTATGAATTGTGCAGTTCCAGCAGTCAGTCAGCGTCGTGAAAGACAAGACTATGCCTTGCGTAGTTTTTGCAATCAAACTCTCGACCTCCTGGCGGAAATTGTGCAACCTTCACGATGAATCACACACGTATGTTGCAAGTCATTCCTCAAGTTTGTTTTGGTTTTCGACTGACAGATTGCTTGCCATGAGCGTTTCTATGTCTCCAAGCATCACAAGTGTTCGTTTGTCCCTCAGCAACACAAGTATAATGGCCTTCAAGAGAGAAGAGTCAAAGGACATTGTTGAGAGCCCAACGGGGTTTTCAGCGAAGCAAGTGTCTATGAGCTCGCCTACTTATGAAGGCATCGAGTTGTTCGTAGACAAGGACATCAAGATAATATGGCAAGAGCTTTATAATAAGCAACACCATCAGTAGCAGAAGAGGGCAACACACCTACACGCAATGAATGCAAGAGGAAGGTTGTTGACAACAGAGGGACAGAACAAACTTGCAAGCTCAAGCAGATCCACTTGTGATGAAAGCAACTTTGGAGACGGAGGCTATGAGGTGATGGCGCGACATGAAGATCACCCAAAGGCAGAGAATGGAACAGAGAAGGAGTTGCATGTGTTGAAGAAGCAACTCAAGGAAGAACAGGAGCTACATAGGTGAGAGAATGAGTTATAGCAAGAACAGGTACAGTAGGGGGCACAACATGCACAAACGGATGAAACTGCACCCGTACAAGTTATAGATCCATCTCAGTAGCTGGCACGGAGTAGACAAGGTGAACAGTGTTGTTGATCACATGCAAGGGAATTCAGCAGCATGCATGTCATTGTGCACGCATGTGATCCCACCCATTTGGCACACTCACCGAGGCGAAGACAAGAAGCAAGTCTAATTGGAGCTGAATATGTATTTTGACAAGTTGATGCACACGGCTACCAACACATACTTGGAGAGAAGCATAGAAATTATGCATCAACATGTTGTCGGTTCGGTCGCAACTAATACGACCATGCGCATGCTATGAGAGGAGTTGGACAGAGGAGCTATATCAGTGCACCCGGATGTAACGAAGGCAAGAGTTTGCTTCAATAAGATGTCACCATTGAGTGCACGGACACCATCATGGACGGCCAAGATTGGCATCAACTCACCACCTTCGACCATCACAAGGATGTCAAAGAGTTGGTCTCACCACAACGGTCTGAGTGTTAGTGATGTCTTGCATGGATTTCCCAAGCCATTTTGTCTCACGTGGGCACGTGTATTGTAATGTAACGTCTTGTCAAGTGGAAGTTTAAGTGTTGATACTTGAATGTAACAGTCATAGAGTAGTTGATGAGTCATGAGGATAGATGAACAGTCTCAAAGGGGAATGTCAAGGGTCACCCCACCCTTTGTTGTAAATAGTCCCTCATAACTCATTGTATAATATTTTGGTCAGCCAAACTTCCAATAGGAGTATCTTAGAGAAAGCTTGGCTTAGAGCTAGTATATCTCTTTGGAGGAGCAAGCGACAGTGACTGTAATGCTCTGCTATCGGAACTAGTGGTTGGTCATGGATGTATTGTACGACTGGAACTTATACTTATTAATATAATAGAGCCAACATGTTTAATGCATATGTTGTATTGTATTTCATCTATTTGTTTACTTTAAATGATATATGTATATGTTTGCTTATGCATGCATGTGTAGCTATTTTTTATATATGTATGTATGAATCTTACTGAAATGCGCTGGTTTTTTAACCATCACTTTGGATTGCTAGCTAACTTGTGTTCCATGTTGTGATGCATCTTGGCTCGTGTGTTCCCTTCTTAAATCCATGCTATCACAGGTTTCCAAGGGGCGCACTCACCTCACCCTTCGTGTGTTCAAACTTCTCATGCACCTCCCTTGACTTGTCGCAGTTATCACAACATTGCTACCAACAGGGACATCTTACTTGCCTCTGTGCGAAACCGCGGTCAAGGCGATACCATACGACCCACTGTTGGGACTCCTACACCAAACGGCCTAATTCTAGTTGGGAATTTTTACCGGGGAGATCCCATGACATGTCGATAGGTCCAACACCGTTAACATCATGCTGATGGCGGGCTGCACCATACTATCCTCGCGCTGCCAATGCGATTTTTACTTGGATACTTGCGTTGATCCCTAAAAGGAAAGTTTTCCCAAAGAGGACAAGAAGCTTCATGATCTATAGGCTTCCAGAATGATGAGCTGTGTGGTCGAATTCTCCCAATATTGCCCTTTATTCTTGTCCCTATGAGCTTCCTCCTTGAGATGAGGGCCTCCCCCTATCTTTGGTGAGATCCGAACTCCCTCTCCCTGCCTATATATTCATCCTCTTCTATTTCCAAATGGTTGGTCCCTAATTATTTGCACTTTTATGCTGAGATAGTGTCTACATGTTATTCACTTTGGTTTTAAGAAGCAGTGCTTGGAGAGCTTGAGCTTGGACTTGGACATTCACTCAAGGAGGGCTTACTAACATCAAGGCCTAGGTTGTATGCTTCCTCTTTTATTCATTAATATATACAATTGTTGGTTCACTTTCCATAAATGCTTGTGTCAATGCTTCATTTATCAATGCTCCTCGATCTCTTAAGTGGATTACATTAGATTATGCTTTGTGCACTTGTATGCTTTGTTTTGTCTTTGGCCTCTTGTGCAGGTATTCAAATGTTGTGAACAGTAAGGACTGAGCCTGAGGAGAAAGCGATCAAGATCTTCAACAAAGGACTGCATTACAACATCAAAACTAGGTAAGTTTCCTTCCTCTTCTCTCATTTCGATTGTAATTTAGGAAAGTGTCTTGTAGATTGTCTCATTAGTTTTTAGACCCACTCATTGGGCTAGAGGGATCGTCTCTGTCCGCTGAGAGGATTTACCTAGACAACAAAATGGTGACTCCACTGGGGAAGCTATAACCTTTCCATCCATTCCTTTGATCTGATTCTCTGATGAGTTTGACCAACCGTCAATTTCTTGGCTTGTGTGCATCACTGTAGGTTTATATAGTCACTAGTTTTTGCTTGAGAGTGTTGATTCTGGTTTGATTTTTGAAGACTTTTGTCTTTTTCCTTATTTTCCTCGCCCAACACATTTCCTGGTCTTACATAAGCATTGCTAGCGCTAATTTTGAATTAACAATAGCATTGCTCTGCCTTTCAACGCCACTTTGCCTTTAACATGCGCGTTGATCTCAGAGGCTAGAAAAAATTAGGGTTTCTTCTTATTTTCAGTGGATCTCAACCTTTGTGAGTGTTTTTCTAGTGTGATCATAGTGTGTTTGTATTGATTGTTGTCCTTTAGTGGTTGCAATTGTCTCTTGGATTCTGATGATGTGTGATTAAACCTTGATTTCTTTCTAGGGTTTCTAGGTTTAGGTCACCTTTCACTCATCACTTGGCTTGTCTCCGTGAGATTGATTGCCTCCATTTAGGAGTTTTACTGCAGTCAGGACACCATCTTTAAGTTTCTTTCAGTTCATATTTGCATAGTTATTTTCATTAGTATTGGATCATTTTTGTACTTTGAAAATTGCTTTTGCCCCATTGTCAATCTTGGATTACAATTGTTTGCTTTGGTGAAGCTGAAAGCGTATGCTTGTTTTGATTTCATTGTTTCAAAAATAAAAGTGAAAGGATCTTTTCATTTAATTGTTTTTGAAACGATTGTTATTTGAAACCAAAAGTGAATGAAATTTTCATTTTAGTTGTTTTGAATTCCATTTTTCCTTTGCTTATGCATTAGTTTGAATTTTGGATCAAAGTTAAAAAAAAAAATAAAAAAAAAATAAAAAAAATAAAAAAAAAAATTAGTGCATCTTGGTGAAAGAAAAGTGATTTTTGTTTCTCATAAGATTGCATTTTGGCATTGCATTTATTAGTGAAAGTGAAAGAGTAGTTTTCATTTTTACATTTTGCATTGGAAAAGTTAGGGAGTTATGTTTTGATGCATTTTTCTTGATTGATGCATTGTTTGGTTGTCTCTCTTCCCTCATTAGTT
Source organism: Pinus tabuliformis (assembly GCA_031772625.1). Classification (NCBI taxonomy): domain Eukaryota; kingdom Viridiplantae; phylum Streptophyta; class Pinopsida; order Pinales; family Pinaceae; genus Pinus; species Pinus tabuliformis. The sequence goes on from CM062811.1 coordinate 319,931,497, forward strand.
TAGCCTTCATTGAATGAAAATATTTCATGTTTCTCATTTAGTTTCATTATAGGAATTCAGGTGACATCGTTGAGCCATAAAATTGAAAGCTAATTCAAGATAAACTTAAAATTTACCTCAATTAACCTAAGGAGCATTTGTAACCTAACACAAATATCTAGAGGTTTAGGCTAGAGACGTGTTTCAGTGTCTTTAAATATAACAGTTGTCATTAACTACCTGCATTGTAGCTCATGGGTGAAATTTTGTTCCAGGACAGAAGCATATCGAAGGTTCTCCTGTATTTTCGGGTATATAAGAAGCACTTTAGTATGGAAAGTATATGGGAATGCTCTCACCGAACGGTTATGCATTAGACAACGCTAACACAAACTTGTGCTCCTTGTACCATCGAGTATATATTGGGAAACCCCACTAGATTGCTATCCTTTAGCCATAGGTAATTGAGTTGGTCACCTTGTAAACGTGATACATCGAACACAACATTCGAGGAGATCGGTCATCGTACATTAAGTCCTTGGTTTCAACTAAGGTCTATAACGGTTCGCGGATACTTGGTAAACCCTCTTACCTAATATAACCCTTTTTTATTTATTTGTTGCTTTACGTTATAAAATTAGCTACCAACGATAACATGTCAAACCCATGTAGTTGCTTCTTGACCTCACATTGAGGAATTTCTTGTAAATTTTAATTTTTAAAAATCCCTCAACGAAATCATCTCTTCTCCTTCTTCTCTTGAGAGAAAGTCATCGTGGCTGAACCATTGCGTTCACCTCATAGTTCCTCTTCGTCATCTGATACTGAGGGTCTTCACAAGGAGTTCGTCCTAAACTTTCACAGTCACTTGAAGCTCAAGGCTTTGAACTTAGAATCGTCCCAAGTATCCAATGCCTTTCTTCTCGTCCTCCACCTCAAGGCTCATCGTCATCTCAGGATTCTGATCCAGAAACCCCTAAGAGTCCACAAAGGTTTGTTTTATACCCTCTGAATTCTATTTTTGATTCGTTTGTGATATCTCCTGAACATCCTTATAGTCTGTACGATCAACCTGGTGTTCCTTTGGAGTTATCTCCTCGTCCATCTCAGATTCCTCCTCGCCAACTGTTTCCACTTATGGTTTTAGAAGGTGGGATTCCAACCTCTCCTCGAGGTCCTCCGGAAGTCTCCGCTACTCACACTCCTAGTGTTGATAATGATTCTAAATATGACTTTCCCCCAGAAGGCTTTCCTTATGTAGGAATATTTACAACTCAACCACCTCTTGAAAACAGTGGGTCTATGCTTCCACATGGTTATATGAACATGGCTCAACTAGTTTCAGGAACTCTCAGTGCTTCTTCATTATACCAAAATCCAATTTGGTCATCGAATGCTATGCCTACTTCTAGTCCATTTCTTCCTAATGTGACTTCTCATAACCCTGTGCAAACTTCCATTACTACAGTTCCGATTCAATCGACTATTCTGACCCAACAGTTACCTTCATTTCAACCTTCCATTCCGGTGCAACCGAAAATTTCAGTTTAAACGTCTATAAGTTCCTCAATTCCCCCATCAAGTGGAAAAAATGTACCACCACCTCATTCGCAACATGGGGGGGAATCCAAATATCCCTCTTGTCTTAAGTGGAACCCATGTGACTGGATCACAACCTCACATGGTTGGATTAAGTCAACCTATTAGTGGTATTCCTAATGCCGTTGAATCATCTATTCCAGCTGGAGCAATTAATTTCTAATATCAACAAACTTATTCAGCTCAGATACCTCTCCAATAGTCTTATGTTCCATATGGTTCACAAGCACTTCAAAATCCACCTTATATTCCACAAGTAGGTCCTCATATGCAACCTGGTCAAAATCCCATTCCTAGTGCATATGGTCAAATCCCAATTGGAACTTACCAGTACCAACAATGAATTGTACCAAAACCTTTACAACAACAAGGGAAACCTTTGCAACAATAGGGGCAACCTTTGCAGTAGTTTCAACAACCTTTGCAACAACAAACGTAGTTTGCCCAACAACCAAATCAACCCTTGTATCTGCAAGGTCAACCATTGCCGTAGCAAGGTCATCCCTTGCAGCAGAAAAATCAACCTTTATATCAACAAGGTCAAACCTTAGAGTCACAAGGCCAACCCCTACAGCAGCAGGGCCAATAGTTTTATCACCAGGGTCAGCAGTTGCAGAAACCTTACAATCCATATGTCACAAAAAATATTTATCCACCTTAGGGTTATCAACTACCTATGACAAGTCAATATCAACCCTACCCTAGACAGAATCCACCTTATGGTTAGGGTATCCCTCAGTGGGGTCCAAATCAAGCACCTTATGGTCAAAATCCTCCACTTTGGGGACAAAACCCTTACCAACAAGGTTGGAATCCACAAATTGGACCTTATCAAAGGCCTTACATGCCTTTTAACCCGCAATTTCCATTTCTAGCGACATTGGAACTACCTGATGTCTCAAGGCTTACTAATGATATAATACTTCATTTGCCTTATTGGCCTCCAGTTCCCACTAAGATTCCTAGCGATTTCCCAAAATTCGAAGGAAAAGCTAAAGAAGACCCTTAGACCCATGTGATGACATATCACTTATGGTGTTGTTCCAATTCCTACATTGACGAATTTTTTCGTCTCTGTCTCTTTCAACGAACCTTGATGGGTGCAGCAACAAAATGGTACATCGAGTTACCTCAAGGTACCTATTCAGACTTCAATTCTCTGGCCATGCCTTCCTCACTCACTTCCAGTTACCGGTTTGTTATGAAACTAGTACCCAATTTCTTACATCTCTAAAATAGGATACTGCAACCCACATCTCTTATCACATCCATGAATGGAGACATCCGTGTCACCTCATTAAGTTTGAAATTTCTGATGAGTTGTTAACCAAATGGTTTACCAAATCATTCGTAAACAAAATTGCTATATAAATAGCAATGGGAGGTTGTGTTACTAAGAATCAAACCATTACCTGTGCCCAATATTTGGATTTGGTTTATTCCCAATCTGGCATGCTATATGAAATCTTGCTTGATGCTCTGAGGCCATCTTCGGATCCAACATCTTTGAAGTCTCCAGGCGTACTGCTTGTCGATGGTATTATTGGATCAATATCTCAAACTTCCAATAAGGCTTCTTCAAAGCAGAAATCTGTTTCAAATACTGGTTCCAATCCCCCTTCGAAAACCCCTCTGAATCCTGGTAAGACCTCTAAGGTTAATGTCGTTCAGTGTACCGCCACAGACAAAGTCTCAAAAGGTAAGAAAAAGGGTAAAAGTAAAGAAAAATCTAATACCCCAAAACATGATCCTCCTAAGCCATCTGTTTATGATTCCTCCAAATGTAAGCCTAAATATCCTTTCCTCATTTCTGAGGAAGATCACTACACCAAGGATTGTCCTCGTCGTGTGGAAGTTACTCGCTTATTGAAAGGGACCGCGGTTGTACTGAAGAGCCATTTCCATCACAACAGATGAAATTTGTAAACAACTCCAATCCTCTGCCTCTTCAGGTTCTCAGGTTTTCATGAGTGGTACAGTGCCTATTTCTATTGCCACCCAGTGTAAAGATTATCAAACTCAAAAACAAATGGAGGAAAAGGAAGCCACTGATGCACCTTTTACTTCCGCTCCACCAATTTTTGGTCCTCTTCATATTGAGAGACCTAATAATGAATCCATCATCCAACCACCTCACAAAGGTTTGCTTTGGAAGTCATCTTATAATCTGAATGTTAGAGCTGCTCAACATTACAATATTGTCGAAGATCTGGCTCAAGCGCCTTTGACGATGTTTTCTTTGGAAGTTCTCCAAACTTTCCCAACGTAGCAGAAATCATTATCGTCTTCTATAGGAGGTATTGATCCTGCCGATTCAAATTTGATCACTTTTGATCTGGAAAACCGTGTACCCTGTCTTCCCCATAAAGTTGTGTTTTTGATTCAAGTCATTATAAAGTGAAAGACAATTCATCGCACTGTCATTGATGAGGGTGCTTTGACCTACATCACGTTTGTTTCATGTTGGAAAGCCATCGGCTCTCCAACACTCAAGTAGTCCCCGCACACCTTAGAAGCCTTTGATGGCAAAGGCTCCCGTCCTTATGGTATTCTCACAAGTTTGCCCACCACCTTGGAAGGGAAAATTGTCGAATTAGAATTAGAGATCGTAGATGCAAACCTGAATTACAACCTTCTATTTGGACGAAGTTTGACTCATGCCATGTTTTGTGTGGTTTCCTCTTTGTTCCACATACTCTGTTTTCCTCATGAAGAGAAAATTGTCACTGTTGATCAATTGTACTTTTTCTCTTCTGGTGATTCAAATGGCAATGTCCCATATGTGGGAAATATCGATATTCCGTATGGGAGCATGGGGGCAGGTTTTTTCAAAGTTTCTGCTTTAATGGGAACTTTTTCTCTCCCACCTCTACATGTCGCCTTGATCAACATGATCTCTACCTCAAATGATCCATGGATCATCCCTACTCTAGATAAGGTTGATTCTTTTGGTGATGCTATGCCGCTAAGTCCTTTAGAACAAGCTTATCAAGAAATTGTGTTGGATTTGGGGGCCACTTCTAAAAGTCATACTATTCTTTGTATGCACCTGGACACATATTCACAATCTCCTTGGCTTGGTTCTTGGGATTCTCCGGATCCTTTGAATGAGATATTTCCCACCGACGAGAGTATTGTTGAGGTTATGTCTCTTGATGAAACTCCATGGAATAATGCCCATCATTGTTCCTCGTTTCTTCTAAGTCTTCGTGAGATTCCTTCGTGTCTTGAGACTTTTGTTTCTCATAACCCGACGCATCCGCTTCAAACACCTGTTTTGGTGCACAAATTTTTGTTCGAAGGTAATATGGGAAATATTACTGCAACCATGCCAATCGACATTTCCATTAAACCTGGAATTATCGAGAACATTCACATCGGGGTTTCCTATTCTCCTGAAGAGATCAGGGTTTACACTGACCTTTTTAAATAATTTTGTGATGTCTTTGCTTGGTCATATGAGGAAATTCTTGGTATTAATCCAGCTATAGTGGTGCACGATATACCAACTTATCTTAATGTGAAGCCCATTCGCCAACGGCTCCGTCCAGTGCATTCCAGAAAGCTCGTTGCTATTAAGGGAGAAGTTGAAAAACTTCTAAACGCTGTTTTTATTTACCCTATCCCATTGACAGACTGGGTTTCTAATATCGTACATGTTACTAAAAAGCAGGGAAAAATTTGAGTTTGTGTTGATTACTGCGATATTAATCGTGCGTGCGCTAAAGACAATTATCCCACTCCCTTTATTGATCAGATCATTGATGAGTGTGCTGGGAGTGAGATATTTTCTTTTATGAACGGTTTTTCTGGTTATTACTAGATTACCATATTACCCATTGATCAGCACAAAACTACTTTCATCTGTCCATGGGGCACTTTTGCTTATAAAAAGCTCATTTTCAATCTCCAAAACGTTGGTGCTACCTTCCAGAGAGCGATGTCATATGCCTTTCATGATATTTAACACATCATTCAACCTTATTTAGATGACTTACCAACTCATTCTGCTAAGCATCATGACCATCCAAACCACCTTCAAGCAATCTTTCTACGTTATCGACACTATAATATTTGTCTCAATCTGCATAAATGTGTCTTCTGCATCGAATCCAGTGAAATCTTGGGTTTTTTTGTGTCCAAAAAGGCATCTAAATAGATCCTGTGAAAGTTGAGGCTATTATAGATCTACCCCCTCCTTCATCCCTGCACCAATTGCAGTGTTTGCAAGAGAAGGCCAATTTTCCTCGCCACGTTGTCCTTAATTACGCTAAGCTTGCCAAGGGATTTACTCGCTTGCTTAAGAAGGGGGTCCCATTTATTTGGGATGAAATTTCCCAACTATCTTTCAATGCTCTAAGGCAAACACTCATTAGTGCTCCTTTATTGCATCCCCCTGACTACCACCACGATTATTTATTGTACTTGGTCACGACTGACAGTATCATTGCCATGGTACTGGTCCAGGACAATGATAATGGCAATGAACATGTGGTTTATTATTTGAGTCGAAATCTCATTGACACATAAACTCGATATGCTGATGTCGAGAAACTTGCCTTGGAAGTAGTCCATGTTGTTCAACAATTTCACCATTATATTCTTATATGGAAGACCACAGTCATTTCTAACTGCAACCCCATGACTCGCTAGTTGCTTGGGGAAAATACTTTAAATGGATCGTTATCCCGTAAGATTTTGATTTGGATTTTACTGTCACCAAATCAAAGAAGACATTATTTTTTCTAAATTGATCTGCACCCTTCCTTCTGCAAACACCTCCACTGATTTTACTTAGCAAATTCCTGATGAAACTTTGTTTCTCATCAGTACTCTTGAGCCATGGTACGGAGATATTATTGATATTCTTCAAACCCAGACTTTCTGATCCAAGCTATCTCGATCTCACTGATGTCGCATTTGTCATCAGTCTCAACCTTATCAGATTATTGGTGATACATTGTACCAAGTGAGTGTTGATTATGTTCTTCACAGATGTCTAACACTTGAAGAGGTTGAGTCCTAAATGACTGCCACTCCGGGGAATGTGGTGATCATATGTCAGGCTATGCCACTGCTCAGAAAATCCTTCGCGTCAGTTATTTCTAGCCTTCTATCTTCAAAGATTTCATATTGGCAGTTCAAAAGTTCCATGAATGTCAGATTTGTAACCGTAAACAATGCACCCCGCCAACACCCTTAAGCCTAGTTGTTACTATTGGCCCATTCTCTAAATGGGGAATTGATTTAATGACCTGTAACCCTCGCTCGGTCGGGCGGCATGGCTATATCATTATCGTTGTCAACTATTTTACTAAATGGGCCGAGGCGATGCCCACATATAATGTTGACAGTACAACTGCTACTCGGTTCCTCTTTAACCATGTCATAGCCTGTCTTGGTTTCCCTCAAGCCATTGTCATAGACCACGAATCACATTTTCATCAGTACATGATGGCAGAGCTTACTACTCAGTTGGGTTTGCATCATGACAACTCAAATCCTTACTACCCATAGGACAATGGCCAAGTTGAAGCGATTAATAAAGTCTTAATTACTATGCTTCAACGTACCATTGGAAAACATAAAAAGGATTGGCATATCATGTTGTTTTCGACTCTTTGCACTTACCGAACCTCCACTAAGATAGACATTGGTTTCACTCCATTCCAGTTGGTATATGGTTTAGAGGCAACACTCCCTATCGAGTGTGAGATTCCTTCGTTAACGCTAGCTATTGAGCTACTCCTCGATACCTCACCAGAAGAGGAACTTTTACTTTATCTCGAGGCTTGATGAGACCCATCGTATTGCTGTAATGGTTATCGAAGCACAAAAACAATGAGTTAAATCTCATTATGATCAAACTGTTTCTCCACGAGTTTTTGCTGAAGCTGACTTGGTCTTGCTGTATGACCAAGCCAACGATAAGTTGGGAGCTGGGAAGTTCGAACCTATGTGGCATGGGCCATACATTGTTAAACACGTTTTGCAAAAAGGTGCCTATGAGTTGGTTGACTACGAAGGTAATGCGTTAGCACAGCCTCGCAACGGGCTTTATTTGAAAAAGTATTATGTGTGAGTTCCGTGTAATTAGTTTTGTACATTAGTGTGTGAATTCATTAGTGTGCATTTTGATTTTTTGGTGTGATTGTTTGCTTTGCAGACATGTTTCCTCTGCTTACCTTGTGTTCCACTCGGTTCACAGATGTCATTGAACCATTATGTTGGTTTCACTGATGGTGCTTGTCGTAGCACACAAAACTTATCTTCCACAGCTCAGGCACTCTTTTCCCCTGATAGCGAGTTGATCAATTTACAAGGTATTTTCCTAGGATGAACAACTAATAATATTGCCGAGTACAGTGCAGTTATTGAACTGTTTTCGGAAGTAGTTGCTCTTGGAATTAGAAATTCGGTTGTTAAGTTAGATCCACAACTCGTTGTGCTACAATTAAATGGTCATTATTCAGTAAGAAATCCACAATTTTTGCACATGTATCTACGTGTTGGATTATTGGAAATAAACTTTGATTACATCACATATCAACACATTCCACAAAAATTGAATACATTAACAGATGCATTAGAAAATTATGTTTTAGATAAACATTCGCGTCACTTGTAAAAACCGAACACATCATCATGTTATATGAAGGCATATGTAGACAATAGAAACATATATATATATATATATATATATATATATATATATATAGAGAGAGAGAGAGAGAGAGAGAGAGAGAGAGAGAGTTTGTCAGAGTTTGTTACATCAAAATCTCAAAAAATAGTGTTCTGAGACACATAGATTTAAAAGCCTACAACAGTGTAGATGAGCATGACTAGGAATAGGCTATTCGCCCACATGATGTTCATGATAGCATGAGAACGCTTTGATCACTCGACCTAACAACCAACGCAGTCTCGCGGATACTCCTACTGTATGGATCTGGTACCACAACGACACGTCATCTATAGTGGTATACTATGGAATCCCTCGAGTAATCACTTCCAAATTTCTCTTCATCTCTGCTACAGGATATACTCCTTCCTCGTACGGAGCATCCTCTTCTATCTTGCGTGTTATTGGGGACATGTCGGGAGGTCTTTCCGGTCCCACATCTGCAAAACTATCACAAGTAAACTCTCAAATACACCTAAAAAAATCATAAAACTTGAAAAATTCCAAAAAACAAGTTTTACCTGCATCCGTCCACTGTGCACCCAGTGGTAGAGGAAGATTTGGGTCTCTTCTGATGTTTGTGCCCGCATAGGCATAGTCATCCACTATGATTAGTTGTTGGAGTAGCCAAAATAAGAACGGCAGAGGGAAATGCATCCATTTACCTCCTCCCCCTCGAAGCATGATCTCACTCCATCTGAGAAACCTTAGATCTCGTGGAGCTAGATCATCCACCTCTACCTACTGGTATAGAAATAGGATCACACGCTCCAAAAATAATGTGACCGAAATCGATCCAAACCTGAACTGCTTCAAGCATCCTAATTTACCTTTGGTCAACTGTCTTTTCATGTTGACTACCAATCCTTCGCACCAGTTAAACACTGTCGGAGCAAGACAATCCATTGGGTATTGGAATTGTGATTTCGTTGCCTCATGCAACGCCTGAGCCCCGGCTATACGGTCCATGGTGTGTATAATAGTCCGCAAGGGAAGGTTGCCGATGTTTTTTGTCTTCACCTTCTTGCTTACGATTGTTTCTACACCTGGGCAATGCCTTCTGATCAAGGTATTGGCGCTCTCTCCTCTAGTACAGGCTCCAAAAAGTTAGACCCTCTCCCCATTTCTCGACAATTCAATGATGAAGTAGATTTCAGTGACTTCTAGTTCCAGTTCTTGATCTCCAATGATGAATATCTCGCAATCAACATTCCATAAACCAATGAGATATTCTAGCAGCTCATTTTGAGCTCTGAGTCCCGGGGTTTGGAAGAACTTTAGTAATCCGCAGTCACTCAAAGCATTGACACATTCACCGCTTTGGGCAGCTTGGTGGTCTTCTACCTCGTGGCCTCTCTCTTTCCATTCAATGGTCATATCTGTCGAAATCTCCTACAAAACAATACATAAACAACATTTAGAAGCTTTTTAATGGAGTAAAATTTAGAAAAAAACGGTTAAGGAACAATATTTCTCATTCTATTTTTCACTTTGCGTCCAACACGACTATTAGAATTATTTTCACACTGGCAGCGCGAGGGCCTTTTGGGCTTAAGGGGTGAACAGTGTGGATCCGATGATTAGACTCGCGTTGATTTCCCCCGATAAGAAAAATGAAAATCCTCCCCTTAAGGAGTAAAAAACTCTAGAAAATGGCATGAAAAAGGTATGAAAAACAAGAGAAAGAATAGAACTCTTACCTGTAGTTGGCGGTTCGTTAAATGGTGCCCCGTATCTCGCACATCACTTGCTTGAAGAATCAAGCAAAATAGGGTAAAATGCACTCTCCAATTTACTCCAAGTGAAATGGTAAAATGTTTTTTACTTTTTGCTTGTTTATAAGTTTTAAAATACATTTTTGCCAATATTTTTTTATTTTTCTCGATATCGGTGATGTGTGGCCATCTTTGTGCAGTTACAGGATCTTTTGGTGGTAACGGTGATCATTTTTGACTGATTCAGTGAGTTTTTGTTTTATCTCTTTTTTAGACTCATTAAAAATAAATGAAAAAGGAACCCCCATGGAGTCATCTTTAAGCTATTTTCTGACACTCGAAATATGAAAAAATTGTCGAGTACTTGTCTTTTAGAACTCATTAAATTAAATGAATTGACGTCATCTCAGTATACGTTTACCCCTTTTTCGGGCTGGGACTGACTATTTATGAAAAAGGAACACTTTGGTCGACATGGTCAATTCTCTCGAATATTGTTTTCTATCTTTTCGGTTTCGAGAGGGAAATTACGAAAAGGGACCTGATGGAGTTTTCTTTTTGTCTCTTTTTCAAACTCTCTAAATATGAAAAAGACACCGAGTTACTCTTCTGTTGGACTCGTAAAAATTAAACAATGAAGGACTTGTCACCATTACGAGACTGATTTTCTCCTTCCTAGGACTCGTAAAACTTACTAGGATGGATTCATTTGAAGAATGAACTTATATGACAAGCGTATGATATCCCCTTCAAGATTGTGATTAAAAATAATTGGGGTACTTGCTAGAAATAGTGGGGAAAAATGAAAGTGAAACATCTGTTGTATAGGTAGCATGTCGCTCTTGAACATGACACTCATATGTTTCTCGTGTCAAGTTTGGGATATCCTCACTCAGTCACTTGTCTTTCTAGGTTTGGGTGATCCATTTTGCCTGTCATATGACTATTCCACTTCATCATCATGACCCTTGGTCCTATATTGAGTCAAATGCTACCACACTCTGGAGTCGTGTTGCCGGTATATTCAAGAGAAGTCCTATCTGCAGTTCGCTACCTACACATTGTATGACCTTTCTCCATAGTCTTAGATCATACTCATTTATTCCACTTTATTCCTTGTTTCGTGTTGATGATGAAGGAATCATTACGGCCCTCCTTCGACGGGTCATTTCTTGTCGAATTCAGCTTATTATTTGGGAAGATGACTTAGGAACTCCCTTTCAGTAGCTTAGAGCTTGCATGCCTTAATGGAAAGTTCTTTGCATCCGATGACATGTTTTCATCATTGGTCTTTGATCGGATGATTCCACGGATGTTCGACTTCAGCTTCATTTTCACATTCACATATCGTATTGTCGTACTTTGAGTTCCACTGTCATTATTGGTGGTTTCTCTCATGCACGTTAATGGTTCACATCATTGACCAGTAATCAAGTGGGTTTCTAGCATGTTTAACTTCGACACATTCATTCACATGTTAGAATTCGTACTTTGATCAGGGTGGGATGGAGCGCAAGGCCTCGCGTTTTGTCTGATATAACTCACGTTGTGTGGGTTTATGTATTATTCAATATTGTATATGTGTTTCCTCTATACTGATGGTTGTGACCATGTCGCAAGACCTTATATCTATGATTATGATGATCCTTCTATGTTGGGTGGTTGTGTCCATACCATGGATCTTAGACTTCCAGACGATCCTTTTTCATTCGGATGCTTGCGCCCATACCGTGGATCTTTTCACATGGTTCTTTCTATCCGGATGGTTTCATCCTTACCGTGGATTCATGTTTAGATATCATATATGTATGTGTGTGTGTGTGTGTCCTTGATTTGCAGGTCTCCTCACAGTTTTTGTTCTCGTCCTTGCGAAAGCTCGTAAAGCATCTCAGCCATCACTCTCTGTTCTGCCTTCTACTTTAGGGGGCATCTATTACACAATATTTTGTCACACCTCCTGCACTTCCATGTGTCATGCCCCGAAGTACCTAAAAGTTGACAATTATGCAGTGTACCCATCCTGATATGCATTCCAGATCCTCCCTGAAGAACTGATGAAAACATGCCTTGAGCCTTCCCTGAGGAAATGAGTTCAAAACCCTAATTTTTGGGTCAACGTGACTAGGACATTGGCTACTCATGTTGATGGTGGGTTGCACCATACTAGCTTCGCCTTGCCAGCGCAGTTTTTACTTGGATACTCGCAATGATCCCTAAAAGCCAATTTTTCCCAAAGAGGACAAGAAGCTTCGTGATCTAGAAGCTTCCAAAATGATGAGCTGGAAGTTGTTCGTTGTGAATGTGGTCGAATTCTCTCACTATTTCCCTTTGATCTTATCCCTATGAGCTTCCTCCTTGAGATGAGGGCCTTCCACTATCTTTCGTGAGATACTAACTCCCTTTACCTTCCTATATATTCATCCTCTTGCATTCCCAAATGGTTGGTCTATGATTATTTGCACCCTTATGCTGAGATAGTGCCTCCATGCTATTCACTTTGGCTTAGAGAATGAGTTCTTGGAGAGCTTGAGCTTGGACTTAGACATTCAATCAAGGAGGGCTTACTAACATCAAGGCTTAGGTTGTATGCTTCCTCTTTTATTCATTAATATATACAACTACTGGTTCACTTTCCATAAATACTTGTGTCAATGCTTCATTTATTTTAATGATCCTTGATATGTTAAGTGGATTACATTTGATTATGCTTATTGCACTTGTATGCTTTGTTGTGTATTTGGCCTCTTATGCAGGTATTCAAAGACTGTGAGCAATAAGGACTGAGCCTGAGGAGAAAGCGATCAAGATCTTCAACAAAGGAGTACATTATAGCATCAGAACGAGGTAGGTTTCCTTCCTCTTCTCTCATTTCGATTGTAATTTAGGAAAGTGTCTTCTAGATTATATCGTTTGTTTCTAGGGCCACTCGTTGGGCTAGAGGGATCATCTCTATCTGGAGAGAGTATTTACCTAGACAAGAGTTCCATACCTCGAAAATCTATAAGAGAAGATAGGTGATACAGTCATTGCAAGATTGTAAAGAGAAGCTCGGTGATACAGTCCTCGCAAGACAGTAAGAAGGTCAATCATATGCATCTCTCGGAAGTCTGTAAGGAGCTCAGAATAATCGGGTAATATATATTTGGGAAGTTTGTACACAGTGATTTCACTCAGAGGATTACTCACTGTAATATATATCTCAAAACCAACTAAGGGATTGTGCATATATATATATACACAGTGATAGTACGAAGTGCAACGCTAAGGTGTGATCTCTCTCATACCTATTGCAACCAATGAAGAACCAAAGGATTGTGGCAAATCGATAAAAGAAGGTGTCGAAGATAGTGACAGAGAAGACATAAGGAGAAGGAGTAGAGTTATTCAAGGCAGTAACTTGTAGACCAAGCAATGCAAATAATAGTGACCAACATCTTGGAGGTAACCTTATGTCTATTTTGTCAAGGGCCTTGGTATTCATCTAAATATCTATAAAAAGAGATTCACGGGTTTTACTCTCAACAGGAGAGGTTTTTCCCTGGCTTGGAGCCAAGATCTTGTGTACATGAACACACTAATATTGTTGATCATCCATTTTGATAACTGTTTGAATATTGAAGAACACACTAATATAACAAAGCTAATTGAAGAATACCACACAAACTATTATCAATAAGTTTGGGAAGAATCACTAAGTCATGAATTTGCCTAGATTCTTCAACATGGTATCAGAGTTATGGTTCATGAAGGGCATGAAGGAGATCAACTATATTATAGAAAATCTTATTAAGAAGTGTTCATCCCAGTGAAGGGTCACGATGCCTATATATCACAATCCCAGTTAGAAGGGTCTCAGTGATATCAAAATAGACATTGTCTCAGAAGAAGTGTCTATATCACAATCATAGAGGAAATATCTACAATAAATATATGTCTATATCAAAACCCCAATCACGAGCATATCACAGTCTCGGAAGAATCACAGTATGTCATTATCCCGGGTATGATGAAAACACAATGCTAGTCCAGCCTCGAGGTAGTCATGAGGATGTGGTGTCAATAAAAAGAATGTCACTGAAAATTCATAAATAAGAAAGATGCCACTTCAAATACATCACCTTGACTTAAGTCATAACATGACAACAATCTTAGAACTCTCCTTCTCTGATATACCACAGTTTTGATAATACTCCAGTCTTAGCCCATAATGATGCTCCAGTCTTAGACCATAATGATGCTCCAATCTCAGCCTATGGTGATGCTACAGTCTTTGCCTAACCTGGAGCTACCATAGCCACTATTAACTATTATGTTATTGTTATGTGATTTCGAAGATTGGCAAGACAAAGTCACAAAAGACACATCAATCCTCTTAGGAGTCTAGGATCTAGCCCTCCTAGACCTAGAGAGGGCTCTCTCTGTATATTTGGGATTTAGCTTTGAATCCTTTCCATTGGGCTATGGAGTCAAACGCTGGGTGGTAACATAAATTTTGCAAAGCATTTACAAGGCAAGCTAATTGGCTTTACTAGATCTAAAAGCAGAGTAAAAAATGAGATGACAGAAAAGTGATATCAGTAATGATTAAAAATAAGTTAAGTATTTTTTAATCATACATTAGAGGAAAACATTTAGATTGCAAACATAGATAGTGTAAGGACCACATCCATACTATATTTTTGTTTTTTTTTTGTAAGATAAATCACAGCAAAATACAACCAGAAGAGAAACACATTGGGAATTCAAATTTATCTAGCCCTGTCTAACAACTCCCTAAATTTTATTTCACTGAACATATCATAAAATTTACATATATTTAACTAAGTCCATAAAGAAATCATACAAAATAATATTGCAACACATATGTACCGTTCACCAGAAGACGAGACTCCAATTGATTTGTTGCTACTTGTCTTCCCTTGTTGTCGGTCACCTTCGAGAGTGAACGATGACGTACTTGATCCAAATGTGATGACCCACCGGTTAACCTCCAAACCTACTCCTTGGGTACTACTCTTCCCCGCAGACCCCCAAGCTGTAATGGGGTTGTACAATGGAGGAATGCAATAGCTGGTAGAGGAGAGCACTTCTTGGCTCAAGTGTCCCCTCTCTAAAAACGTCTACCTCACCAAACTCACTATAGTTTCATAATCACTACACTGACATAGTCTCATCCATCCAACAATAGGGTTTCCCCACCCCCTCCCCCAAAAAATTCCTTTCTCCCATGGCTTGCCCCTTCTTTTATAGGAGTCCTCATAGGTGACACTTGGCATGTCATGCATAATTAATTTTTTTTATAATTCAATTGTTTGGTTATTCACCCACCCATGTTTCACTCTCTCATCAAGGGTCTCGAAAATTATTTACTTAAATTTTAATTTAAAACTAATATTTTCCTCACCTCAACAAGATACCTATTTCTTCTCGTATTTGCCTCTTGATCCCCCTTGTTACTCCTTAATTTGTGTTCATTACTAAAGTCATTTAATGAGTTCAAGATTTGATCCCCTATCTATTCCCTAATTTAACTCAAGTTATCTCTTAGATGGATATTCTTGCCACATGGAGGTTCTCTAAATTCCTCTAAAATTTAATTTATTAATATTATTTTAATTCACCCTCCTGTTTTCTTAATTAGGTTTAACTAGTTTAGGATTAATCTTTATCCTTACATTTATGGCCCTCTTTCCCCTTTTTACCTAATTAAACTACATAATCTATCTAATATTTTCCAACATGGGCAAGGTAGAGTTTTTAAGATAAAATATTTTATTTCTCCCCGTGATCCTCTTAACCCAAGTTTTATTCTTGATTTAATTACCTCGGTTTCTAACATAATTTACCCTTGATGTAAATTTACCTAATTTCCATTTCTTGATTATATTTATTAATTTATTTATTTTTAATGGTTCCAAAGGTGCCAAGTTTGGTCGTGCCCTTCAAGAATTTCCCTTGAATTTCCAAGGGTGCCACGCCTAACAATTTATTTGTGATGCCAAGCGTGCCAAGTTTGGTCGTGCCCTTCAAGAACTTCCCTTGAAGTTCCAAGGGTGCCACGCATAACAATTTATTTGTGATGCCAAGGGTGCCAAGTTGGTCGTGCCCTTCAAGAAATTCCCTTGAAGTTCCAAGGGTGCTGCGCCAGTTGCCCTTCAAGCATTCAATGACTACGAGGGGAAAGTATAGGGGCAACAATAGAGACCACTATAATCTCTTATGTTGCCTACTATAGTGAGACTAATGGTGTCGGGGATCAAGGAATCTGCCTTGATGCGTGCCCCCCGATAAAGTCCTCATGAGCGAACCAACTTTAGGACCTGCCCTCATGACATCGTGACCTTCAAGGTGAAGGTGTTTCAACCTTTCTAGCCCAAGTCACGACGGGAGTGCTAGTGGGTGAGATCAGGGACAATGTTCCACCCCTCCCATGTAGTTCCATCCACTTGTAGAACCCCATTACCCATATGTGAGTCATTCGATCAAGCAAATAATTTGTGCCTGCAACCATTAATATATCATCAGAATATAGATAAACATATATAGCAGGTTCCAAAATCGACTTAGAATTTCAAAGATAAAATAATATAAATTTTCATCAAACCAGGGGTCATCAACTCATCATATGCGAGTGCCTCTGATGGTTTCCTGCCATACTCAATAATCATTAGTAACAAGGTTTCTCACTGTTAGTCATTGTCATAATAGCATCATTAACATCACCTAGTCATTCACATCATTGCTCATTGTGAACCAAAACTAATGCAAGTAGTTAACATGGGGGCACATCCATCATGACTATCATCATCATAACATCAATGGAAACATACCTATCCATGAAAGCTATCATCATCATGATATTAGTAGAGAGCATACATATCCTTTACTGCTATCATCATCATAAATCCAATAGAGACCAAACATAACCATTTATGCTACAATCATCATAGTATCAATAGAGAACATTCTTAACCATAAATGCTACAATCATCATAATACCAATAGATACATACATAACCATTAATGTTATCTTCATCATAATATCAATGGAGAACATACATAAACATCACAACCACTAATATCACAACCACTAATAATAGAGTCATATGTCCGGATCCTCAACCTGAGGTCCTCAAAGAATAAAGTGTGGACCTTAGGGATAAATAAATGTTAATGACATATCATTGCCAGTGAACTAGAACGGGGCACTACAGATAGAAATAAGGTGCTCCAATATCATATCTTAAACTAGAATTTTTGCTTTACAATAAGACTTAATTATGCATAAAAGAATAAAACAGAGAAATATTTAGCACAAAAAGGAAGACATCACCAGGTCAAAACATATCAAGTATCTTGCAAACGGTCCTTTTTATTGATGCTCTAGCTCAAAATTACAATGCTCCAAAGAGAAAATATAGTTCAAATGACTTGGGTACAACCCCTAATACTTCCAATGCATGAAGTATTTAACAAAAACCTATAGCAATTGCCTTATACACTTGGCAATCTTTTATTATTTGCATTGAAAGAAAATCGACTAGTGTAACCACGAAGTGGACACGCTGAGAAAACCGGGACATCTGGTCCTCTTTTTTATGGATGTCGTTGCTTGAGAAATCAATTTAACTGTAGTGGCTCTGCTGACATGGTTGTGCTGACTCAGATCTATGTTGTCCCTTCAACCATCCTTGTCTCGTTCATCTTGATAATCACATAGGTCACTCCACACTTCTTCATCTGGAATCTTGACCTTCATTAGCCTCATGTATATTTCATCGGTTTCAATGTACTTTGCAAAAGTTGGTTTGACTACAAAAATATGTTTCAGTTCATGTTCAATGTAGATCTAATTGTTGATATCTTCTAGCAATGCCTTTCCTACTATGCTGCCTTTGATATTGGAAAGATTTGCAGCATCTGTGGTTATTCCCTAGAGTTTCTCGACGGAGTCCTCTCTGGCCATGAGTTTGTCATTTATGACAAACAAAGAGGGGAGACATTTCTTATTTAAAGGCTGAATTCTGTTGAAGAACTTGTTCATTGTTAGCTCCAAATTTTGACATTTTTCTTCTAGCTGTACATTCAAGCTCTTCTTAGTCAGCACTTTCTTCACCTGAAGTATAGTCTTTGTCTTGTCTACTACTCCTAGTTCTTTTAGCTCATACCTGTTTCTTGAATTTAGAATTTTGATTATCATATTGGCTGTTGATGGCATGTCTCCCAACTCTTCATTTGTAGCTGAAATAGCTTCTCTAGATTTCTCAGCTAATTCTTTCTATTCAAAGATAATTTGGATGTTGGGCCAAATTTCGTTCATACCATTGATTATGTTATTCCAAGTAATCTCCTTCACTCTTCCTAGACTGTTCCCAATACATGATTCTTTCTCTGATTTTTGAAACCTTTCAATTAAGGTCCTTGCCCTTTGCAACTCTACTGAGTGGCCATTTTCAGCTCTTTTGATTTGGTCTTGCAGAACATTGACTTTTGTTTCTAATATTTTAATCTCCTCATCTTGAAGATTCATGCCCTCCATGGATATGGCTAGTTGTTCTGTACTTCTTCCTGTCCCTGTAGCAGCAGTTGTTGGTGTGGTTGTAGGAAGAGCTGAGAGAGGAAGAGCTTCCATAGTAGTGTTGGCCATCTGTCTTGCCTTATCTTTCTCTTGTATCATTTTCTCCATCTCTTCTTCCATTTGTTTAATTTGGAGGGATTATTAACTTCATCATTTCGGCCTTCTGGCTCTCTGTTTCCTCTATATGCTTGGTCAAGGGATCATGTGCTGCAGTCATTTGAGCTGCTTCTTCAAAGCTGCTATATCCATCTCCTTTTTCTTGATTATTTATTCTGTTGCTTTTACATCTGAAGGATCATGCCCAATCCTTACTACTAAGCCTTCCAAAGACTTAATTTTGTTGTCCTTTGACTGTGATGAAATCCTTTCCATATTTAACTGTGATTGAGCATTTGACAAAGCTACCTACATTTTAAACAAGTTCATATAAGTGTTGGTTAGGGTAGATGAAATCATTTCACCTGCTTGCTTGTGCATTTCTACCTGATCAATTGGATGAACACACCTAGCATAAAACTCAAAAGAAGTATGCTTGTAATCTGCTGGAGTTTTGGGTTATGTTGTCTGTGCTTCCAAAAATGCCATGTGCATCTTGCCCTTTTCTAAATCAAAGGCCGAGAGAAGTCTGCCTTGAGAAGTTGCACTCTGTTTCCAAAACTGAGCATAAGTGTTATTTTTCAATATCTCATTCCTGATTTTAATCTCCCTGAAGGTATCAAAGACTGTCTCCTCCTTTTCTCCAGTCACATTTGTAGATGAGGAAACTTGAAGAGACTGTTGCCTTTCTAAAATTGGAGTGGCAGGAAAAGATTGCCCTCTAGTTGGGGATGAGTCTGGAATATCAATGAGATTAATTATTGTTTGTTGCAGTGATTCCTTGCCTATGTCCATGTGCTTTTTGGGATTTTTCCTGTATTTTAGTTTGAATTCCTTCATAGAAGTATCAGTCCCTGGTGACTGATCTTCTCTAGGCCTTTTCCTTGTTATTCCATGTTCTTCTTCTTTTCCCTTTTCTGTTCTATCTTCAGTAGTCTGCCTTTCTTGTTGTCTTGGAGTTTGTGCATTGGAAGAAGAAATCACTTGTTCCTCAGCCTCTTGCAATGTGTCAAGCATCCACTCAATTTGGTTCATGTATTTTTCAATTTCAGGCCTTTGAGTGTGAATATAGGTTGTTGACTTGTTGTCCACCCTTTTCTTGGAGATGATGCCCCATGGGTCATAGGACCATGTAAAATTGTGGATGAGTTTCATTTCCTTCAATCTCTTATCTGCCTCTTCCCCTGTTGCTTTGTTGTTACAAATGAATGGACCAATCTGGGATTTGATCCTAAATTGTGACTTTTCTTGGCTACTATGAAATGCACTTCATCTGCATTGATCATTTTTTTGATGTATTCAAGTGCAAAGATCCTCATGGGGAGGAACTTTGGTAGCTTATAAGGATCCAACTCACAGCCATATGCTCTTAATTCAGTGTAATTTTGGTACAAGTACCAATCACCTGTTCTTGCTTGGTCTGTCAAATGCATAATCCTTCTAATTTATTCACTGATTCTGGGTTCTGCAGTCCCACTGAGGAGTCTCATCGCTGGGTGAAGAAAATTTCTACAATTGTTTTGTAGCTGAAGTCTTTTGGGTCCTTCATCGCTAATGTTGTCCAAAAAATAACATATTGGGGTTCACCCTGTTCATTCAACTTGCTCATTAAAAACTGGAACTTGTCTACCTGAAAATAAACAAACATATATACCAAAACTGAGGAGTATTGGAAGACTTCCTCTGTGAATAAATTGACAAACTGCTCATGGATGGCATCTGCTAGAAATTGACTAAAATTGAAAAGGACAGAGGGCTTGAATTCTATTGATAAAACAGATATAAACCCTATTATAGCTTCATCAAGCCATTGATATGAATAATAGCCAATTAAATAAGAAAGAATAATGACAATGTGTCTAGTTTTGTCAAGGAAAAGAAAGGAGGAATAAGGAGGATTCTTGTTTGGCAGAGGTGTTTGCTCAGTCATAAAGAGTTCTAAGGTTTTAGCTCTCGTAGAAAAATCTAGTTTTTGATACATTTCAGTGAGAATGTCATGGGAAAAGGGAGTAGTTCCTTCAATAACAGGAGCCTGCATCATTTTCATAATAGACTTGGCATCAATGGTAAACAATATATGTCCTGTTGGAGCCATCACTGCATTTTGTTGTAGATTGTATCATGAGTGGCATTTCCTGATCAATTGTGGGCAATTGTGGGTTTTAGGGAAGATATAGAAAGGTAAATTCGTGTCCCAGAGGCCTACGTCATCTACTTCATCCACAAATTTATCCTCCCACTAGTTGTATATGTCAAATAAATCAAACTCTGAGAGTGTTTCATGTATCTTAAAATCCATGTCTGCCAGTGGTATGTGATCAAAACCCAATGGTGGATGGACCATTGGGTTAAATACCTCATGTTCTTTCTTCTTGGGTGCCATTGCTGTCTTCTATAAAAACCTTTGAAAACAAAATTGTGTTGAATTTGAAGTAGACCTGCAATAGAAAGGGGATGCTAAGAAATGGGAATTCAGTGAGGGAGAAAGAAAAGGGATGAATTGGAATTGGGATTCGAGAAGGGGAATGCTATGTAATTGCAGAAAAATGGAGCTTTCTACGACTGTAATGTTGTTTCAATATGTTTACTGCATTCTCTGTTTATGCATGAATGGAATTGAATTGTACCTGTAAACAGCGAGATCACATAAGAATTTGTAAATGGATATGAGATGGTGCATTTGTAGATTTTTTAGGTGTTTTTCGTTGGATTGGATTCACTTGGCGTGAGTCTGTTTGCTAATGGTCCAGCCAATTGAATGCACGACGACGGGAATGGAGGTGATAGGCGGATGGGACGGGATGGCATCGTGAGGTGGAGGGAGTGAGAAACGCTCAAAATGGGAGAGTGGTTGAGTTAAAGGCATAAACCATTTTTTGTGGGGGGCTGGAAGTGGTAAGCGGTTTGAGAGGAAGGGGGTACAAAATCCTAAGAGCGCGACATGTCAATGGCTTGAAACCACTGATTTTGGAACCCCCCCCCCGGGGATTAACTTTCGGAGCGTGAGGGGGGGTCGGAAACACATATTGACCATCAGATCATATGGAGTGAGCATATATTAGGTGAGAGATGGGGGCGGGTAAGGTTGGATGTGACAGGTAAGTGTTTGGTGGAGTAGGGAAATATCTAGGGGGGAGAACTATAGGATTTAGGGGTATAGAATAAGATTAGGAAAAATAACAAAAACCCCTTCCCTTTTTAATTTCTTTTCCTGACCTTAGGAAAAAAACATTGAAATGTGTCACCACACTTTAAAAGAATTTTTCAGGTAGTTTTACCTTTGCAATTTTCTCAACCTACCTACCCTTTATTCTTCTAATCTAACATTTTTCTTTTTTGCATTTACAGGGTGCATTTGGACTTGCAAACCCTTTTATTTTTTCTTTCATTTTTAACCTACTCTATCACTTATTTCTCTCATTGGTCTAGATTAAACAGTTGAGCCAATTTTGTTTCTACCTAGCTACTATTTTGCCAAGATTAAACTGTTTGGAAGATTTATAAGAAGAGCTTCGGCGTAAATCACATATAGAAAGACCTTTATCGACGCGTTTTGAACCAGAAAGTGTGGCTCATCTTCAGGATAAGTTGAAGAAATAGATCCAGCTTTGCATGTTAAATAGTCTGAGCAGGGCCTCCAACGGCTATCTAGATCAACGACTAGCTTTGACTTAGGGACATTCAAAAAGTCAAATTGATCATTAAAAGGAAGATGACCATACCTATATATAAATATATAAATATATAATTATATAAATGAAATAATTTTAGAAGGTGTTTACATTATTAATTAGTTAAAAATGTAATAATTTAATAATTTTTTAATTAAATGGGAATTAAGTTAAATTGAAGACCTAACTTTTGTATAAAATATAAATAGGGTAAATGTAAGATGATATTAAATAAACACAAAAAAAAATAAATAATAATAATAATAAAAATAAGCAAATAAATACATAATAATAATAATAATAATAATAATAATAATAATATATCTTCGTTAATTAAAATATATATAAAATTAAAAATAATATATATAAATTAGTTACGAAAGGAATAACAAAATAAAAATAAAAATAATAATACAAATAAGAAAATAAACAATGATAATATATATTTGTTAATAGATCAATAAATCAATAAATTAAAATATATATTAATATATATATATATATATATATGTATAGATATATAAAATAATAATAATAAAAATAAATTAGTTAGGAAAAAATAATAAAATAAATAATAATAATAATAAAATAAGTAAATAAATATTGTTATGATTATAAATACCAATATCAATCAGGGAAAAGGAGCGACTCAAAATAAAAGGAGAAGGACCGGACAGAGTCCAGAGCAAGAAGGATAAACCCTAGGAGACAGGAAGGCTCCAAGGGGAACGATGAAAGCGAAAAAGATGAAAGTGGGGGGGGGGAGACTAAGATGAAAGGGCAGGGATCCAGCATCTACTGATCTTCCAGCCGTCATCTCTATTGAGATTGTTAGGCCTTCTTTCGATCTCAATAGCTACCTTGAGTTTACGATGATGGAACTGGGCAATTTTGGCAACAACCTTAGCCTCCTCAATACAAACCTGATGCTTGGTCTTAACCACATGTTCTGCTAACGCTGAAGACTTGGTTCTCCCATGTCTTAGGTCAGCTGCATGTTCGCTGATCCTTTGATGGATGGAGGGCCTTGTTTCCCTGATGTAGGGGGTCCCACAAGAACAAGGGATCAAGTAGACACCCTTCATGTCCTTGGGGTTAACGGGATCTTTTACCGATCAGAGGGAATTACGAATTATGCTGAGGGGTCTAAATGAAGAGGGAATATCATACCCCCCTTAAGGATACGAGCAATCTTGTCTGTGGTTCCTTGGACATAGGGAAGATGGACACCTAGCTGGCGCTCCTTAGGTTCTTTCCTCATAACTGCATTTCTAGATGCTTTAAGGAAAGCCTTCTGACCTAGGCGCCTACTATATCCATTCTCAACGAAGACATCAAGGAGATGGGATCTCTCCTTATCAAATCTCTCATTATCAGAAATCCTGAGGGCACGAGTGGCGAGGGTGTTAAGAACACCCATCTTATGAGCAGGGAAATGATGGGAATCGGCATGAAGATACTGCTCAGTATGCGTTTTCTTCCGGAACACTGAGTGGGAGAGAAAGCTATCCTTATTCTTAGAAATAAGAATATCTAGGAAAGGGAGGCTACCATTGACCTCTTTCTCCATGGTGAACTTAATGGCAGAGGACTGACCGTTGAGGTGATTGAAGAAGTGATCCAGCTCCTCTTGGCCATGGGACCAGATGACATTAGTATCATCCACATACCTTTTCCAAAGCTTGGGAAGGAGACGAGCCGAGGCTAAAGCTTTGGCTTCGAAATCTTCCATAAAAAGATTCGCAACAATCGCGGAAAGGGGGGAGCCCATGGCAACACCACAAGTCTGTTCAAAGAACTCACCCTCAAGATAGAAGAAAGTGGATGTGAGACAGATCTCAACCAGATGGGCGGTATCGGGATATGTTAGGCGATATATCACTTCCAAGGCCTCCTTTATAGGGATGCAAGTATAAAGAGAGACCACATCAAAGATGAAAAGAATGTCCTCAGGGGCAATCCTGATATCCTTAAGCTCCTTAATGAAGGAAGCAGAGTCTTTAACGAAGGACTCAGTGCGGCCTACTAGGGGCTTAAGTTTAAGGGCAAGGAACTTGGCAAGAAGGTAGGTTGGACCACCAATGGTGTTGACGATGGGCCTCAGAGGGGCCCCTTCCTTGTGGATCTTAGGTAACCCATAGATCGTAGGAGTAATGGGACTACTCTCAATGAGTTTGTGGCCCAGGGAACTCACCGAGTTACTAGACTTGATGGCGAGAGCCACAGTCCTAGAAATCTTCTTTAGAGGGTTCTTGGGCAGTTTTTTATAACTGCCACTATTGTGAAGATGATCTAACATCTTCTTACGGTAATCATCCTTGTTAAGGATGACCGTAGCCCCTCCTTTGTCAGCCTTCAGAACGACAATATCTTCGTTCTGATTTATGGACTTAAGGGCAGAGAATTCCATACTGTTGAGGTTCTTCCGAGGGGGCTTAGCCTTTCTAAGGACGACAGCACAATCCTACCTAATAGTGTCCTTGATATTATCCGGAAGATCTCTTATAACTGTTATGGATCACAGAAGTCTCAATTCAACAATTGACTCCCTGTTTGGAAGATTTGTATTTTCTACCCTATCAACGGAAATTGAAATTTGTTCAATCATGCTTAAACTGTATGATTGCACAACATTTGGGGTTTTATTTTTCTTCTTATTTTTTCTTTTTTGTTCTTGTTTCTCTTCTTTCTTTCTTTTTATAAACCCTCTTTTCATTTTATTTTTTTTGTGAAATCAATTGAATATTGGAATCTATGAACGATTTGAAATCTGCAAACTGTGAAATATTCAATCACCTTGAGATCCTATAAATTATAGGACCCTAACAGTGGCTCCAACTGAGGATGGCACTTCTCAGCTTGAAGTGTCAAGAACACATGACCAATAGCCTTGAATCCTTCAAATCTGCATTATCTTCAATCTGATTTCTTTTTGTCAAATGAATAATCCAACTAAAAACGTAAAATACTGTGATATTTACAATGGAGTGAGGAAATATGTGTACTCAAGAAAAGTAATGTTTCAGCATCCTGCCATTGACAAGATCTCCTGTTAATTCTATTACATCTAACTCCTTGAGAAAAATTGCATTATTCCCTATGAAAGCTGAAATAATATATGGACCCTTCCAAATATTTTCAAATTTACCATGTTTCCCTTTGCCTTCTCTTCTTGAGTCCCATTTTTGCACTTTATCTCTCAGGTTGAAATCATTAGCTTTGGTTATTTTATCAAAAATCTTCTTTATGTTTTCCTAGACAAAATGAGTTCTATTGTATACCTCCTCTGGACTGCTGCAATTGAATTGTCTGATATATCGTTCTTTGTATATCATTAGGTTCACTTTGTACCTCCTGAATGATCTTCATCACTGGCACTCCCATGGAAGAAGGGACACTGCATCTATTCCATAAACCAGTTGAAATGGGGACATGCCGATGGATTTCCCTGTAGTCAATCTATCAGCCCATAATGCATAGATCAATTTGTTGTGTCATGACTTTTTTTTGTCCTCCAGAATCTTCTTAATGATGTTTACCAAAATCTTGTTGAAAGATTTAACCAACCCATTACCTTAAGGGTAATACTTTGTTGACCAAAAGAAATATGGCACTTATGATAGAAATCCACCATATTTTTTTATTTGAAAGCTGCAGCATTATCAGTGATCAGTTTCCTAGGAGAGCCAAATCTGGAAAGGATATTGGTTTCAAGGAATTTTATAATAACAAAATCAATAGCAACTCTGGAAGGGATGGCTTTTATCCATTTGGTGAAGTATTCTATCGCTGTTAGGATCCATTTGTGTTGGGAAAAGGATGGAGGATGAATTTCACCAATGAAATCCAATCCCAATTGTTCAAAAGGGCTTTCAAAAGAGATGGGTTTTAGGGGAAAAGGCGTTGCCATTATGATACAGGTGTTGTCCTTGATGGCGACTCTCTCAGATGGAAGATCACGGTGCAGCATGAAGAAAGAGAGGTATACACAGGTTCACCTTTACCAAGCTGCGTATACACGTAGGTTCACTATATACAAGTCGCATATACATACACATTTACTTTCACAGAAGGAAAAGCTTGTATACCTTGGAAAACTAAGTTTTCAGTCCGAGGTATTTGGTCCATGGTATTTTCATCCATGGTATTGGTCCATGGTGTTTGGTCCGAGGTATTGACCCTAGGTATTTGGTCCAAGGTATTGGTCCTAAGTGGTTTTGGTCCATGGTATTGAGAAAGGCCTAAAACTATATAAGGAGGAGAAGATCATTAGGCCAAAGAGTGTGCAAGTATTGAATATATGATGAAGTGTGAGATCCAGTATGCAGGTTATGGGTTTGTGATGCTTTGCTTGATCTAAACTAAGGATGCACTTATGTGGTTGATGATGGATGATGGATCGTGATCTTAAGGCTTGGAATGTATTATCATTATGTGGTTTGATCATGGATAGTCTAGATCTGAATATTGATGCATGTTTTATTTTGAAAATATTATGATCTGGGTATGACTGAATTATGAAATAGCTGTGAAGTTTTTAAGTTAGTATTTTCAGATCTGTATGCGGATTTGCTTTGGTAAATGCACGTATACACGCTAGTTCAGCTCATCAGAGTAGCGTATACATTATGAAATATGATATCTAAATTTGCAGTTGGTTCTTGTAGTCGTTGCAGAGTTCTGGGTTCTGCTCTGTGTTTTGGTGACTGTGTTTTGATGACAGGCCTTCAATGATTCAGTTGTGGTTGATTCGGAGATTGATGATTGGTTTTCAATGATTGGTTAATGCAATGGTTGCATTGCAGTGGTGATTGAATTTGAGCTTCAATGTTGATGATGGGTCTAATATGAAAATTGGATGAAACGTGGCCTTAAGATTATGGTGTTGTGTTCCAGGAGTATCTAGTCTGAAAATTTATGAACCGTGGTCCCTTGAGGAAGAGAGAAGGTCGTAGCCTTTTGTACGTCGGTGCCTATGTAATGGTAAACATATCGGCCAGTACAAGAGCTAGGGGGTTGGAGCTCCCTTCCAGTAGTAGCTAGAAAACAAGTGAAGGTTGGAGCCTTCAGTAGGCCGACACCTACATACTAGTAAATGGATCGACTAGTACAAGAGCTAGGTGGTTGTAGCTCCCTTCCAGTAGAAGTTGGAGAATGAGAGAAGGTTGTAGCCTTCTGCAGGTGGGTTCCTACGTACTGGTATGAGTCTCACTAGTACAAGATTGTAAACAGTTTTTTCTTATATTAAAAGAAGACAGCAGCAGGGGGTTTTTGTCCCGCATTGGGTTTCCACCTTATATCTTGGTGTTCATGTGTGTTTCTTATGTGTGATGGTTTGTTCTGATATTACTACACATGTTTATTGTTTATATGGTTAATGAAGTTCTGATGCACTGATTAAAGATCAACATATGATGAATTAATTGAATCATAAGTTTGCTTGATGTACGTTGGTTGCCTTAAACACAGTTGCGTGTACACGCGAGTTACCTTAACTGAAGTAGCGTATATAAATCTGATTATGGAAATGGAAAAGTTATTGACTTGCTAATACTGATTCACCCCCCCCCCCTCTTAGTATTATTTCCAACAATTGGTATCAAAGCAGGTCCTTTGGTAGAAGCTTGATCGCTTGAAGGAGATCCGTAGAAACAATGGGAAAGAAGCTAAAGAAGAAAGCACCTCAGAAGAAGAACACAACTCAAAGGAACAATGACAGCAGGAGAGACAATTGGCCATTAGGTGGAAGAAAGGATTCAGATTCCAAATCACCTCAGATTGAAGATGAACAAGCAAATGAAGCATCAGATAAAATCACAGATCAACAAGATATATTTAACAAAAGGGAGTGCGCCTGCAAACCAAGAAGTTACCATGGAAAACTAAGTTTTCAATCCGAGGTATTTGGTCCGAGGTATTGACCCTAGGTGTTTGGTCCAAGGTATTGGTCCTAAGTAGTTTTGGTCCATGGTATTGAGAAAGGCCTAAAACTATATAAGGAGGAGAAGATCATTAGGCCAAAGAGCGTGCAAGTATTGAATATTTGATGAAGTGTGAGATCCAGTATGCAGGTTAAGGGTTTGTGATGCTTTGCTTGATCTGAACTAAGGATGCACCTATGTGGTTGATGATGGATGATGGATCGGGATCTTAAGGCTTGGAATGTATTATCATTATGTGGTTTGATCATGGATAGTCTAGATCTGAATACCGATGCATGTTTTATTCTGCAAATATTATGATCTGGGTATGACTGAATTCTGAAATAGCTGTGAAGTTTTTAAGTTAGTATTTGCAGATCTATACTCGGGTTCACTTTGGTAAAAACACGTATACATGCTGGTTCGACTCATCAGAGTAGCATATACATTATGAAATATGATATCTGAATTTTCAGTTGGTTCTAGTAGTTGTTGCGGAGTTTTGGGTTATACTTTGTGTTTCGGTGACTGTGTTTTGATGACAGGCCTTCAATGATTCAGTTGTGGGTGATTCAGAGATTGATGATTGGTTTTCAATGATTGGTTAATGCAATGGTTGTATTGCAGTGGTGATTGATTTTGAGCTTCAATGTTGATGATGGGTCCAGTATGAAAATTGGATGAAACGTGGCCTTTAGATTATGGTGTTGTGTTCCAGGAATATCCAGTTTGAAAATTTATGAACCGTGGTCCCTGGAGGAAGAGAGAAGGTCATAGCCTTCTGTAGGCTGGCACCTACGTACTAGTAAACATATCGGCCAGTACAAGAGCCAGGGAGTTGGAGCTCCCATCCAATAGTAGCTGGAAAACAAGTGAAGGTTGGAGCCTTAAGTAGGTTGGCGCCTACATACTAGTAAACGGATCGACTAGTACAAGAGCTAGGGGGTTGTAGCTCCCTTCCAGTAGAAGCTGGAGAACGAGAGAAGGTTGTAGCCTTCTGAAGGTGGGTGCTTGCGTACTAGTATGAGTCTGCACCAGTACGAGATTGTGAACAGGTTTTTCTTATATTAAAAGAAGACAACAATAGGTGGTTTTTGTCCCACATTGGGTTTCCACCTTATATCTTCGTGTTCATGTGTGTTTCTTATGTGTGATGGTTTGTTCTGATATTACTACACATAGTTACTGTTTATATGGTTAATGAAGTTCTGATGCACTGATTAAAGATAAACTTATGATGAATTAACTGAATCATAAGTTTGCTTGATGTACGTTGGTTGCCTTAAACACAGCTGCCTGTACACGCGAGTTACCTTAACTGAAGTAGCGTATATAAATCTGATTATGGAAATGGAAAATTTATTGACTTGCTAATACTGATTCACCTCCCCCCCCCGCCCCTCGTCTCAATATTATTTCCAACAAAAGGTAGTAATTTTCTCTTCCCTTCAAAGATTTGGCATTTATGGCAAGCAGTCACCATCTTATGGATGTCTGGGAAAAGTGTAGGCCAATAGTAACCTGCTCTAAGGATCTTATTAGCAGTTGTCTTCCAATAAAGATGGCCTCCACAGTCACCTTCATGAAATTCCTGCATAACTTTGTCAGCCTCATCTTTTAACAAACATTTGAGTAAGACACCTCCAACATCTTTCCAATACAATGTATTATCAACAATGCAAAATTTGATTGCTTTTAATTTAAGAAATCTAGCCTTTGTTTTAGATAATCCAGGAGGAGCATTTAAATTGAACAGAACATATAAAAGGTCTGCATACCAAGGGGAATTTAGATATGCCTCGTCTATTGGTGGAGTCGCCAGTTCCTCAAGATCATCCAGAGCAAATACCATGTTGATATCTAATGCATTGAAATTTGATTCAGCCATCAATTTGGCTAATCCCTGTCCTTTGATCAACTTGGTGGGCTTAATTTCTATATCATATTCCAAAATCACAGCTATCCATTTTGCCTCTCTTCCCATCACGTCCATTTTGTGTGAGAATATCTTTGACAATTACATTAGGCACATAAGCAATGATATCAGAATGTAAAATGTAAACCCTGAAATATTTTATTGCTCTGACTAGAGAAAATGCTTGTTTTTCCATGATATTGTATTTTAAGGAAGCATCTCTCACAACTTTGCTAAAGAATGTTGTTGGTTGTTCATGTTCTTCATTGTTTTTCGGAAATAGCACAATAGCAATAGTATGTTCAGATGCAAAAGAAAAGATAATATAATCTTTAGTGAAATCTGGGCTGATTAAAACTGGAGCTTTTTGTTAATGCATGCTTGACTAGATCAAAAAGATTGTTTGGCTGCAACATTCCATTTAATTTATGTGTCTTTCTTGAGCATGTTTGTTATATTTCTGAGTAGTTCAGCAAGGTTTGGTATAAATATTCTCAAAAAAATAATTTTCCAATAAAATATTGAAGTTCTTTCATGTTTCTTGGATGACTGATTTTAAGGATACCTTCAATCCTACTGGGGTCAATTCTGATTCCATCTTTAGAGATGATATGGCCTAAAATTTTTCCTTCTTCAATACCAAACAATGTTTTCTTGGGATTAAGGGAGATACCAAAATTTTTGGATTTTTCAATTACTTTTCTTAGATGTGCTAGGTGTTTCTCATCAGTCTTTGAAAAGACAGTGATGTCATCAAGATAAATCACAATGAAATGTCCAATTTCATCTAAAAAAGCAATGTCCATTGCTCTCTGGAAAGTAGCACCTGCATTCATTAATCCAAAAGGCACTTTTACATACATGAAAGTTCCCCAAGGAGTAGTAAATACGATTTTATATTGATCACCAGGATGTGCCAAAACTTGATTATACCCTGAAAAACCATCTAACAGGGAAATCCTACTAGAACCCACTACCCTTTGCAGTATGTGATCCATCTTTGGTAAGGGATAGTT
The DNA here is from genome assembly GCA_031772625.1 of Pinus tabuliformis. Taxonomy (NCBI): domain Eukaryota; kingdom Viridiplantae; phylum Streptophyta; class Pinopsida; order Pinales; family Pinaceae; genus Pinus; species Pinus tabuliformis. The sequence goes on from CM062811.1 coordinate 319,962,669, forward strand.
GTCTTTAAGGGAAGCCTTGTTTAAATTCCTAAAGTCAATGCACAATCTTATTTCACCAGTCTTCTTCTTTGTAGGCACAATATTGGATACCCATTTAGAATATCTAATTGGGACTATGATCTTAGCCTAATACATTTTCTTGATTTCCTTTTCCACCAAAGGCATTAGGACAGGGTTTATCCTACACAATTTCTGTTTGAATGGTTTTTGGTCTTCTCCGTTTGGAATTTAATGTTGTATAATGCTAGTGTCATAAGCTTTTAAATCTTCATAGCTCCAGAAAAACACATCTACAAATTCTTTGAACAGAGCTATATACTTTTGTTTAGCCATGAGAGGCATGATTCTGGGGTTCAGTTCACTTCATACATTGCATTCCTAAATGTTTGTTCCTGTTGGTTCCATTTTTGGCTTTATAGCTACATCATTAAAGTCAAACAACTCTTGCAAAGGGGCAAGCCCTCCAGGTAAAACATTATCTTTGAGTTGTAGTAGTTTGAAGTCTTCTTTTTCTGGATGTTTTTGTATTTCAGTTTTATATACAGTGTTATTTACATAAAAAATTTCATCAGAAATAGTAGGTTGATTTATACTAATATGTACATCAGTTTGACTGTCTAGTTCATCTTCCAGATCTATGCTACTATCCACAAATTCATCCTTTGATTGTAGAAAACTCTCAATCTGTTTATCACTTCCAAAAACTTGCCAATATCTCATGTTATCAGGCATTGTAGGACAGTGATTCACTTCAACTGTGTATTGTTTATTTGAATGAGGTAATTTGCATGTGTTGGCTAAAAAATCTAATCCATTTTCCGGGGCATTCTGGAGCCTAGGGATCACAACGAGGTCATACTCTTCAAATGTTTTGAGAAAATCAATCACAACATTTCAATATTATCTCAATCTAGGATGGTTTGCAGAGTATTGACCTTTAATTTGTTTCATGATGAGCTTAGAGTCTCCCTGGACAGAAATTCTTTTAGCGCCTACCCTTCTAAGCAATTTCAAACCTAAGAGTAATACCTCATATTCCGTTATGTTGTTTGTACACAGAAAATTCAATTTGTAAGAATGACCTTCAGCGTGATTAGTTTTTGAATTGTACAACCAAACTCTTGCTCTTGCCCCTGTTTTACCAAATGAGCCATCAAAATTCATATTCCAGAGAGGTTTTGTTTCAGGGTCCTGTTGGATAATGGGTGTTTGAGTGTCAAATACTTTCTAAGATCATTTTCTGCGTGATTGACTTGTGTATCTATGTCTCCATCATTATTATTGTCTAGTATGAAAGAATCAAGATCAGTATGGATAGAGTAGAGGGGGTAGTTGTCTGGCCTTTCTTGGCTACTCACCATATATTTCATTAAGGTTTCTCTATACAGTCTCCTTGGTTGGCCAAATACTGGTATTGTGGCATATGTCATATCCATTTGAAGTGTCCCTTGTAACTTAGCTCCCCAAGATCTTGATAATAGCATACCATACTTAAGAGGAATGTCTGCTACTACTATATCCATTACTAAACTTTTGGCTGGTATCTGGGCTAGCGTGACACAAAGGTCTTTATTGAGACCTAGACACCTAACCTTGCTGGAATCAAATGAATATAGATCTTTGTATGGTCTAGTGATTTCAAGTCCAAGTTTTCCATAACAATATTTGGCATGAGATTATGGAAACTATGTTATCGTTCTGTGATTTTCAAGATGGGCAAGACAAAGTCACAAAAGATACATCAAACTGCATAGGAGTCTATGATCTAGCTCTCCTAGACTCAAATAGGGCTCTCTCTGTATATTTAGGATTTAGCTTTATTTCCAATGCTTTAATGTGTTAGGATAGATAAAATGATGAAAGAAAGTTATCACTTGATTTCTTGGTTGTTTGTTTGTTTGGTTGGGGTAGATCATATTTGAATCCTTTCCATTGGGCTATGGAGTCAAAGGCTTGGTGGTAACATGAATTTTAAAAAGCATTTAAAAGGTAAGCTAACTGTCTTTACTGGATCTAAAAGCAAAGTAAGAAATGAGATAACAGAAAAGTGATATCAATAATGATTAAGAAACAATTAAGTATTTTTTAATCATACATCAGAAGAAAACATTTAGATTACAAACATAGATAGAAATAAGGTGCTCCAACAACATATCTTAAACTAGAATTTCTACTTTACAATAAGACTTAATGATGCGTAAATGAATAAAACATAGAAATATTCAGCACAAAAAGGAAGACATCACCAGGTCAAATCAGATCAAGTATCTTGCAAACAATCTTTTTTATTGATGCTCTAGCTCAAAATTACAATGCTCCAAAGAGAAAATATAGTTCAAATATCTTGGGTCCAACCCCTAATACTTCCAATGCATGAAGTATTTAACAAAAACCTACAACGATTGCCTTATACACTTGGAAATCTGTTATTAATTACACTGAAAGAAAATCGACTAGTGTAACCACGAAGTGGCCACGCTGAGAAAACTGGGACATCTGTTCCTCTTTTTTAGGGATGTTGTTTCTTGAGAAATCAATTTAAATGTAGTGGCTCTACTGACATGGTTGGTGTTGAATCAGATCTACATTGTCCCTTCAATCATCCTTGTCTCGTTCTTCTTGACAATCACATAGGTCACTCCATGCTTCTTCATCTAGAATCTTGATCTTCATTAGCCTCCTGTATATTTCATCAACTTCAGTGTATTTTGCAAAAGTTGGTCTGACTACAAAAATATGTTTCAATTCATGTTCAATGTAGATATGATTGTTGATAGCTTCTAGCAATGCCTTTCCTATTATGTTGCCTTTGATATTGGAAAGATTTGTAGCATCTGTGGCTATGCCCTAGAGTTTCTTGACATAGTCCTCTCTAGCCATGAGTTTGTCATTTATGAAAAACAAAGAGGGGAGACCTTTCTGATTTAAAGGTTGAATTATGTTGAAGAACCTGTTCACTGTTAGCTCCAAATTTTGACATTTTTCTTCTAGTTGTACATTCAAGCTCTTCCTAGTCAGCACCTTCTTCACCTAAAGTATAGTCTTTGTCCTGTCTACTACTCCTAGTTCTTCTAACCCATACCTGTTTCTTGAATTCAGAAATTTGATTATCCTATTGGCTGTTGTTGGCATGTCTCCCAGCTTTGTAGCTTAAATAGCTTCTCTAGCTCTCTCAACTAATTCTTTCTGTTCAAAGATAATTTGGATGCTGGGCCAAATTTAATTCATACCATTGATTATGTTATTCCAAACAATCTCCTTCACTCTTCCTAGAGTGCTCCCAATAGATGTTTCTTTCTATGATTTTTGTAACCTTTCAATTAAGGTCCTTACCCTATGCATCTCTACCGAGTGGTCACTTTTAGCTCTTATGATTTGGTCTTGCAGAACACTGACTTGGGTTTCTAATCTTTTAATCTCCTCAATCTGAAGATTCATGCCCTCCATGGATCTGGCTAGCTATTCTGTACTGCTTTCTGTCCCTATAGCAGCAGTTGCTGGTGTGGTTGTAGGAAGAGCTGAGAGAGGAAGAGCTTCTATAGTAGTGTTGGCTATTTGTGCTACCTTATCTTTCTCTTGTATCATTTTCTCCATCTCTGCTCCCATATGTTTAATTTGGAGGGATTGCTCTATTATTAACTTCATCATTTCGACCTTCTGGCTCTCTATTTCCTCTATATCTTTGGTCAAGGGATCATGTGTTGCAAGAATTTTGAGCTGCTTCTTCAAAGCTGTTATATCCATCTCCTTTTTCTTGATTATTTCTTTTGTTGTTTTTACATTTGAAGGACCATGCCCAATCCTTACTACTAAGTCTTCCAAAGACTTAATTCTGTTGTCCTTTGACTGTGATGAAATCCTTTCCATATTTAGCTGTGATTGAGCATTTGACAATGCTACTTTCATTTTAAACAAGTTCATAGAAGCGTTGGTTAGAGTAGATGAAATCATTTCACCTGTTTGCTTGTGCATTTCTAGCTGATCAATTGGATGAACACTCCTGGCATCAAACTCAAAAGAAGTTTGCTTGTAATCTACTGGAGTTTTGGGCTTTGTTGTCTGTGCTTCCAAAAATGCCATGTGCATCTTGCCATTTTCTGAATCAAAGGCTGAGAGAATTCAACCTTGAGAAGTTGCACTTTGTTTCCAAAACTAAGCATAAGTGTTCTTTTTCAACATCTCATTCCTAATTTTAATCTCCCTAAAGGTATCAAAGACTGTCTCCTCCTTTTCTCCAGTCACATTTTGTAGATGAGGAAACTTGAAGAGATTGTTGCCTTTATGAAATTGGAGTGGCAGGAAAAGATTGCCCTCTAGTTGGGGATGAGCCTGGAATATCACTGAGATTAATTACTATTTGTTGAGGTGATTCCTTGCCTATGTCCTTGTGCTTTTTGGGATTTTTCCTGTATTTCAATTTGAATTCCTTCATAGAAGTATCAGTCCCTGGTGACTGATCTTCTCTAGGACTTTTCCCTGTTATTCCATGTTCTTCTTCTTTTCCCTTCTATGTTCTTTCTTCATTAGTCTGCCTTTCCTGCTGTGTTGGAGTCTGTGCACTACAAGAAGAAATAACTTGTTCCTCAGCCTCTTGTAATGTGTCAAATATCCACTCAATCTGGTTCATGTATTTTTCAATTTCAAGCCTTTGAGTGTGAATATAGGTTGTTGACTTGTTGTCCACCCTTTTCTTGGAGATGATGCCCCATGGGTCACATGACCATGTAAAACTGTGGATGAATTTCATTTCCTTCAATCTCTTATCTGCCTCTTCCCCTACTGCTCTATTGTTACAAATGAAAGGACCAATCTGGGATTTGATCCTAAATTGTGACTTTTTATTGGATACAATAAAATGCACTTCATCTGCATTGATCATTTGTCTGATGTATTCAAGTGCAAATGTCCTCATGGGGAGGAAATTTGGCAGCTTATAAGGAGCCAACTCATAGCGATATACTCTTAATTTAGTGTAATTTTGGTACAAGTATCAATCGCCTGTTCTTTCTTGGTCTGTCAAATGCATAGTCCTTCTAATTTCTTCACTGATTTTAGGTTCTGCAGTCCCACTGAGGAGGCTCATTGCTAGGTGAAGAAACATTTCTACAAATGTTTTGTAGCTGAAGTCTTTTGGGTCCTTCATCACTAATGTTGTCCAGAAAATAACATATTAGGGTTCACCCTCCTCATTCAACTTGCTCATTGAAAACTAGAACATGTCTGCCTGAAAATAAACAAACATATATACCAAAATTGAGGAGTATTAGAAGACTTCCTCTGTGAAGAAATTGATAAAATACTCATGGATGGCATCTCCTCGAAATTGACTAAAATTGAAAAGGACAAAGGGCTTGGATTCTGTTGATAAAATAGATAGAAAACCTATTATAGCTTCATCAAGCCACTGATCTAAATAATAGCCAAGTAAATAAGAAAAAATAGTGACAATCTGTTTGGTTCTGTCAGGGAAAAGAGAGGAGGAATAAGGACTATTCTTGTTTGGAAGAGGTGTTGGCTCAGTCATGAAGAGTTCTAAGGTTTTAGCTCTCTTAGAAAAATCTAGTTTCTAATACATTTCAGTGAGAATTTCATGGGAAAAGGGAGTAGTTCCTTCAATAACAGGAGCCTACATCATTTGCATAATAGACTTGGCATCAATGGTAAACAATATATGTCATGTTGGAGCCATCACTGCCCTTTTTTGTGGATTATAGCATGAGTGGCATTTCCTAATCAATTGTGGGTTTTAGGGAAGATATAGAAAGGTAAATTAGTGTCCCAGAGGCCTATGTCATCTACTTTATCCACAAATTTATCCTCCCACCAGCTGTATATGTCAAATAAATTAAACTCTGAGAATGTTTCATGTATCTTAAAATCCCTTTCTGCCAGTGGTATGTGATCCAAATCCAATGGTGGATGGACCATTGGGTAAATACCTCTTGTTCTTTCTTCTTGGGTGACATGGTTGTCTTCTGTGAAAACCTTTGAAAATGGAACTGTGTTGAATTTGAAGGAGACCTGCAACAGAAAGGGGATGAGAAGAAATGGGAATTCAGTGAGGGAGAAAGAAAAGGGATGAATTGGAAGTGGGATTCGAGAAGGGGAATGCTCTGTAATTGTAGAAGAATGGAGCTTTCTGTGACTGTAATGTTGTTTCAGTATGTTTACTGTGTTCTCTACGTATGCATGAATGGAATTGAATTGTACATGTAAACAACGAGATCACATAAGAATTTGTAAATGGATATGAGATGGTGCATTTGTAGATTTTTGAGGTGTTTGTCGTTGGCTTGGATTAACTTGGCGCGGGTCCGTTGGCTAACATTCCAACCAATTGAATGCACAACGGCAGGAATGGAGGTGATAGCCGAATGGGACGGGATGACGTCGTGAGGTGGCGGGAGGGAGAGTGGTTTAGTTAAAGGCATAAACTATTTTTCGGTGGGGGGGGGATAGAAGTGGTAAGCGTTATGAGAGGAGGGGGTGAAAAATCCTGAGAGCGCAACGCATCAGTGGCTTGAAGCCATTGATTTCGGACCCCCCCAGATTAACTTTCGGAGGGTGGGGGGGGGGGGGGCGGAAATGCATATTGACCATCAGATTGTATGGAGTGAGTGGAGATTAGTTGAGAGATGGGGTCGGGTAAGGTTGGATGAGACAGGTAAGTGATTGGTGGGGTAGGGAAATATATAGGGGGGCGGACTATAGGATTTAGGGGTATAGAATAAGATTAGGAAAAATAACAAAAATCCCTTCCCTTTTAATTTCTTTTCCCAACCTTAGGAAAAAAACGTTGAAATGTGTCACCGCACTTTAAAAGAATTTTTTAGGTCTTTTTACCTTTGCAATTTTCTCAACCTACCTACCCTTTATTCTTCTAATCTAACATTTTACTTTTTTTCATTTGCAAGGTGCATTTGGAGTTGCAGACCCTTTCATTTTTTCTTCATTTCTAACCTACTCTATCACTTATTTCTCCCATTGGTCCAAATTAAACAGTTGAACCAACTTTATTTCTACCTAGCTACTGATTTGCCAAGATTAAACTGTTTGACAGAGCTTTATTTTGTACCCTACTAACAAAAATTGAATTGGTTCAATCATGCTTAGACTTTATGATTTGAACAACATTTGGGGTTTTCTTTTTCTTCTTATTTTTTCTCTTTTGTTCTCTTTTTTCTTTTTTTCTTTTTATATACCCTCTTTTCATTTCTTTTCTTTTCTTTTTTTTGTGAAATCAATTGACTATTGGAATCTATGAACAATATGAAATCTACAAACTGTGAAATATTCAATCACCTTGAGATAGTATAAATTATAGGACCCTAATCTGATTTCTTTTTGTCAAATGAATAATCCAATTAAAAAGCTGAAATACTGTGATATTTACAATGGAGTGAGGAAATTTGTGTACTCAAGAAAAGTAATGTTTCAACATCTTGCCATTGATAGGACCTCTTGGTAATTCTGTTCCATCTAACTCCTTGAGGAAAAATGCATTATTCCCTCTAAAAGCTGAAATAACATATGGACCCTTCCAAAGATTTTCAAATTTACCATGTTTCCCTTTGTCTTCTCTTCTTAAGTCCCATTTTAGCACTTTATCTCCCAGGTTGAAATCATCAGCTTTGGTTCTTTTATCAAAAATCTTCTTTATGTTTTCTTGGACAACCTGAGTTCTATTGTATACCTCTTCTCTAGACTGTTGCAATTGAATTGTCTGATATATCCTTCTTTGTATATCATTTGGTTCACTTTGTACCTCCTTAATGATCTTCATGACTTGCACTCCCATGGAAGAAGGGAAAACTGCAAATATTCCATAAACCAGTTGAAATGGGGACATGCCAATGGATTTCTTTGTTGTCAATCTATCAACCCATAATGCATAGATCAATTTGTTGTGCCATGACTTTTTGTTGTCCTCCAGAATATTGATGTTTACCAAACTCTTGTTGGAAGATTCAATGAACCCATTACCTTGAGGGTAATAAGTTGTTGAATGACCCAAAGAAATATGGTACTTATGACAGAAATACACCATCTTTTTTTATTTGAAAGCTACAACATTATCAGCGATCAGTTTCCTAGGACAACCAAATCTGGAAAGGATATTGGTTTCAAGGAATTTTATAATAACAAAACTAGTCGCAGCTCTGGAAGGGATGGCTTCTATCCATTTGGTGAAGTAGTCTATGGCTATTAAGATCCATTTGTGTTGGGCAGAGGATGGAGGATGAATTTGACCAATGAAATCCAATCCCCATTGTTGGAAAGGGCTTTCAACAGAGATGGGTTTTAGGGGCGAAGGTAGTAATTTTCTCTTCCCTTCAAAGATTTGGCATTTATGGCAAGCAGTCACCATCTTATGGGTGTCTAGGAAAAGTGTAGGACAATAGTAACTTGCTCTAAGGATCTTATTAGTAGTTTTCTTCCAATAAATATGGCCTCCACATTCACCTTCATGAAATTCCTGCATAACATTGTCGGCCTCATCTTTCAACAAAAATCTGAGTAAGACACCTCCAACATCTTTCCAATACAATGTATTATCAACAATGCAAAATTTGACTGCATTTAATTTAAGAAATCTAGCCTTTGTTTTGGATAATCCAGGAGGAGCATTGAAATTGAATAGAGCATATAAAAGGTTTGCATACTGTTAACACCCAGGTTGTTCCCTATGACTCCCAAGGGAATACGGCCGGGGTAACCACTAACCAATCTTTGGATCACAGCTTCTAGCCAAACTGTGATCAGAGAGGGCTCTCTCTTTATGATTTGTCTCTGTTATGATGGTGTTTTAGGCTAGCTATTATGCTCAGGTTTTGGTTTATGTTTTGGTTGAAGGATTTCTTTCAGATCTTATGATATAGTGTTTAGATAGTGAAATACCATTGGGCAATGGAGTCTGGAGTTGTGAAATGATTTGATACGCTGGACTGGTGGTGTTCAAACTGCAGGGCCTATTGTGTATTTTAGACAAACAAAATTAGCTTGAATGGTGATGTATGTCAACCAACAGAAAGCAATTAAGAATTTTCTATTAAGTTGGTGAGGTGAAAGTGAACACACTGCACAGGAGCAAAGCTTGAATTCCTGTGACAAAGGCCACTGTGAAAGGTGTATTCTGAAAGTGCAGCAGTTAAGAATTACACTTATATAGATTACAGCTGAAGAAAACATTCATAAACAACATAGATTGAACTCAGGGTACTCAGTGAGTAAATCCTGAAAGTTATTCTTTTTCTTTGTTGCTTAGTATTGAAAATCAGATAACATATATGGATTTTAACACAACAACTAATTGACAGAGAGAGATACAGAGACTTATTGTATGGTGAAATACACAGGAATCCAGCAGTTATCAACAGACACCAGAACGCATCCAACACCTCAGAAATCCGAGAAATTCCATTGCTTTCTTTATTAACTTCTGAAAAGATTACAGCATAAGAGCTTCTTCAGGAGAAATCAACAACAACCCTTGCAAGCTCATGCGAAGGGGGCTTTATAGGAAGGCGTATACAAAATATCTCAGGCATTGAGTCATCTGAGAGAGAAAATATCTTCATAAATTTGTTCAAAAAGTAGAGAAGAAGTTATTGTAGCTTTGAATGCGGCATAAATGCTCTTTATGTCTGTCAGAGGGTAATTTGACCTTTGGAGGTCCTTGAGTCGGTTGCAACGCTTAGCTTAAATGCTGATAACTGCGCCTTTATTTCTTGCTGCGCTGTATTTTCTCGGCTCTGCCACCTGTAGTCTTCTATTTCTGCTTTGTTGGCGATCCATCTGCTGAGTTGGCCCAGCCTTAATCCGCTGTGCATGCTGATTTTGTTAAACTTTGCTTTGCATGATAACTGATATTTTAAGAAACAAAATTGTTAAGTGACTCCCTGTTTACAAAATCTTCTGTATTGCGCTTGTCCACCATTCTTGCGTAGGGAGTTGATGCCTGAGAATAGCATCCATTGTCTCCTCTGCCTCTGTGTACTTGAAGAAATTGGGAGCCACCCCAAACAGGTGATTGATCTCATTCATTATAAAAAACAGATTCTCGACTCTGTTGTAAAGAGACTGTCCTGTGGCTGGCCCTGTTTCCTCTGAGGTGCTGGGCTTATCACTGATCTGGCTAGTGGCAAATGTATTGACCCTTTTAGCATATTGGTCATGTGTGAACAATCTCCCTGCGCTGTTCAGTAAGCCAGGGAGTCCTCTGCTTTCTAACACTTGAAACTTTTCCAAAAACTTGTTCACCTCAGTCTGCATGTCTTGGGTTCTTCTCTCCAGTGTCTGTACCAGATTTCTAAGAGTAAGAACCCTCTTGATCAGTTGGACAGTATCAGTCCGGTTTGTAATTCCCATGATGGCTAACTGAGAACTTGTTTTATGATTAAGTACATTGATCATTCTAGTGGCCACTTCAGGCATATTGCTCAATTGAGTTCTTGCTCTGTGAATCTCTCTCTGTGCCTTTGGGATGAGCTCCAGCTGCTCATGGATTGTCTCAATATATGGCCACTGCTCATTGATAGATCGACCAATGTTAGCCCATAGTACTATTTTCAGTTCTGCCACCACTTTATCTAACTTGAGCTCATTCTCTAGCTCTTTTATTTTGTTTTTGAGGGCTTTCACCTCCCTGTCCTTCTCTGCCACAATTTGTTTGGATTTATCATATCTATCATTGATTTTAGCCAAAGATTCTTTGGCTGAATTGAGCTCCAACATTTGAGCTTCCAGGACTTGGATTTCGTTCTTCAGCTTTTGCATATCTAGGCTTTGGGCCTGCTCTGTAGTTGTTGGCGCTGCTGAAGTAGATGTTGCTATTTGTTCGGTCTGCTGAGGAGGAGGGGCAGTGATAGGAGCAGTTTCCTCAAGATTGATGATCTGAGGAGGAGGTTGAGAGGTCTGACCCTCTTCTCTTTGTTTTAATGCTGCCTTTGCAGCCTCTGATTCTCCTAGTTTGTCTTGTGCTTGAATAAGCTGTTTATAAATGGAGATCAACAAATCTGTGGTGTCCTTCTCCTGCCTTTGTTGGGCTACCTCATCTGTCTGAGGGTGCATGGTGGCAGGGAGTTTGATTTTCTTCCTCATGGCAGCCATGTCAGCATCCCTCAACTTCAAAATTTCCTGTATCCCTGAAATATCTTTGGGATCATGCCCAATTTCAATGATTATGTCTTCCAGGGACCTTATTCTGTTGTCCTTTGCCTGGGATGATGCCTTCTCCAATTCCAGTTGAGAGGCTGTGGCATTGAGGCTGCTCTTTAGCTTATAATTTTCCAATGTTTCATCTGCTAAGGAGGCATACACCATCTCACCAGTTTGTTTGTGCAGTTCAATTTTGTCCATTGGGTGTATGTCTTTGGCCATGACCTCCAGGTTGGTCCTGAGGTAATCTGAGGCAGATTGGGGATGCAGAGCTGTGGGCATAAAATGACTCATGATCATTTTGCCTTCACCTACATCAAAGGCAGACATAAGTCTTTGCTGATTGGTAGGAGCCATGTTTAGTAGGTGATTGTACAGCTGTATTTTGATAGGATCATTCCTCCTTTTAATGTCTATAAATTGCTGTTTGATGCTTACTTGTCCCTCTTTTTGTTGGCTGGAGGAGCTGACCTCCCCTCCCATGGTCCTGTCTTGTTCCTGCTGGAAGGAACTTGCTGAAGCTTCTCTGCTGGGTGGGCCCATGCCCAATGCCTGTCTTATTGCTGCATCATCCTCAGAAAAGTCATTTAATCTTTGTCTCTTCTCTCCCTGGTTGATAGATGAAGTGAGAGGAGTTTCTCTATCCCTTTTCCTAAAAACAAATGTATCCTCCTTTTGAGGAGTTTGGAGGACCGAGGCATCAGTGGTGACTTCTGGCCTAGGAGGCACTATATTCTGAGCCTGTTGCTCAGTGGAAGTTGGAGTATCAATCACCCTCTCTTGCTGTAAGGGCTGCTGTCTGTCATGTTGCCCTTCTTCTTGCTGCAAATCTTGTTGCTGTTGTTGCTCTGCCTGCTGCTGCTCTTCTTTATCTGTCTGCTCTGTCTCCATTTCCTTTTCTTTGCCTCTGCTGGATATATTCTCGGTGGCCTTGGTAGTTTGCTGCTTGACAGTTGAGGAGGATTCAGCCGCTCCCGTTTGTGTGCTTGGAAGTGTGAATACCTGTGAACAAAGCTCAAGGTCAGCCAACTTCTTTAGATTCCTTAGTGCCCTCTTGTTCAGCTCTTCTTGTGACAAGGGCTCTTCTAAGGTCCCTCTCCTCCATTTGTCTTGGTTTGCATATTTTTCAATGTGAGGGATGCTATGGTGATCATAGGCAGATAACTTATATTTGAGCCTCCTCATGGATATGAAATGATTAGGGTCATAGGGTACCCATATGAAACTGGTTTGCAGGCCAAGGGCCTCAAGCATTGTCTCTGCTTCCTTCCATCCTTGCTCCCTCTCATTATAGATAAAATGGCCAAGTTGGCTTTTGACCTTCAACTGTGCCTTTTTGCCTTTCCCTGAAAAGTGAAGCACATCAACTCTGCCAAATTGCCTAAAGTACTCTAGGGCAAATAGCCTCATAGGCACATACTTGGGTAATTTGAAAGGAGGTAGATCACACCCATATATCCTGATGACAGTGTGGTTTTGGTAGAAGTACCAATCCCCAATGCTATAAACTTTGGACAGCTGAAGAATTCTCTGCATGTCATCAGTGAGTCTCGGAGGAGGTGAGCTCATCAGCATTGCCATAGTTGGATGGATGAACAGATCCATGAATTCACAGTAAGTGTATGGAGACTCAGGTGTAATGTGGAAGACAGATGACCAGTAGACCACTGATCTGGGATTGCCTCGGGCATCCATTCTTTTGATTGAAAAGTGAAATTTCTCATGTTGATGGTACAAGATCAAATGGTAGATGTAGGAGGTGTATCTGAACATCCTATCTCTCCTCAAATTCATCAATTGCTCATGAATCTTGTCTGATATGTAGGTGGCGTAGTCATAGCAGATTGGTGACTTGCCAGGAGCAAACATAAGCATCAATACCAGCACAGTTGTATCAATATGCTCGATTGAACTATATCCCAAGATGGGAGAAATCATATCTGCAAGGTCTCTGCCCAGCTCATTGAGGTATACATGAAGAATTGGAGGGCCCATTACAATGTTAGTTTTGATGTATAATTGATTGAATTTGACAATTTGAGCATCTGTGAGTTTATCCCCTTGTTTTATCAGATTTACCAGTGATAAAGGAACCAACTTCTTCTGAGGGTTGAAGCAAAGCATGTCTCTGATAGCTTGAGGGGTAACATAGAAAAGTACTGCACCAGATGGGTCAACAACAGCTCGCTGAGAAACATCATATTGTTCAGCACAGAGGTGGATTAGTTCAGGGAACTGGTTGACCTGAGGGAGCTTAAAAATAGGGAGGAAAGAGTCCCATAAGCCCAGTATATCTGTCCCATTTTCATGCTTGGCTTTTAATTCATTCAACAGATGAAGGTGGAATTTGCTGCTCATAAGCTTCTCTTCTGCAATTTGGTAATCCATATCTGCCAAGGCTTGCCATTTCAAATTCTTTTGAGGGGCATTCAGGGGTTGAACATTTAACACTATGGGAGCCATAGGGGGATCCATGGTTCTTTTTAGGATTCTGTTCTTTAGGGGCCGGTGTTACTATGCAGAGTAACACAAAAGGAGCTTCTTCTGAGGAAAATGGGAATTTATGAGGACAAAGAGTGAATGGGAAAGGTTGCAGCAATTGCAATACTGCTTTTGAACAAAATAGAGCAGTAGCAGAACTGAGCAGAGTTTGCTTTGTGGTGAATTTGTTTCTTGCAGGTAGCTGGTTCACGATTGCGCGAACCAACGAGGAATTTCCACTAAATTTGCCCAATGTGGCCTCCTAAACGTGTAATGGTAGCACTGGTTTGGTATGAATGCTGGTACGGTGGAGTTTTAATGGTGAAATTGGCGTTTTAAGGTCTGCTCACAGGCTATACCCGGAATTCACGGAAAAATGGACTTGCAGAGTGAAAATGGAGAATACCTGGTGAATTTCGTCGGCTTAATCTTGCTAATGCGCGAGTGATGGATGCTCTGGCGGTCTCGAAATTTCCTCAGTAGGCTGGTGCAAGTTTTATACGTAAATTGCATGCAGAACAAACAGTGCAGCTTTTGCCAAAAATAGCAAAAAACGCGAAATTTTCGGTCTAAATATGGATTTTGGCGATTTTGGCGCGTTTTTGTGCTGACGTCAGCGGTGGGGTCAGGGTCGGATGACGTCAGCATGACGTCATCAGGCCAGGTGGCGGGCTCTGATTGGTCCACGGGGATGGTGAGGTGGCAGGATAGGTCAGCCAATGGTTGAGCGGGAGGTTGACGTGACGGCATAAGTGGCAGTGACGTGGGGTGACGGGGAAATGACGTGGTGATGACGTAATGCAAATGGAATGGGGGAAACCGGAAACCGGAGGCGGTTTCATATCGCACCGCTTACGGTACGGTGGCGGTAAGTGTCAGTTGTACCTCCGATGAGCCGTGGAGGGGACGCGTGGCTATCGCATGACGTAGCCAATAATACGGCCGTCGGAAGATATCGCCCGGACAGAGGATCTGCTCCGATGCAGTGATGGCCGTCAGATCTGGGGGGCATGATCGGACGGCTATCGGAGGGTTGATGTGATAGGGGGATAGGGCGGGTAACCAACGGTCGTCGGAAAGGGTCCGATGCCTTGAGAGCCGTTGGATCTTCAATTCTTTAATCGGACGGTCGTCGGGAGGACGAAGGGATCGACAGGTAAGGGGAGGGGCGGGGATTATTTTAATAATTATTCTGGGGATCTGTGCATGGGCGGAAAACTTTGGTATAGTGGGTTTTCGCGAATTTTCTGTGGAAATGCGCCCGCCCTTTGGACTTTAGGTAAAAGGGAAAAAGTGGGTTTTCCATGTTTTTAGCCATTTGAAGTGGGCAAGGGTATAAACAAGGCTTTTTTAGGAGGTTTTATGTGTAAATGGGGGTTAAAAGTGAGAAAATGGATTTGTAAAGGGGAAAGGGGGTTTGGCTTAGGCTTATCACAATGACCAGATGTCATTTGATCCCTTTAGATAACATATGGTTATAATGCCAAGGGGAGGGATATTTATACAGAATTTGGGGTTTATACACCATGGTGTTAATACTAGTAGGGGAAAGGCAATATAGGGGATTTACATAGTAGAGTTAGAGTTAATATGGATGGGGGGAGTGAATGGAGGGAGAAAATACTAAGTTTACTTGAAACTCACTTAGTTTAGGGAGTAGATCAAAATGAAAAGATTTTAGACAAGAAATGTGGCTTCTAAAGAGATTAAGAACCACCATGAAACCATAATTTTTCCATGAATCTCAGCTGATGAGGGGATGTTAGTAAATGACATGAAAAAGGGAAAAGGGAAGTTAGTCATGCTTTCTGTTGCAACTTGATGAAGAAGAACACCTTGTCAACTGATTGACTTTGCTCTGGTAAACATAGTTAACACATTTGCAATGGTAAAGATAACCTTTCTGCAACCCCAACTACTTACCCAGATACTTGCCTAGCATTTTTTATTTCTTCTTGGAGGGTGCACTTGGACTTGCAGACCCTTACTTTCCTTTTCTTTTCTTTGGCTTTTCTTTTGTTTTTGCTATCTACTTCTACCCTTATCTCTTCCAAGGTCCCCGATTAAGCTGTTGGGAGCCTTTTCTTCTCTACCTGAACTACTTGTCTGCCAAGATTAAACAGTTTGGACAGACTTTCTTCTCTAATCTTCGACTGCAAATTTAAACCATGGAATGATCCAGATTAGACTGTTGGACCCTCCATCAAAATTGGGATGTATTAATCTATTTACACACCTTGCACTTCCTTGGAAATATGTGATCTTTGCATGATCAAAGCAGAGCATATTTGGACCTTCCCTTGCCAATCATGAAATATGAAACCTATTGGTATAGGTAGCTAACACATACCAGGGGGAATTTAGATATGCCTTGTCTATTGGTGGAGTCGCCAGTTCTTCAAGATCGTCCAGAGCAAATACCATGTTGATATCTAATGCATTGAAATTTGATTCAGCTATCAATTTGGCTAATCCCCATCCTTTGATCAACTTGGTGGGATTAATTTCTATATCATATTATAGAATCACAACTATCCATTTGCCTCTCTTCCCATCAGGTCCATATTGTGTGAGAATATCTTTGTCAATTACATTAGGCACATAAGCAATGATATCAGAATGTAAAATGTAAATCCTGAAATATTTTATTGCTTTGACTAGAGAAAATTCCTGTTTTTTCATGATATTGTATTTTGAAGAAGCATCTCTAAAAGCTTTGCTAAAGAATGCTATTGGTTGTTCATGTCCTTCATTGCTTTTCTATAATAGAATAGCAGCAATAGTATTTTCAGATGAAAAGAAAAGATAATAAAATCTTTAGTGAAATCTGGGCTGATTAAAGCTGGAGCTTTTGTTAATGAATGCTTGACTAGATCAAAAGATTGTTTGGCTTCAACATTCCATTTAAGTTTTGTGTCTTTATTGAGCATGTTTGTTATACTTCTAAGTAGTTCAGCAAGATTTGGTATAAATCTTCTAAAAAAAAATTATTTTTCCAATAAAAGATTGAATTTCTTTCATGTTTCTTGGATGATTGATTTTAAGGATACCTTCAATCCTACTGGGGTCAATTCTGATTCCATCTTTAGAGATGATATGGCCTAAAAGTTTTCCTTCTTCAAGACCAAATAATGTTTTCTTGGGATTAAGGGAGATACCAAAATTTCTGCATTTTTCAAATACTTTTCTTAGATGTGCTAGGTGTTCTTCATCAGTCTTTGAAAATACAGTGATGTCATCAAGATAAATCACAATGAAATGTCCAATTTCATCTGAAAAAGCAATGTCCATTTCTCTCTGGAAAGTAGCACCTGCATTCATTAATCCAAAAGGCATTTTTACATACATGAAAGTTCCCCAAGGAGTAGTAAAAGCACTTTTATATTGATCATCAAGATGTACCAAAACTTGATTATACCCTGAAAAACCATCTAACAAGGAAATCCTACTAGAACCCACTACCCTTTGCAGTATGTGATCCATCTTTGGTAAGGGATAGTTGTCTTTAAGGGAAACCTTGTTTAAATTCCTAAAGTCAATGAACAATCTTATTTCACCAGTTTTCTTCCTTTTAGGCACAATATTGGATACCCATTTAGAATATCTAATTGGGACTATGATCTTAGCCTCATACATTTTCTTGATTTCCTTTTCCACCAAAGGCATTAGGACATGGTTTATCCTACGCAATTTCTGTTTGAATGTTTTTTTGTCTTCTTTGATTGGAATTTTATGTTGTATAATGCTAGTATCATAAGCTTTTAAATCTTCATATCTCCAGGAAAACACATCTACAAATTCTTTGAACAAAACTATATACGTTTGTTTAGCCATGAGAGGCAATGATTTTGAAAATTTTATGATTTTGGGGTTCAGTTCACTTCCTATGTTGCATTCCTCAATGTTTGTTCCTATTGGTTCCATTTTTGGCTTTCTAACAGTGTCATTAAAGTCAAACAACTCTTCCAAAGGGGCAATCCCTCTAGGTAAAAAAGTATCTTTGAGTTGTAGTACTTTGAATTCTTCTTTTTCTGGATCTTTATGTATTTCAGTTTTATGTACAGTCTTATTTATAGAATTTTTTTCATCAGAAACAGTAGGTCTATTTATACTAATATGTACAGCAATTTGACTGTCTAGTTCATCATCCAGATCTATGTTGTTATCCTCAAATTCATCCTTTGATTGCAAAAAACTCTCAATCTGCTTATCACTTCCAAAAGCTTGCCAGTATCTCATGTTATCAGGCACTACAGGATGGTGCTTCACTTCAACTTTGTATTGTTTATTTGTATGAGGTAACTTTTAGGTGCTGGCTGAAAAAGCTAATCCATTTGCTATGGCATTCTAGAGCCTAGGGATCACAGTGAGGTCATACTCTTCAAATGTTTTGAGAAAATCAATCACAGCATTTCGGTATTCTCTCAATCTAGGATGTTTTGCAGAGTATTGACCTTTAATTTGTTTGATGATGAGTTCAGAGTTTCATTGGACATAAATTCTTTTATGCCTACCCTTTTAAGCAATTTCAAGCCTAAGAGTAATGCCTCATATTCTGCTATGTTGTTTGTACATAGAAAATTCAATTTGTAAGAATGACATTCAGCCTGATTAGTTTTTGAATTGTACAACCAAACTCCTGCTCCTGCCCCTGTTTTATCACATGAGCCATCAAAAGTCATATTCCAGAGAGGTTCTATTTCAGGGTCTTGTTGGATAATGGGTGTTTGAGTGTCAAATACTTCACTAAGATCATTTTCTGCCTGATTGACTTGTGTATCTATGTCTCCATCATTGTCATTGTCTAGTATGAAAGAATCAAGATTAGTATGGACAAAGTAGAGGGGATAGTTGTCTGGCCTTTCTTGGCTACTCACCATATATTTCATTAATGTTTTTCTATACAATCTCCTTGGTTGGCCAAATAATGGTATGTGGCATATGTCATATCCATTTGAAGTGTCCCTTGTAACTTAGCCCCCTAAGATCTTGATAATAGCATATCATACTTAGGAGGAATGTCTGCTACTATTATATCCATCACTAAAATTTTCGCTGGTATCTGGGCTAGCATGACACAAAGGTCTTTAATCATACCTAGACATCTAACCTTGCTGGAATCAAATGAATACAGATCTTTGTATGGTCTAGTGATTTCAAGTCCAAGTTTTTCCATAACAATCTTTGGCATGAGATTATGTGATGCACTTGAATCCAACATGGCATTATGAAGGATCTTGTCATGAATATTAAGGTTGACATAAAATGGAGGAGCACCCCCTTCTTGAGGCTTGCCATCAACTTCTGGTCCAAACAAATGTTCAAGCTGGTCATCATTCAAGTTCACTGTATCAGTGTTTTTTCCTATGTTGAGTACCTTTAGAACCTGGGACCTATACATATTTTTGTTTACCAGTTCAGTAAGAGGAATAGAGATCTTGAGTTTAGCAATTTTGTTCTCAATACGGGAGGGTGCTTGATTTTTAAGCAAATTTGAGAAATCAATCCTTTTGGCCACAGTCTTTGTTATGAGTTTTGTTTGCTGACTTGTCATAGGTATTCCAGATTAGATAGCTTTTTTTGAGACATCAGTTGTTTTCCTAGCAACATTTTCTGTGTTTCTCCTTTCTGGATTGTTTTCATTTTTCTTAGAGCTTTCAGTTGTCTTCTTGGGATCACGCTCTAAAGTTTTCTTGACAGAGTTATTAGAATCAATTTTATTTGAGTTATTATTGTTTTTCTTGCTCCTGAGATTATATTTTTTGTGGAATTCTAAGATAGCATTCTCGAATCCATGTTTATAGTCCTCAGATTCTTTAGATTCCAGTTCTATTTGAGTTAAAAGAAAAACAGAACTATCTTCATTTGTTCCCATTAAATTAATCTGATTTTCCTCAACTTCTTCAGCTACACTTATATCTTCATCAACATAATTTTCTTCAAATGGCAGCCTAATTTGTTGATCTGGGCCTCTTTGATCTCTTTGTCTGATTTGTGGAGTGTTTCTTCTAGGGTTTGGATTTCGGTTCTGTTGGACAGGTGGGTTCTCCCTAGGAACATTCCTATCATTTATATTTATTCTCTCCATCATTATTTCCATAGTCCTGTTAAAGCCCCGAAAATCGGATCGACAACAAGGGGGATATCCGCCCGGTCCGGACCTTGGTTGGCAGCTCCTTATCCGTTTGGTATAGCGGGTCCGACTGGGGATAATGGGACCAGTTTCCCAATCTAAGGGTGTGTGTGTGTGTGTGCAGAGTTGGATGATGCTGATCTAAGAGTTCTAATCTAAGCTACTTTAATCTAATTCTATGATATTGTAATCTAATGAAAACAACACATCTAATCTATGCTAACCCGGGATGTATTTCTTCTATTATGCGATCTAAAGGGATTTCAAATAATAACTGGTAATAAAGATCATTCAGCTATCATAAGAATGGAAATAAATTAAGATGAACCACTTTGCATAAAAAGTTAGGCAAAACAGTTGTGAACAGCATATCGCATAATAAGTTATTCATATATCAAACATAAATAAATGGCTCCACCTTACAAAATTGCCAAATGGTAACTCAAACATTCATGCAATAACATATAAAAAACAAAAAATTGTATATCACTTTAAAAATATAAGCAGAAATGGTCAAGAGATAAAAGTACCATTTATGACTGGTCCTACTCATAAGCTTCAAGCAACAATGATTTATCTCTCCTTGTTCTAATATCTACCAAGAGTATAGAAGTGCAACATCAGTAGAAGATATCAAATGCAAACATCAATAAACCTTGATCCATTCATTCACCAAAACCTCCTCCGAGGGTGCAAAAGTGCATGTTCCGAGGAAAAGTTTTTGACAAATTTCTGGACCCTTCTCTAAATGCATGAGAAGGGTTTAAATACTTCTAACTAAATAACTTAATTACATAAAATTAGGATACGGTTTAAATGACCGCCCTTTATCTAAGCAAACTTATTTCTAAAAATTGAATCTAATTCCTAACTATTTCTGCATTTGCTCCTTAATGTTGCGAGCATTCAACATTTGCCTGGGAAGAGTCGGCTGGTTGTTTTTTGCTTTTGCTTGAGCTACGCAAATAGAAATGGCAAGCACTGGCACCACTTTTTTAGTAAACTAGAAGATATTTTTGGGAATCATCCTCTGGCTGAGTGAATTTACTGCGTATATACTTGGTAACAACCCAAATTTCTCTCAAATTGCTTCTGCTTTTGCTATCTCGGTTTCCGGACTCGTGGATGACTAAGCAAGTTAGGGACTTTGCTTTCTGAACAATTTTCTTAGCGATGCGCGATTAGCGCTAGGCGCTAATCGCGCATCCAAAACTGCCTTCGTTCTTTGATCCGGGCCTTTCTGGTGCGTTTTCCGCCTTTAACGCTTTTTCCTTTACCGGGCATAAGCTTCAGAATTTTGTAAACATGCTGCTTTTGTGAGATTTTGACCTTGAGTGTCAAATCGCCTATTGATATCAGCATCTGTTCAATAATATTCTGAAATCTGCATTTTTGTTGCATACGGTATCCATTTATGAGGACATCTCTTCTCTGTTCTCCGAGCATTGACGCTTTCCCTTTTTCCTTAGATGTTTCCTGCACATTGCTTCATGTTGTTTCCTGTTTTTCATTCCTGCAGTTCACGCAAAGGAAAAGAGTAATGATAATAAATTTTGACACGAAAGCTCTAAGCTCTACGAATGTATAAAATCATGACACCCATAGTGAACTGACTCTTCGAAAAACACAAAACTGTCCTTCATGAATACTTTGGCGTACATTCATTAATTTCCTTTAAGGCGCGCACCCAATTTTTGGTTTAGGGACAGCTTTTCTTGAATGCTGAGTCGAGGAAAATTTGCGATGGGTGATTTCTGCGACTCGCATCGCGAATCGCATTATCAAGATGTGTCATCGCAGAGTTTCCTGATCAGTTTATCACAGAATCGCATTATCGCGTTATCGCAAGATCGCAGCATCGCGTTTATCGCAAGATCGCAGATCGCAGATCATTTCAATTTGTTAAGTTATTGTGTGTTGTTTATGTGATGTTGCGATATGCGATGTCGCATATCGGCCATCGGAGATTTCTTAAGATCTTCATTTATGGGCGCTTCTTAATGTATGCGATGCGATGAATTTCGCGTCGCTTCTTCGCAGTTTTTTATTGTGCTCATAAATAAATGTTTTACTCTTCTCTGTGCAGTGTATTTTTAAGGAGTATAATACAAAAAAAAATTATAATTTTTTTTTTGAATTTTTTACTAAGGGTCCCCACTTGTTTAGTGTTATTGCTAATACTAAAGAAGGAGGGGGGTTGTTGGTGGCTACAACAATGGAAATTCACTTGGAAGAACCAGTTATCTCTACTTTTCTATTGAATTTTTTATACTTCCAAACGGAAAAATTTTCATAAATCTAAACTTTGTTATGGACAGATAGAGTACATTATGCCTTATTCTATCAATGATATTTTGTTTCAACCTCTTTCTATTCTAATTTTTTGCTTCCTCAGGCTTGTCCTTGTATTTATATCAGCCATTACTTGGTCTTGTAAAGATAAAATAAAGTCTTCTCTGTGTGCTAGCTTTAAAATATGCTCGTTTGTCATAGGTAGAGCCTCTGCTGCCAGCAGGCATCCATAGCCTCGACAAGGTTACCTGTTACCCAGCAATGATCCTTTATCCTGCTTAAGGTTATCTACAACCTTCAAAGAAAAAATCCACATTGACACTTTTCCCTTTTTTATTCTTAAAGAACAATGTCTTGGTTTGGTAGCCAAATTATGACATAGTCATTCACTTGATTTACACTTTCGCTGAACAAGCTGGCTCGTGATGAGACCCCTTCTCTTTTGATTTCAACAATCTTGAGTCATTGCCATGTTTTGATGGACAGTGTTTGGCAAAGTCAGCAAAGTTATAATATCTGTGATCATGATAAGTCGGCTCGTGATGAGACCTCTTATTCTTTGAGATATAGTGTTTCTTGGATTGTCCCTGTTGGAGAGGTAAATCCCTTCTACGGATAGAGGCGGTCCCTACTAGCCCAGAAGGGGTCTAGCAACAATCAATCAATGCTACTGTGCAAGTCCCTAATTGAAAATACAAGAGAGGCAAAGAACACCTACTTGGATTCCAACACTATTGTTTGATGAAGAGATGCCGCTCTCGCTCCTTCGCTCTGGCCGGTCACGATCTTCCACGATCTCCGTGAATAGATACCTGCACACACGAAGAGAAAGACAAACACAAGCGTGAAATCTAATAAAAGCAATTATACATCAGTCAGAAAAGATGTAATTCACATTAACCATTATAAAGACAAATGAGAATGGAACTATAACAGTAGTCATCTATTATTAAATCAATAACAGAGAAAGGTACAACCAAAGTTCTGACGCTGAGTCCTTCTCTTGAGGGTCCAGCCAGCAAGTCTCTTAAGCATTCACCCTTGGAGGTAGATTCTCCCAAAACAAAACTCTCTCTCACACAAGCAATACTCACAACCTTCCTTAACCTTCCTCTAGCAAAACCACACTTGTCACACCAACTACCTACTAGCAGCAGCAATCCAAGCACTATGAATTCCACACTATCCAAACTCGCTGCTCATAGCAATGGTGGAGGTTTAAATAGGAGAAGGAGTCTCCATGAATGGTGGGAGGACAAGCTTATCTTCAAGGAAGGTGGTTCCAAATGACGAACATACATGCCATAGAAGGGAGGGCGATACTCACAAGGTCAACAACCAAGTCTGGAACCATTTGGAAGGCTGGCTGTTGGAAAAAATTCGCCCAAACTGGATCAGCGCGGGTGTAACACTGAACTGGCGCGCTGACAGCGCATCACAGAAACAGAGAAGGCTATGTCAGCGCGGCTTAATACTTTCATAGGATGCGCTGGCGCATAAAATTCGACCAGCGCAGGAAACCCGTGTTCTTCCTCGCTAGCAGCACATCAGTTACACTATCAGCCGCCTATCAGCGCAGTTATTTTAATAACAGACGCGCTGATGCAATAAACTTTGGAAAAGTAGGTCATTTGGCCAGTTTAGAGAGCATGAGCATGGTGCATTTGATTTCATGGGACAGTAGGGAGACTGACAGGGAGACAGTGACAAATTACTGCATAACAGATGCCCCCTAAAGCATGAAGCCCGAGAGAGTGGGAGGGGTGAAATGCTTTACGAAACTGCTGAACTGGAACACCACCAGGAAGGACCTGCATGAATGTACAACTGATATCTCGATTACATGTAGTCTAGGCATGGGCGCAGCCATCCAAAAGACATATGAAAAAGGTCTGTGGTATGGACGCAGCCACCCAGCTGAAGAGACCATAAAGATAAGAGGGTATGGTCGCAGCCATCCCAAAGACTCAGGTATGGGTGCAGCCATCCATCAATGAGTCATGTAATAACAATCCACAAAATCGCAGCCTCGTTTGTAACAGACAAAAACCAGGGTCTTGTGCTCCATCCCAACCCGAACAAAGTACAATTTCAAGCATGTGAATACATGAGCTGAAGTCGAACATGCATGAACATCGTCTGATTACCAGTCAATGATGAAAATCGTTAACAGACGCGAGAGGTACCACCAATAATGACAATGGTCCTCAAGGTACTTAGAGGTACAATCTGCGGCGTGTGAATCAATGAGCTGGTGTCGAACACCCGCAGAATCATCCGATCGGAGGCCAGTGATGAAAGCCTCACGTCGAACACGAAGAACTTGCCATTGAGGCATGCAGGCTCTAAGGCACCTGAAGGGAGTCTCTAGGTCACTTTCCTGGATAATGAGATGAAGTCGACAGGAAGTAACCTTGATTGAAGGTGGGCCATGATGTTTCCCACATCATCGACACAAGACAGAGAAAGATAAAAGATTTTGTGCGAGACATCAGAGGGAGGTGGTAATCTTGCAGAGGTCAACTTCTCTTGAACATATCGGCGACACAACAACGGATTTGGCAGTATCTGACATCAAAGGAGCAGAGGTCATAATGGAAATGAGCAGACGAGAGGTCAAATAGGATAACCCAAACCCGCGGAGGCTAGTGTAAAACAAAATGAGAAATCCCCACCCAGACACGAATGCAGACGAGTGCCATGTTCAAGAGTGACATACTGCCGACACGACCATTATTACAGTTTCATTTTCCCCACAATTTCTGGCAGGTACCCCGGTTATTTTTGGACGACAAGCTTGACGGGGATAGCATATGCTTGGAGGGGCGTCATTTCGACAATGTCTGATGTCATTGAGTTTTAACGAGCCTGACAAAGGAGGAGCTCGGCGTCTTTTCCTGTTTAGAGAGTCTGAAAAGACAGCGGAAAAGGAAACTCCAGGGGGGTCCTTTTTCGTAAAGTTGTGTCTCTCGAGCCCGAAAAAGTATAAAACAATGCTCGAAAGAACCACCCGACCATTATGATCGAGGAGTACTTTTCGTGAATAGTAGCTTCGACCCGAAAAAGTAAAAAAGCGGTCGGAAGCACGTCGTTTTAGAGCCAATAACGAGTGCGAAACGACAAACACCCGGCAATCTTTTTAAGTTAAACAGTCGGAAAAAGAGCTTAAAAATGACTGCCTCTCGTTCCTTTTAACGAGCCGAAAGGAAGCTCGACCATCTTTTCTCGATTCATGTCGAAAAAGAGCTTAAAGACGACATGTTTTGGGACCAAGTGTACGAAGAATTGTTATGACCACGCCGGTTACTAGAACCTGCACAAGAACACCACCCGCATAACCCTGTTCGATATGTGTAAAAACATAGTAAAACATGCATAAAAGCATCATATAGCGACATTAGTGCTAAATCCATGGTAAAAATATGACAAAAACCCACATTGATAAGAAATTATAGCTAATTATGAATTTTTTACCATAAATAGGGGGTAAAAGTCATTTTTTACCATTGTTACCATTTTGAGTTGTGAAGAACGTTGAGGAGCTGCAAGGTTGACGGAGCGATTTCCAGCCCGTAAGGACACCATTCATCCGGCAGCTTGTTCCAGGTAGGTTCTCCTCTCCCTGCGTTTCATTTTGAGTCCTTTTGAGAGCAATTCCACGGTGGGATTTGGTCGTTTGGGCAAATTTTTTGAGCGTTGGTGCGCTCTCGGTCAGCGCGGATTTCCCACTCGGGTCCGCGCTGATCGATTTACATTTACACATACCACCTCATGGGTCAGCGCGGAAAACACGTGTGCTTCCGCGATGACCCAAGGAAAAAACAACGGTGCGCCATTATCAGTGCGACTATTTTAAAAACAGTCGCACTGGCGCCGTAAAGATTTGTTTTTAAGAAAATGAACATACAAATCTCAACGGTTAGCATTCTAATATTTTTTCATGGTCTTGCAGGGAAAAATGTCTTTTGTTTGGCAAGAGAGAGCTCACGATGATGAGGATATAGCCACTTATGCCATTGCCGAGTGCCGAAATGCAATGCGGGCATGCGGGTTCATGAAATTCTTTCTCACTCCGTGCCTGAGGGCGCAGCCTGACTTGCTCGAGCTCTTAATCAGAGCTTGGAACCCAGTGGATGGAAAATTCACGATCCGTGGCCGGGACATTGAATTTGATTCCACGGATATTTATTTTTTGACTGGATTGTCACGCCAGGGCAAGATGCCCATCTTGGAGGGGCAACGACCCAGCGGTGAGACTCTTGACCAGTTGATGGCTCGAGTGTGCCCAGGAGCTGTTAAAACACGGAGCGGGAAAGTTGGTATTCCGACGGTGAACGACATGCCCCTTCGAACCATACTCTTTCTGGTGACACGGGCAGTGGGCTCTTTGGCCAATCATGAGGCCTCAAAGACCCAACTACTACTGG
The DNA here is from genome assembly GCA_031772625.1 of Pinus tabuliformis. Classification (NCBI taxonomy): domain Eukaryota; kingdom Viridiplantae; phylum Streptophyta; class Pinopsida; order Pinales; family Pinaceae; genus Pinus; species Pinus tabuliformis. The sequence continues at coordinate 319,989,159 of CM062811.1, forward strand.
CTCTTGAGTGCTTACAGCCCACCATTTTCAACTGGGCAGCAGCTGTGACGACTAGCATGAAGAGGCAACTGAGCAACTGCCGACGCGGAGAGTCGAATCAGTTTGCTTATGGGTCGCTCTTACTTCCGCTCATGCTGGAGCGGGTACCGGCCCTACAGCTATAGACCATGGCCGTGGATCCACCTAGAGGTCCCCGGGAGACGAGGGCCAGCCGATGGGCCCACGTCATGCCACGTGGAGGTGGCGACCGCCCAGTGGCTTGGGGAGTGTATTTCCGAGAGTGGCTGGATAGGCAGGCCATCCTCGTAGAGGACTGGCCATATGCCGATATGGACTTCCGCAATGATCCCGACATGCCACTACCCGCGGGAGAGCATTGGGATGATGGAGGTATGACACTTGATCTCATTTTAATATTTTTTAATGTTTTTGATTTTTTATATACATGTCTTAATAAATGTCACGGTGTGCAGATGTGGGACCCGTGAGACCCATTGGCCTAGCCCCAGAGGCACAGAGAGAGGGGCAAGGAGTTGGAGCCCTGGCCCTAGTTCCTCCAGGAGTTGACACGTGGGAGACTATAGCTCGCAACCTCGAGGGTTTGCTGGAGGGGGTGCCAGATTACCAGGGGGTTGAGGAGGTCCCTGTAGCTCATCAGATCCACACAGTGGGGGTGGCACCCAGGATGCACCGCCTTTTGAGGCGGGTGGCACGGGCAGCAGTATGCTATAGAGAGCATAACCCAGATCAGTAGTTATCTAGGTCTTTTCCACTGATGTTTTTGAGAGACACCTGTCTCGGATGTACCGAGAACACCGGCTTTACTTCAGACATATACACTTATTTTTGAGCGCCTCAGTGCACCACACGATATATATATATATATATATATATATACTACTTTTGGATGGATCGTTTCACATGTGATGATGTTTTTATATGCTATGCAAATGTCTAATACAAATGTGATCTAATGTATCAGTTTGCACAACACACGACCCATGTATTTTCATTTTTTATGCAAGCTCGAAAACACACATGCAGGCACACATGCAAACTATGCTTGGAAAAGAAATTATTTACACATGCTTATCCTATGGTCTTATTATGTTTTCTATCTCTTCTTGTATGATGTTTATCTATTACGCAAATGTCTATCCAACACATGGTTTGCCAATGCATCAGTTAATGTATTTAATCGTCTCGGAATGTGTTGATATGTGATATAATCAAAATTCCTTTCTAACAATCTCACACGTAAATACAACCTTAGAATGCGTTGGTCTCTGACGGAATATCGCCCGTTGAGTTGATGGACGACAAGTTGGGAGTCTGGGTTTACCACCAATGCATGAATGCCAAGATCAACTGCTTCGGCTAGTAATTCGATTACAGCACTGTATTCGGCAACATTGTTGGTGGTACGGCCCAAGCACACGCCTTGAAGATCTAGCAACTCGCCGTGAGGATCGTAGATCGCCCACACCGCAGAAGACAAATTCCAAGTACTACTGGTGGGCTCCAGTATTGTAGCAATAATGCTACAACTCCTGGGGCTTCCTATCTCTAATTTTATCAACCCGGTAGTTCGTACAAACTTGGAAGCGACGGTGCTGTATGCACAAGTACTAGCTCTTGTCGCAGCTGTCACTTGGTCAGCTGGCACAAGTCCGATAGGGCTCAAGCCAACTTCTATATGCTCTTAGAAGAAGCTTTCTAAATGATGGACGAAGGCTATTTCAAGGGAAATTGATCTACTTTGCAAAAATGAACTGAAAGTCAACCAAAGCATGGAAACCCTAGTAAACCCTAACCTGACTAGTTTAACCTCTATGGTGCAATAGTGACAGTGCAAATGTCTACAAGTGATGCCATTACTTCTAATGATGTGAAATGCATGAACTCAAACTACTTTTATGAAAAAGAACATTGTTTTTGTATTTTTGCTTAAGTGGATGGAGTGATTACGGTTTTGTTTCTTATTAGGGTTTGGCTGTGCAGAGATGGTGCGAAGGGAGAGAAAGCTTGGGAAAGGTTAGGATGGCTAGGAGAGGTCCCAGAGGGTCCCTAGCATCAGTCCACAGAAGTCTACAACGTTCAGATGCTCGGCAACCAAGTTTGCAGGCTTCTACAGGATGTCTGCAGGGGATCCTACAGGAAACTAAGGAATTCTACAGGAAATCTGCTAACTTCTACAGGATGTGCTGTAAGTGGAAGTTTTGGGTGATGGTGAAGTGATGGAACAGTATGGGTGGATAGGTATGGTGGAGATGGAGCTTGTGATGACTCAGGGGCAGAGAACCAGGATGGAGAAAGAGTGCACAAAGTGGTTGGTGGATAGAAGGATGGGATCAATGAAAGGTCAAAAAAGATGAAGCTACGTGGGCAATGGAAGAGTTGGAAGGTGAACAAGCTGAACAGAGGTCGAGTAGGTGGCTTGAGCAGAGGTTAAGAAGAAGAAGAAGGAAGTAGAATGATATGGAGCAGTGTAAATAAAACAAATGACTTATGTCTTGCACCACAAATGAGAATTCATTAACTAGTGCTACCTGTGCTATTAAACCAATGAACAACGATGTAAATCATGAAGAAAAGTTGTGCATGGAATTGTAGTGACGAAGTATGGCTCAAGAGCAAAATGCATGGAAGGATCCACGATTAAAACGACTGTGTTGCAGCTTTCATAAAAGTGGAAAAGACTGCGTTTTTTGGTGGTTGGTATAGACTGCACCCCAATCCCTAAACAGAGATGGCAGTGGAGGCACTAACAACCTTTTCTTGGAGCTCCAGTGGATTACAAACCTCCTATCCTAATCTAAGCAGCTGAAAGTAATTTAACCATAAGCTAATCCTACTCAATCTTATTAAAGAAATCAAATCAGCAAACTGTGTTCTTTGAAATGCATATCAAAACAAGGAAAAAAATGCTGGAAAGAAAGGTAAATAACACTACAAGAAGAGGAGATCTATTGCTCTCAGGTTGGGCCCTAACCTGAGAGCTATAGCTCCCTTAAAAGCTCAGAATTAGATCCAAATCTTCTTGCCTTTATTCATAATCAAAAGTCTAATGTCATGCCAAAACTGGCTTACAAAAACAAACACCGAGCTGTGCTTAGAAATTACAATATCAGTCCAAAAGTTCAAAAAGCTCCTAACAAAGGCTACGGCCTTCATATTTATACAAATGAAGATCAAGATCTTCCTCCATTCCGTGGAGCTTGGCTGTCCAACTAAAAGTCAAACTCAAACTAAAACTGTAAACTGTAGAACGTGTTGGCTGCCTTTAAGCTCGGTGGGGAGAGTTGTTAGAGCTCGGAGTTAAGGTGAAAATTACGAGGAAGGTCACCAAGACTGTGGACAACCTCCCTATGAATCCGCAATGTCACCTTTGTTGTCTCCTTGTCTCCATTTACGTGGTCTTTTGCTCTCTTTAATGCCAAAAACCTGAAATCATCATGTATTAGTCACATAGATATAATGCCTGCCCTTCTTCCTACAAACAACACGAATATACTAAGAAATGAATGCATAAGTGGTAAAAGATAAATGGTTGAACAAGGCAAGTAGGCCAATATGAGCCCAAATTGTACCAAAAATTGGGGCTCATCAACTACGGCAGGCGCCATCGGCGAAGCCAACATAAGGTGTACTAGACATCTACACAAGAAGCAGACACGCCTTCACATCAAAGCAAAACAAGAAATCATGCACACATAACACACTTGCCAAGAACACACGTATGTACAAAACTAGGTGCACGAAATCAGGCATAATATTTTTTCAAATAGAGCCCGTTGCGGGGCTTGTCAAGAGGATTTCCTTCGTAATCGATCAGCTCATATGCCCCCTTTTGCAAAACTCTCTTCACGATATCGGGGCCTAGCCACATGGATTCGAGTTTACCTACCCCCAACTTATCCTTAGCTTGATCATAGAGCAGTACTAAATCTCCCTCAACAAAGGAACGAGGTTGAATGGTATTGTCGAAGTGGGCCTTAACCCTCTTCTTCTGCGCTTCAATAGCTAGAGAGGCTAAGTGACGGGTCTCGTCTAGCCGTTCTAAATAGAGAAGCCGTTCCTCCACCGGAATGGTGTTGGGAAGCAACTCGACAGCTAACTTTAATGAAGGAATCTCACACTCAACAGGAACGGTGGCCTCTAGTCCAAAAACAAGCTGAAAAGGAGTGAAACCGGTGGCATCCTTCACCGAGGTTCGGTAAGCCCACAAGGCAGGGAACAACATCAGATGCCAGTTAGACTTGTGCTTATTCACGGTACGTTGGAGCATTGTGATCAAAACTTTGTTCACGGCTTCAACTTGGCCGTTGGATTGAGGGTAATACGGTGTCGAGCTATCTTGACGCAAGCCTAGCTGGGTCGTTAGTTCCGTCATCATGTGATTACGGAAATGTTTTCCGTGATCTGTGACGATAGCCTGGGGGACTCCGAACCGAGTAATGACATGATTAAACAAGAACTGCGCCACTGTGTAACCGTCTTCGTTCAATGTAGGCATCGCTTCGGCCCATTTGGTGAAGTAATCCACGGCAACGATGATATATCCATGCCCCCCGGCCGAACGAGGGTTACAAGACGTATAATCGATGCCCCATTTGGCAAATGGACCTACGGTAACAACAGGGTGCAGTGGTGCAGGAGGTGCACGCATTTTCCGGTGGTAGACCTGACATTCATGACATGCACGGATGGCAAGGATGCAATCCTTGAAAATAGAAGGCCAGAAATAACCAGCACGGAGGATTTTCTGGGCGGTGGCATATCCGGACATATGGCCGCCACAAGCACCAGAGTGGCAGTCATTCAATACCCGCTCAGCCTCCTCGAGAGTCAAGCATCGGCGGAGAACAGAATCAACACCGAGGCGGTACAGGGTATCGCCAATAATGCGATAGGGTTGAGATTGGTGACGAATCCTTCGTCGAGCGTCTTTTGATACATTAGGACGGAAGGAGATGTCTACAAATATACTATGATGTCCCCATACCAAGGGTCGAGGGTGCTGATCAGAAACAATGTTTCATCTGGGATATGCTCTTCCGAACGGGATGGTACAGAAGGGGATGGCAAAGAACAGAGCAATTCTGCAAAGACCAGAGATTTCTTAGACTTGACAGCAGTAAATTCCAAGTCAAACTCTTGTAGGATGACAATCCATTTCAAGTACTTGCCCCCCAGCAGCTGACGCGACAAGATGTAGGTCATTGGGTTGCAGTCGGAAATCACGGTCGTTGTGCGCAATAGGATATAGTGCCGGAATCGTTGGACGGCGCAGACAGCTGCCAATGCCAACTTCTCGACATACGCGTAGCGAGTTTCTGTATCCAAGAGATTGCGACTAAGGTAATAGATAACGTGTTCATTGCCATCATCATCATCCTGCACCAGAACCATGCCGATGGTGGTGTCAGCAGCAGCTAGATAGAGAGAATAATCACGGTGGTAATTCGGAGGTCTTAAGAGTGGAGCCGAGACAAGGAGATCCTTGAGTTGCTCGAAAGACTCCTGGGCGATGGCATCCCAACGAAAGGGTGTGTCTCACTTTAATAACCGTGTGAAACCCTTAGCCACCTCGGCATAATTCGGAATGAATCATCTAAGGAAATTCGCTTTGCCCTGCAGGCTCTGCAATTGCTGCAAAGAGGCAGGGGGAGGAAGGTTCAGGATGGCCTCAACTTTGAGGGGATCCAGACGGATGCCTTCTCGGGAGACGATGAACCCGAGCAGTCGGCCAGATTCTACGCAGAAGACACACTTATGAGGATTAAGCCTTATGCGGTAGTGTCGACAGCGGAGAAAAATCTCGCGAAGATGAGAGGGATGGTCCTGATGCTTAGCTGAATGAGCCGGAAGGTCATCCAGGTAAGGTTGCACAATGTGACGAATATCATGAAAGGCATAAGACATTGCACGTTGAAATGTAGCGCCGACATTCTTTAGACCGAAAGGAAGCTTCTTATAGGAGAAGGTGCCCCAAGGACAAATAAAAGCTATCTTATGCTGGTCCGTGGGTGCGATGTTGATCTGGTTATAGCCAGAGAAGCCGTCCATAAACGAGTAAATCTCACATCCTGCGCACTCATCAATAAGCTGATCGATGAAGGGCGTAGGGAAGTTATCCTTCGGACAGGCACAATTGATATCACGATAGTCAACACAGACCCGGATAGTACCCTGCTTTTTATTCACAGGGACTATATTAGACACCCAATCCATAAGGGGAATGGGGTAAATGAAGCCAGCTTTAAGAAGCTTTTCGACTTCGGCCTTGATGGCTGCAGCCTTTCGGGGATGCACAGGGCGTAAGCGTTGACGAACAGGCTTAGCACCTGGGTATGTAGGTATTTCGTGCACCACTATACTAGGGTCGATGCCGGGCATTTCCTCATAGGACCATGCGAAGACATCACGAAATTCGCGAAATAGAGCAGTATAGAGTTGAACTTCCTCAGGAGTGCAAGTGACTCCGATATGAATGTGCTCGACGATCCCTGGTTTGACAGAGATGTCGATTGGTTGGGTTTGCGTGATATTTCCCATATTGCCCTCTGAAGACACTTGATAAAGCTGAATAGGTGTTTGGAGGGGCGGGGATGGGACACATGAAGCAAACCGCTCGAGACATGCGGTCATTTCTGGATGGGGAGGGAGAAACGAAGAGCGATGGTGGTGATCTGACCAAGGGAGCTCTTCGAGAGACATGGTCTCTATGATGGCTTCGTCGAAAGGAAATATTTCCTTCAATGGATCTGATGTAGCCTCATCTCCTAGCCAAGGGAAATGATCATATGAATCAGGAACACTGCTCGGAAGAGCAGATTCATCAGGGGGAGCCGATGCAGCGACAATCTCGATGTAGTTGAGTTCGACAGGACTCAACGGCATCATATCACCCCAAGAGTCTTCCTGATTAGCAGGAGGAAGAACCCACGGATCTGAGCATACAGAGATCATGTTGATAGGGGCGAGATTCGGAGGTGGGTGGGGAAAGACTCCCATTAAAGTGGGATCTTTGAAGAGTCCAGCACCCACGTTCACGAGTGATTTCGAGGTATGCTCCACGAATGGCACATTACCTTCAAAAGAAGAGGCGAAGAAGGAAAGCTGGTCCACCGTGACAATCTTCCCTTGGTGAGGGAAACGAATGACACGGAACAGGGAGGAAGCCACGGCTTGCATGGCGTATTTCCAGCTCCGTCCGAGGAGGAGGTTGTAGGTCAGATTGGCGTCAACAACTTTGACCTCCACTTCTACGGTCTTTCCTTCCAAAGAGATGGGTAAGCGTTGGAGGATACCGTAAGGACGAGATTCTCTTCCATCGAAAGCTTCTAGCGTCGTAGGGGACTGACTCAAGGCAGGGGAACCAATCGCCTTCCAGCAAGCAACGGACATGATGCAGGTTGAGGCACCTTCATCAATAACCGTACGATGAATCGTTCTGCCATTGATGATGACCTGTATAAGGAAAGCGACTTGGTGAGGCAGTCTCTGTGTAAAACCCTCGAGATCGAAAGAAATCAAATCTGAATCTGCCGGGTCGATGCCACTAATAGCTGATAGCAAGGACTTCCTCTGGGAGGGGAAGCTCTAGAGGACTTCTAAAGCGGACATAGCAGACGGAGCCTGAGCTAAGTCCTCAACAATGCTATAGTGTGGGCAGCACGAGCATTAGGGTTATAAGATGACTTCCTGATTACACCTTTTGGAGGGGGTCGGGGGATCGTCTCAGTGCTGGGCATTTCGATGTGGAGAGGACCAGAACTAGACGGAGGAGCGCTGGAGGGAACCTTCGGCTCTTTCCCGGCACGAGATGGATAATCTTTCGCTCGAGTTGAAACATGGATGGGGATCGTGCCAGCCATGAACACTTGAGAACCGAACAAGGAAGAGGGTTGAGACGGGTCTGCCACCATTTGGGTCTGCTGGGAAGGGAAAAGCTCTTTAAGCACGGCAGGAGTTCCAGGAGCACCTTTCAATAACCGACTAACTTCGGACCGCCTTGGACAGTCCTTAGTGTAGTGATCCTGATCACAGATGAGACAAGGATACTTAGGTTTTCGTTTAGCTCCTTCCTCGGGTGGAGGCTTAGGGGCATCCTGCTTCGGCTGTCCAGATTTATCTTTAGCTTTCCCCTTCTTTTTATCTTTTGAGGATTTATCCCACCGCGGTGGACTGGAAGGCGTTTACCTCGGAGGTACTTCCAGGATTAGATTGGCCCTGAGAAGCATCTTCATTAGAAGCATTCTGTTTTTGCTTCCCAGGGTTCGCGGCCGATTTCTTCGATGACGAGTTTACAGAGCCAATGACTCCATCAACAGATGGTTTGGGCGAAGCCTTGGGCTGTCCAGGCCTCGGGGCGTCTGGCAAATAATCATATAGAGTACCCGACTGAGAGTATACTAAGTCAAGGTACTGAGCTCGCGCGATCACTTGCTCTTCAGTTACACAAGCTCCCATGGCGATGTCTTTTGCAATTTTAGGGACAAAGGAAGTTGTGAACCAATCGGTCAGGAGTTGATCAGGAATCCAGAATTTGATCAAGCGACGACGCCTTCTCCATTCATGTATATGATCAGATATGTGCGTAGCCATGTCCTGTTTAAGAGACGTGAGGAGATTTGTCCTTGTCTCGTACCGAATGGGTAACTGAAAATGAGTTAAAAATGCCATAGCCAGCGAGTTGAAATCTTGAAACATGCCGCGATTCAGCTCAATATACCACTTAGCGGCTGAGCCGGTGAGAGTTCTCTGAAAGAGGCGGAGCCGGATGGAGTCATCAAGCCATGAATTCGATGAACACCAGAGGTGATAAGTCATGACATGTGCTTGAGGATCTTCACCAGCTTTGCCATCAAATTTTGGACAATCACCGGGTATTTTAGTTGGAACTGGTGGCCAATACGGATTATGCAGAATGGGATCATTCGTTAACTTGGACACATCCGGAAGTTCCAACGTCGCTAAGAATGGCAATTGAGGGTTAAAGGACATTTGTGGCTGTGGATTCGAGGCAGTATTAGGGTTCCAACCAGGTGGTGGTTTCCCCCACGAACTCTGTCCAGATGGACCTGGCCCAAAAGGGCCTGGCACATAGGGACCTTGTCCCGATGGACCTGGCCCAAAAGGGCCTGGCGCATAGGGACCTTGTCCGTAGGGGTTCTGTCCATATGCAGACAGCTAACCCTGGGTCTGCCCCCCAGCACCCCACGTATTAGCAACTTGACCCGCAGGTGCAGCATACTGATAATTTTGGTAAGGAGTGACCTGCATCTGTTGATAATTTTGGTAAGGGGTAAACTGAGTTTGCCCCTGGGGTTGCTGGAAGCCATGCATTTGATGGGCTCCATACTCAGCTTGATAAGCAGGCTGCGCTTGGTAGGAAGGCTGGGGCTGTGGCCCGCCTTGCATTTGATAACCCATTTGAGTCTGAGGCCCAGAATAATGTCCTTGAACTGGCTGGGCTTGGATCATCTGGCCGGAAGGTTGGCCTGGTTGAATTTGGGATGGACCTGTTTGCCCAGAAGGACGTACTTGCTGGGTGCCAGGTTGTCCTTGAGCAACCAAGGGTTGTCCTTGCGGAACAGATGGCCGAGCTGGCTGGATGGCTGGTTGACCTTGCGGTTGGCTAGCCTGTCCAACTGGATGAGTAGGACAGAGAGTGGGTTGGCCTTGTTGCACAGAGGGCTGGCCCGTTTGTCCGGAGGGTTGTACTGGCTGAGCAATGGGTTGGCCCTGCTGTACGTAGGGTTGCCCCCCTTGCCCAGAAGGTTGCATGGACTGAGCAGTGGGTTGGCCCTGCTATACGTAGGGTTGCCCCCCTTGCCCAGGAGGATTCACAGGCTGAGCAGTGGGTTGGCCCTGCTGCACGTAGGGTTTCCCCCCCTGCCCAGAAGGATACCCCTGCTGGACTACTCGTTGACCTTGAGGAGTATAATTTTGCCTAGCTTGTCCAGCGGGATAACCCTGCTGGAAACCAGGTTGGCCTTGTTGGATATAAGGTTGTCCTGGCTGTCCAGACGGATAACCTTGCTGGGTACCAGGTTGCCCTGGGTAACCAGAAGGTTGACTCTGATAGGAAAAAGATGGACCACCCATGGCCGAAGGTTGTCCCGGGTAGGGTTGTCCTTGTGGGCCCCCAGATTGTCCTGGGTAAGACTGGCCATAAAGTGGTTGCCCTTGGGGGGCTTGCACATAAGGTGGCTGGCCTAGATTAGGCGGTCCTTGAGGCTGTCCAGGAATTACCTGGCCCCCATGAAAGGAATGAGTAACGGGATCATAAGTAATGTTTAATGGTACCGAGACTTCAACGAAAGGTTGAAGAGGCGCGGATTGAACGTGCTGGAGGTACTGACCGGTAGAATCATAATAAAAGAGTGGACCTTGGTAATTCGGGTCCACAATGGGTTGCCCATGGGCATCATACGGCCCCCCTCCTGGAACAGGACCAGAAGAGGGCTGAGCACTTTGTGCAGGATCGATGACTCCAGACGAAAGCCCTGGTTGGCCACTGCTCACTTGACTGTGAGAGGGACCAGCCCCAGGGTTTGTAGATGAAGATGCTGTCACAGCACTGACGACTGGAGTTGAGTACGCTACACAAACAGTTGGATTTGTGGGAACTGAGGTAACAGGTGTATTAGGGGGTTGCGAAAGAAAGGGTTCCGTGGTGGCAATGAGACTAGGATCCCATATAGTCGTAGAAGGCATTCTGGTAGCTATTCTATCCCTCATTGACTGATACCGTGGAGGGAGTGGAGAAGTAGCTGGAATGGGAGATTCAACATTTGACACCACGGGTGTCTCACCTGCGCTGGGAGATGTCTCATCCATTTGGGAAGTTGACATCGGAGACGACATACCGGGAGGGGTAACAGGAATATCGGCCTCGTCAGGCTCCCAGATAGGGTTCAAATCTTCTTCGTAATCCTCGTCGCCCGGGGCACGTACGTTGATAGGTTGGATACTCGGGACAATCGGAAGAGTACCGCTTACAACTGGTATCTCAGGAGCAACAGAAGATGGAGAACCTTGATCACTTGGACTGGGAGTTGACGGGTCAGCCAGGATGACAAACCCCACACAAAACCCTAAAGGAAACTAACGACAAAGACCCTACTCAAACTAACGCATACAAAATCTAACCAGGTGATGTTATCGTGGCCGAATAAATTTTTAAGACACAGGAACTGAACTTGACCTTTTCATGTTTCAAGAGTCGAGAAAAGGACGAAAATATGACTCTAGTCTCCTTCGAATGTTTAATGAGCACGAAGTGACAAGAAGCTCACTGGCACCTTTTCATTTAGGGAGTTCGAAAAGGATCAAAAGTGACTGCTCTGGAGATTCTAGGCAAAGGGTTTACCAAGCAATCCGTAAAACTGCTTATACACCTTGGCAATCGTATGAGAACCAAGGACTTTCCGTACTGCAGTCAATCTTCCCGAATGCTGTGTTCGGTGCGTTACGGTTCGCAGGGCGGCAGACTCGGCTTCCTATGGATCAAGGATAAAAGCCTAGTGGGGTCTCCCTATATATGCGACGGTACGTGGGAGCACAATCCGTGTTAGACCACTATCGAGTCACAGAAGGAGGAATCACCCAACCGTAATGTGAAACAACAGTGACTATGTTTAAAGACGCTGGAACACGTCTCTAACCTAGACCTCTAGATGTTTGCGTTAAGTTCCAATGCGTTTTTAGGTTTATTCAGTTTATTTTATGGTTGATCTTGAATTAAGTTTCGGTTTTCGGCCTTATCGTGTGATCTCTCACAATTTCCTAGATGCAAACTACATGCCAAAGAATACCATTTCGTTCGATGAATTCTAATTACGAGAGGGTTAAGAGTTTTCAATCAAACAAAACGAACTCAAACAATCAAACAATCTAATGCAGCTAATGACAAAGAAATGAAACTTTTCTTTTGAGAACACAAATCAATAAAATGCTCTTCTTTTCATTAACTATTGAATGCAAAAGACATTAGTTTGATTTCTTTTTCAATGGCACTGTGCACTTTAAAATGAATTTTGAGAGACAGCAACACCGAGCAAAAAGAAGTAAAATCACTCAATGACAAACACAACAAGCGTGAAAAGCGCTGATTGAACCCTAGCAATTGTGATCTATGACTTGGGTAGTGAAACAATCCGAGGATCGGTTCAATGACAATCACCTCAAACAAACAAGCAAAGAAAGAAAAAAGAGGAAGGTTTCCGCAACAGCAAAGGCAAGTAGCAACGAACTTTTGTGAACAAGTGAACAAGCGAATAAAACAAGGTCAATCCAGTGAAAGCTGGGTGATGGCACTAGGTCACGGAACACAAAAACAAAATTCGTTCGACAAGACTTCGCAAGCAAGTGTGTAACAGTTCAAATAATAAATATCAATTCATAAACCAAGTAGAAAAAGCTGGAGATAGTCAAACCAACAGGCTCAGGAGGCAAAATTGAAACAAATTCAATTTTACAGGATCAGCGCGGGTAGCGCTCAGCAACTGTGCGCTGACAAGAGGTCACGCGTGGCAACTTGGCGCTGTCAGCGCGGAAGGACACGACTTAAGCGCGCTGGTTCGATTTTAGAACCGTCGCGACTATTTTACGTGCAAGCGCGATGACAACAGGTTTAAAGAAACAGCTATGCGCTGTCAGCGCAACTGTTTTGATATAAACCGCGCTGAGGCTAAAAAAGAGGCAAAATCAAGCCAAAAACTCCCAAACCAAGGCCAGAACTCTTTAAACAATTTATACACCTCCCAGACTGAACCAGGAAGTCTAAAAGCGGAGAACTAATCCCCAATTTTGAAAAGAGAGAACAATCAAACTCAAACAAAAAGATGGACAAAAGAGACAAAAGGCCAGCTCCCCAGCGGAGTCGCCAAATTGTTGGAGAGGTAAATCCCCTCTACGGATAGAGGCGATCCCTACTAGCCCAGAAGGGGTCTAGCAACAATCAATCAATGCTACTGTGCAAGTTCCTAATTGCAAATACAAGAGAGGCAAAGAACACCTACTTGGATTCCAACGCTATTGTTTGATGAAGAGATGCCGCTCTCGCTCCTTCGCTCTGGCCGGTCACGATCTTCCACGATCTCCGTGAATAGATACCTGCACACACAAAGAGAAAGACAAACACAAGCGTGAAATCTAATAAAAGCAATTATACATCAGTCAGAAAAGATGTAATTCACATTAACCATTATAAAGACAAATGAGAATGGAACTATAACAGTAGTCATCTATTATTAAATCAATAACAAAGAAAGGTACAACCAAAGTTCTGACGCTGAGTCCTTCTCTTGAGGGTCCAGCCAGCAAGTCTCTTAAGCATTCACCCTTGGAGGTAGATTCTCCCAAAACAAAACTCTCTCTCACACAAGCAATACTCACAACCTTCCTTAAGCTTCCTCTAGCAAAACCACACTTGTCACACCAACTACCACTAGCAGCAGCAATCCAAGCACTATGAATTCCACACTATCCAAACTCGCTGCTCATGGCAATGGTGGAGGTTTAAATAGGAGAAGGAGTCTCCATGAATGGTGGGAGGACAAGCTTATCTTCAAGGAAGGTGGTTCCAAATGACGAATAGACATGCCATAGAAGGGAGGGCGATACTCACAAGGTCAACAACCAAGTCTGGAACCATCTGGAAGGCTAGCTGTTGGAACAAATTCGCCCAAACTGGATCAGCGCGGGTGTAACACTAAACTGGCGCGCTGACAGCGCATCACAGAAACAGAGAAGGCTGTGTCAGCGCGGCTTAATACTTTCATAGGATGCGCTGACGCATAAAATTCGACCAGCGCGGGAAACCCGTGTGCTTCCGCGCTGGCAGCGCATCAGTTACACTATCAGCCACCTATCAGCGCGGTTATTTTAATAACAGACGCGCTGATGCAATAAACTTTGGCAAAGTGGGTCATTTGGCCAGTTTAGAGAGCATGAGCATGGTGCATTTGATTTCATGGGACAGTAGGGAGACTGATAGGGAGACAGTGACAAATTAATGCGTAACAGTCCCTCTGAATGCTGCGATTTTCTTTAACAGGGAGGAAATCATTGTTTTCCTTAAGAAAGCTCTGGACGACAATAATAGAGTTTGAAAACAGTAGTTTTACAGAGAATCTTTATTTTGTTATTGATACCTTTCATTGTGCTGATATAAAACAATTTCTTCGCTAAAGGTTGCTTTCATCAAATTTTTTGAAGTTGAAACTAGTATCATATCTAGGCTAAAGTTTTTAACTGTATCTGTCAATAATAAAGATCAGATTTTCAAAAAATTTCTATTTATACAAGCGAAAAGCTCAAAATCTGAAAGAGAATTGGTGTCTTTTCGTGAATACCGGTAGTAACCATTTACAACTGGTTTTATTATGAAAAAGAAAAGAAAAATAAAACTATTCTACAAAATAGAAGAATAATCTTCTATGGAAAATATATTTTAAGGATTTGTCCATTAACAGGCAAAGAATCCCTTCTACCTGCTAAATCCTGTAAGACAAACGTTGATGGACCTATGACTTCAACAATCTGAAAAGGACCAAGCCACATCTTTTGAAATTTTGTATGTTTGCCCTTTTCTTCATGAGCCTTATCCCATTTTAAAACTAAATCTCCCATCTGAAAAAAATTTCTGGTCATTATGTTTGAATCAAAAGAGGATTTTATTAGCGCTTCATGATGAGCATGGGTTTTCTTAGCTTGTTCTCGTTGCTCTTCTAATTTAATTATTTCCATTTGTCTTAGTTGTATGGAGGAAGTAAGTACTTCATCAATGTATTGTATTAAAGACAAAGAGGGAATGACTAAAAGAGTTGGAAGAACCACTTCTTTCCCATAAACTAAATTAAAGGGAGAAGTGCCGATCGAAGCTTTTTTCGTTATTCTATCTGCCCATAAAGCATTTACCAAAGCTTTATGCCAATTCTTTTGGTTCTGGTCAACTGTTCTTTTAATAATCCTGATTAGGTTTTTATTTGTTGACTCAGCTAACCCATTACCTTGCGGATAGTAATTGGCCGAATATTTTAGTTTGAACCCTCTTT
Source organism: Pinus tabuliformis (assembly GCA_031772625.1). NCBI lineage: Eukaryota > Viridiplantae > Streptophyta > Pinopsida > Pinales > Pinaceae > Pinus > Pinus tabuliformis. The sequence goes on from CM062811.1 coordinate 320,004,227, forward strand.
TAAGTGCAAACTCAGTCATTGCATTTCCAGAAAAGTATGATGCATTATTAAACATTATAGTCGTTGGCAATCCAAACCTAGTGATTATAAATTGATCTATGAATTCGATAATATTTTCAGAATTAGTTGTCTTGAGAGGAACTGCTTCTACCCATTTAGTAAAATAATCTGTTGCTGTGAGGATGTATCTATGCTGCTTAGAAGAGTGAGGAACGCTCTCACCTATTATGTCCAAGCCCCACTGACTGAATGGTTGCTCGATGTTTACCGGTTGTAGTGGCAGGGACGGCTTCTTTTGTCTTCCAGCAGTAGTTTGGCAGACTTGACATTTCCTCACGTAACTGTGTGAATCTTTGAACAGCGTAGGCCAGTAATATCCTGCACGTAAAATTTTATGTGCAGTAGCATCTCCAGCATAGTGTCCGCCTGCTGGTCCATCGTGGAGTTCCTGCAAAAAAATTTCAGCTTCAGTTTTTTCAAGACATCTAAGAAAAACAGAATCATAATTCTTTCTAAAAGGAATATCATTTATGAGCTGATATTGTTTAGCTTTCAATCTCAGAGCTCTTTTCTTAGTGTGATCCAGGTGTGATGGAGCATACCCGTTCTTAAGATAATAAATGATATCAGCATACAATGATTTTGCATCGTTTAGGCTTACCTCATACATTTGTATCTCTTCAGATGAAATTTCAGAGATTTGCGATGCTCCAGCCAACATTTTGCAGAAGCCTTGACCTCTTACAATGTTTGCTGGTTTGATCTCAAGGTCGTATTCCTGTAAAGCAGTGATCCAATTTGCTCTTTTCTCGCCCATATCCTTCTGTACTAGAAGATTTCTTACCACTGGAAACGGTACTATGATCTTAGTATGGGTTTTAAGTAAGAAAGGTCTGAAATATTTGACCGATTTGAAAACAACATAGGCCTGTTTTTCCACGTCTGAATAATTGAGTTCAACACCTTGTAAATTTGAGCTAAAAAACGCAATTGGAGCTTCCGCTTTTTCTTGATTTGCTTGAGTTAGAATCGCAGCATATGATTTCTCTGAGGCAAATGTGTATAAAACAAAAGATTATGAAAAATTCGGGGTTGTTAAAGATGGAGCATTAATAATAGCTTGTTTGATCAGGGTGAATGCTTCATGTTCATCTTGACCCCATTTAAAATTTGAATTCTTTTTAATCATGGTTTGCAAAGGAGACACAATTCGTGAAAAATCTGGGACAAATCTCTTTACAAAATTGATTTGACCAAGGAAAGATTGCATGGCTTTTTTATTATGAGGTAGAGATATTTCAGAGATTTCTTTGATTCTGTCAGGATCAATGTGAATATCGGATTTTGACACTATGAATCCTAGAAGTTTTCCTTCACTTAATGCGAAAAAAGATTTCTTTGGGTTAAGTGAAATCCCATACCTTAAACATCGTTGAAAGATTTGTTTTAAATCTTTGAGATGGTCGCTTCGCTTCTTGGAGTACACTGTTATATCATCCAAATAAATTACTACAGATTTATTGACTAAACCCTTAAATGCGATGTCCATGGCTCTTTGAAATGTAGCGCCGGCATTAATCAAACCAAATGGCATCTTCCGATATGCATATGTGCCCCATTTAGCTCTGAATGTGGTTTTCAACTGATCATCGGGATGCACTAGCACCGTATTATATCCTGAAAATCCGTCCAAGAAAGACATCAGTTCTGAGCCTGCTACTGCCTGTAATATCTGTTCCATAGGTGGAAGAGCAAAATTGTCTTTTTGACAGGTTTTGTTAAGATTCCGAAAATCGATACAGATTCTAATATCTTCGTTTTTCTTTCTAATGGGTACCATATTGGAGACCCATTTGGAATGTTTGATGGGGAAAATTATTCTGGCTTTTAATAACTTATTTAGCTCAGTTTTTATCTGATTTTCTAAATTGGGGTGGATCTTTCTCAGTTTCTGTTGGATAGGTTTTTCATTGTCAATCATAGGAATAGTATGCTGAATGATAGAAGTGTCATACGTCTTCAGCTCATCGTAATTCCAGGCAAAAAATTTTTTATATTGTCTCAAAAGACGAATATACGCTATTTTTTCTTCAGGGACTAGGCCGATGCCTAGATTAACGTTTTGTGGTTTATCATCGGTTCCTAGGTTTACTAATTCGTAGTTCAGAGTTGGACTGTAGAGCTTTGAATTGGTAGACCTTTTAAACCTATTTTTCAAATCGTATAAGTCTTCTAACTTAACCACCGATTTATGTATAGCATTATCAGTGCTATTTTGTTGTATTTGTCGATCGTGATGGTCTTCGTCAATTATCTGATTGGAGTAGGATCCTTCAGAAGTGAGGAAATTTACAATATCAGGATCGTCATTGAATACTCTCCAATTTGTAATGTTGTCAGGGATGGACGGTCTAAAGATTAATTCTATTGAGAATCTATCTGGACTAGAATCTTCAAAGGGAATAAGCCTAGAGGCTACGTTAGCCAAAAGGTCTGCGCTTGCATTTTGGAGTTTCGAGATTGAAGAAATATTAAATGCTATGAAATGCTCAGTCAGATCTTGTACTAAAGATTGATAGTGTTTTAAATGACCTGATAGGCAATGTATAGTGTTACGTACCTGTTTGACGATAATATCAGAGTCTCTGAAGACTTGAAGATACTTGAAGTTTAACCTGATTGCTTTGTATAGGCCTTGCACCAAGGCCTCATATTCTGCTGTATTGTTTGTGCAATTGAATTCGAGTCTGCACGTAAGCACGGTCTTGTTTCCTTTTGGACTAATCAGAACGCATCCTGCTCCTGCTCCTTCGTTAGATTTAGAGCCATCGAAATATAATTTCCAAAACAAAGATGTATTTACAGGTTTATCTACAAAATTAACACACTTTGAACTATCAGTTTGGGAAAAAATTTTGACTTGGGATAGAACTAAATTTTCTAAGTAAGGTGATGTGTGAGCATTGAAATTACTGAGAAAAGAATCTACCGAGTAATTGCCTATGATACTGCTGTTATACGATACTGCTTCATTTTCTCCCTCTAATTCCGTTACTATGTACTTCTCGTGTAACTCTCGTTCAACCTTTATTTGATTCAGTTTATCGTTGTAGGGTAACCACATGTGCGACCAGTCGGTTGCAAAGTATCCATGGAGTTTCTCGGACCAATCCCTGCTAAGAATTAAGCCATAGAATTCCGGGATATCAGCCACTAGAATGTCAATAACTTGACATACCTTCAGGTTAGATGAAAATCTTATGGTTACTTGATTAATTTCACCAATCACTTCGACTTGAGATCAATCAAGCTGAACTATGCGCACTGTGGATTTTTGTGGTTGAAATTTAACTTAGCACATATTGATCTGGGTAAAATATTCAATGAAGCACCGGAATCTACCAAACAATTGTGCACATTTTTATTGAAAATTTCATAAGTGAGAAGAAACGGGGGAATGTGAGATCTTGATCTTCCTCCAATCAAAGCGATATCATTTGGATCAATCTTATTGATCGCGTTAGTTGGAGGTCTTCCCATGTTGTGGGAAGCTTGAGAGAGTACAACGGTAGGCAAAGGTACAATAGGCACGGCATGTAATTCTTTCATCATTATCTTCTGTTGATACTTCAATTTGCTCAATTCATAAAGGGTAATATTAGCCCTAGTCTTTTTCATGTCATCAATAATATTGTACTCCATTTCATCCGACACTATCAGTGTTTTTGATGGAGTTGTTTGATCTGCTTGGATTGGGCTAGATTGAGTCACTTTAGTCGTTGTTTTCTTTGTTGCGACTTTATCTTTTGTTGTAGGGCTTGCGCTCTTCTGCTTAGGGGTAGTTTGGGGAGGATCAAGCTGATTTTTGCTTAGTGTGCTAATCGGAAATACTTCTTGATCTTCTTCTTGTGGGAGGATGAAATCCCACATTCCTTGTAATTCCACAACTTCTTCGTCATCGGTCTACCCTTCAATGGCACTTTCTTCTTCTTCTTCTTCCTCAGTTTCAGCATTGGAGATGGCATTGGGTGGTTTTGCATCCGTTGAAGGACCTCTTTTAAAAGCTCTGTAGGGATTTTTTAAAGAAGTTTCTGCTACTTGTTTTTTTCTGTCAACCATCTCATTAGACATGGTCTTTAATACTTTCTGCAATCCTTCCAAATCGAAAGGGTCTTTTGTTTGTTTCTTCTTGGAGTCTTCCTTGAAGGTGACTTTTTTAGACTTGCGTTCCTCTATCACGGATCTCTTTTCCAGGGCTATTACGCGTTTCTCTACTGCTATCGCCTCTGTCATGTTTTCAACTAAGGTTGTTTTATTTGCTCTATCCACGAAGATTGCTATGTTTGATGGTAAAGCAGTAATATACCATTCACATCGTACTTCTTTGCTGGGTTGGGAAGCAGTGGGAATTTTGTTGAGAATTTTATTGAACCGTAAATTGAAATCTTTGATAAGTTCTTTAGCTTGGGCATTAAGATTGGATAGGTCATTGATTAATGTTGTCGTTGATCTGTCATCACCAAAATTGATAAGGAATTGATTCTGGAAGATATCCCAACTTGTGATAGACCCGGAGGGTAATGAAAAATACCATGACCCGGCTGTCCCTTGCAGTGTATAGGGAAAAAGCCGAACAACAGCATCTTCGTTAGTAACTCCATTGAGATTGATAGAAAGCATGAAATTGTTTATGTGTTCTTCTGCTAGCATGTCTGCTTCTGGATTGAATTTGGGTAGCCATTTCTCAGGATGGGCCGGTATTTGACTCAAGGGCACAGGCATTAAAACTGCCGTAGGGTTGTTCCATGGAGACTGGGCCATCGTTGAGCTACTAGTAGAGAAAAGTGCAGAAGATGATCTCTGTGGCTGGGAAGATGAGGATACTATGATCGTAGATGATTGAAGAGGGGTTGAGGATACTATGATCGTAGATGATTGAAGAGGGGTTGTGGGAGTTCCGGTAGACGGATGGATGATGGTTTGGAATGGAGGTGTGGGTGGTTGACTTCGCAGTGAGGTAGTTGAAATGGGCGATGTAGACGAAAGAGTCTCACTTTCAGACTCTTGTGGTGATTTCCTCGCTCTTTTCCTGGTGGGAAGAGGCAACTCAGTTGCCTGGATGCCAAATTTTTCACTCTTTAACCTGGTTAGGGGATGAGCAGGATTGTACTGCGAAGTCACACTGCTTTGAGATTTATCAGACCTATGAGGAGAAATGGAAAATCCCTGAAGTTTGTGAATCAGAGATTCAACTCCAGGAGGTTTAATGGTAGATTGGTCTGAAATATCAGGGTGTGTAGCAGCGATTGAGACTCGAGCGACTTCTGACTCTGGATTTAAATATACTGGAGAAGTCGGGGGAGATGATGAGGGCGATTTACTCTCAGAATGGTATTTAGATTTTGATTTAGGTGCCATTCATAGTTCAGGCCCTCCTTCTAGCGCCAAATATGTTGAAGCCCCGAAAATCGGGTCGACAACAAGGGGGATACCCGCCCGATCCGGACCTTGGTTGGCAGCTCCTTATCTGTTTGGTATAGCGGGTCCGACTGGGGATAATGGGACCAGTTTCCCAATCTAAGGGTGTGTGTGTGTGCAGAGTTGGATGATGTTGATCTAAGCGTTCTAATCTAAGCTACTTTAATCTAATTATATGCTATTGTAATCTAATGAAAACAACACATCTAATCTATGCTAACCCAGGATGTATTTCTTCTATTATGCGATCTAAAGGGATTTCAAATAATAACTGGTAATAAAGATCATTCAGCTATCATAAGAATGGAAATCAATTAAGATGAACCACTTTGCATAAAAAGTTAGGCAAAACAGTTGTGAACAACATATCGCATAATAAGTTATTCATATATCAAACATAAATAAATGGATCCACCGTACAAAAGTGCCAAATGGTAACTCAAACATTCATGCAGTAACATATAAACAACTAAAAACTGTATATCACTTTAAGAATATAAGCAGAAATGGTCAAGAGATAAAAGTACCATTTATGATTGGTCCTACTCATAAGCTTCAAGCAACAATGATTTATCTCTCCTTGTTCTAATATCTACCAAGAGTACAGAAGTGCAACATCAGTAGTAGATATCAAATGCAAACATCAATAAACCTTGATCCATTCATTCACCAAAACCTCCTATGAGGGTGCAAAAGTGCATGTTCTAAGGACAAGTTTTTGAAAAATTTCTGGACCCTTCTCTAAATGCATGAGAAGGGTTTAAATGCTGCTAACTAAATAACTTAATTACATAAAATTAGGATACGGTTTAAATGACCGCCCTTTATCTAAGCAAACTTATTTCTAAAAATTGAATCTAATTCCTAACTATTTCTGCATTTGCTCCTTAATGTTGCGAGCATTCAACATTTGCCTGGGAAGAGTCGACTGGTTGTTTTCTGCTTTTGCTTGAGCTACGCAAATATAAATGGCAAGCACTGGCACCACTTTTTTAGTAAACTAGAAGATATTTTTGGGAATCATCCTCTGGCTGGGTGAATTTACTGCGTATATACTTGGTAACAACCCAAATTTCTCTCAAATTGCTTCTGCTTTTGCTATCTCGGTTTCCGGACTCGTGGATGACTAAGCAAGTTAGGGACTTTGCTTTCTGAACAATTTTCTTAGCGATGCGCGATTAGTGCTAGGCGCTAATCGCGCATCGAAAACTGCCTCCGTTCTTTGATCCGGGCCTTTCTGGTGCGTTTTCCGCCTTTAGCGCTTTTTCCTTTACCAGGCATAAGCTTCAGAATTTTGTAAACATGCTGCTTTTGTGAGCTTTTGACCTTGAGTGTCGAATCGCCTATTGATATCAACATCTGTTCAGTAATATTCTGAAATCTGCGTTTCTGTTGCATGCGGTATCTATTTATGAGGACATCTCTTCTCCGTTCTCCGAGCATTGACGCTTTCCATTTTTCCTTAGATGTTTCCTGCACATTGCTTCATATTATTTCCTGTTTTTCGTTCCTGCAGTTCATGCAAAGGAAAAGAGTAATGATAATAAATTTTGACACGAAAGCTCTAAGCTCTACGAATGTATAAAATCATGACACCCATAGTGAACTGACTCTTCGAAAAACACAAAACTGTCCTTCATGAATACTTTGGTGTACATTCATTGATTTCCTTTAAGGCGTGCGCCCAATTTTTGGTTTAGGGACAGCTTTTCTTGAATGTTGAGCTGAGGAAAATTTGCGATGGGTGATTTCTGCGACTCGCATCGCAGCATCGTGGATCGCATTATCAAGATGTGTCATCGCAGAGTTTCCTGATCAGTTTATCACATAATCACGTTATCGCGTTGTCGCAAGATCGCAGCGTCGCGTTTATCGCAAGAAGATCGCAGATCGTTGCAATTTGTTAAGTTATTGTGTGCTCTTTATGCGATGTTGCGATATGCGATGTCGCATATCGGCCAACAGAGATTTCTTAAGATCTTCATTTATGGACGCTTCTTAATGTATGTGATGCGATGAATTTCGCGTCGCTTCTTCGCAGTTTTTTATTGTGCTCATAAAGAAATGTTTTACTCTTCTCCGTGCGATGTATTTTTAAGGAGTATAATACAAAAAAAAAATTATAATTTTTTTTTTTGTATTTTTTACTAGGGGTCCCCACTTGTTTAGTGTTATTGCTAATACTAAAGAAGGAGGGGGGTTGTTGGTGGCCACAACAAGTCCCTACTAAGGAATCAATTTTGGCTTCTGCTGCAGAAGTTGATGTTTCTTCTCTAAAAGTCACTTGTCTTTCAGTTCTCATCCTCGCTCTTTTAGCTTGTAAATTGGCCTCTACACTCCCATCATCTCTTTGCATTGCTTTTAGTGTTGGAGAATTTCTTTCCCTAACCTGGTAAGACATATCTGTATCAAAACCACCTGGGAACTTTATCAAAGCTAAATCCTGGGGTGGTTTAAGATTTACAGGTATTGCATTATAGGTATTGTTGAATCTAGCACAATAGTCTTGTACACTTTCACCTAACTCCCTTTTAATATTTTCATATTCTGATAGAATCTATAAATGATTCTTCTTGACTTCCCATCTATTAAGAAAGGTTTGGTGGAATGCAGGGAGATCATTTATACTATTTGCAGGCAAAGACTTAAACCATTTTCTGACTTCTCCTCCTAAACTTTGAGCAAACATTCTTGTCAAAACAATCATTCATTTTATCCACATGTTTTTGGGTTGTTAAAGGACCTGACCCATCAAATAGTGTGATCTTGGACCGATAGTGTTGTGGCATATTAGCCAATGGGGCTGGTAACACCAAAGGAGAATACCTAGCAGCCATGATTGGTGGTGGTGGTGGAGGACCACTTGAAAGAAGTTGAACAGTGGATGAGGGAAGTTGAACAGTGGATGAGGTTGGAATAGTACTAGGTGGAAATTAGAGTAAAGGAATTTGAGCAACCTTATGTTGAAGGATGAAAGAAGGGGTAGGAATTATGGAGGCAGTAGGACTTGGTGATTGAATATGTTCAAGATGAGATGTGAAGGAAGAGGCTGCTATGTTTAAGGGATTAAATCCTACTGAATGTTGGAGATAAGAATCATCGATTTCGGAGGTGAGATCTGTCACTAGATCTTGTAGAGTATCAAAATGTTGTAAACACTGAAGATCTAATTCAGTTTGTGAAGAAATTTCTCTCACTGGGCTCTTTGGTAAGATTGATGGATCAAAGATAATATTATCTTTCCAATTCTCTGATTTAGTCCTAAATAGGCCTTGTTCAAAGTGTAAATCAAACTGGATATCCTAAAAGGTAACAAAGTTTTCAGGAAGTGAGTTGGCTCTGTGAAGAAATCTACTGCTTGTCTGACTCTCAATTCTACGAGTTTTCCTTAAGATCTTTTCAAGCTTGTCCACTATGGTAGGAGGATTTGGATTTCGATGGGATCTAGTAGAGATTCTCTTCGGAGCCAGTGTTCAAATCTAAAACATAGACAAACTGAATATACAAAAATAGAAAAGAAACCAATCTTAGGAATAAACTTATCATACAAATCTTTTAACTAGGTACTCTGAATTCGAATGAAATGATAAATTTTCAATAGTCTCCCCAGTATGGTCACCACTATGTTGTTGTTCTGTGATTTTGAATATTGGCAAGACAAAGTAACAAAAGATACATCAAACCACTTAGGAGTCTAGGATCTAGCCCTCCTAGACCCAGAGAGGGCTCCCTCTATATATTTAGGATTTATCTTTATTTCCAATGCTTTAATGTGTTACGCTAAATAAAATGATGAAAGAAATTTATCACTTGATTGCTTGGTTGTTTGTTTGTTCAGTTGGGGTAGATCATATTTGAATCCTTTCCATTGGGCTATGGAGTCAAAGGCTGGGTGGTAACATCGATTTTCCAGAGCATTTACAAGGCAAGCTAACTGTCTTTCCTGGATCTAAAAGTAGAGTGAGAAATGAGATGACAGAAAAGTGATATCAGTAATGATTAAAAATAGATTTTGTTTTTTTTAATCATACATCAGAGGAAAACATTTAGATTGCAAACATAGATAGAAATAAGGTGCTCCAACAGCATATCTTAAACTAGAGTTTATGCTTTACAATAATAATTAATGATGCATAAATGAATAAAACAAAGAAATATTCAGCACAAAAAGGAAGAGATCACCAGGTCAAAACATATCAAGTATCTTGCAAACGGTCCTTTTTATTGATGCTCTAGCTCAAAATTACAATGCTCCAAAGAGAAAAGATAGTTCAAATGACTTGGGTCCAACCCCTAATACTTCCAATGCATGAAGTATTTAACAAAAACCTAAAACGATTGCCTTATACGCTTGGAATTTTGTTATTGATTACACTGAAATAAAATCGACTAGTGTAACCACGAAGTGGCCACGCTGAGAAAATTGGGACATCTGGTCCTCTTTTTTAGGGATGTTGTTTCTTGAGAAATCAATTTAATTGTAGTGGCTTTGCTGACATGGTTGGTGCTGACTCATATCTATGTTGACCCTTCAATCATCCTTGTCTCGTTCTTCTTGATATTCACACAGGTCACTCCATGCTTCTTCATCTGGAATCTTGATCTTCATTAGCCTCCTGTATATTTCATCAGCTTCAGTGTATTTTGCAAAAGTTGGCAAAAATATGTTTTAGCTCATGTTTAATGTAGATCTGATTGTTGATAGCTTCTAGCAATGCCTTTCCTGTTATGTTGCATTTGATAGTGGAAAGGTTTGAAAAATTTGTGGCTATGCCCTAGATTTTCTTGACATGGTCCTCTCTGGACATGATTTTTTCATTTATGACAAATAGAGAGGGGAGACCTTTATGATTTAAAGGCTGAATTTTGTTGAAGAACCTATTCACTGATAGCTCCAAATTTTGACATTTTTCTTCTAGCTGTACATTCAAGCTCCTCTTAGTCAACACCTTCTTCACCTGTAGTATAGTCTCTATCCTATCTGCTACTCCTAGTTATTTGAGCTCATACATGTTTCTTGAATTTAGAAATTTGATTATCCCATTGGGCATGTCTCCCAGCTCTTCATTTGTAGCTGAAATAACTTCTCTAGCTTTCTCAACTAATTCTTTATGTTCAAAGATAATTTGGAAGTTGGGACAAATTTCATTCATACCATTGATTATGTTATTCCAAATAATCTCCTTCACTCTTCCTAGAGTGTTCCCAATATATGATTCTTTCTCTGTTTTTTGCAACCTTTCAATCAAGGTTCTTGCCCTCTGCATCTTTACTGAGTGGTCACTTTCAGTTCTTTTGATTTGGTCTTGGAAAATGTTGACTTGCATTTCTAATCTTTTAATCTCTTCAGTCTAAAGATTCATGCCCTCCATGGATCTGGCTAGTTGTTTTGTACTGCTTCCTGTCCCTGTAACAACAGTTGTTGGTGTGGCTGTAGGAAGAGCTAAGAGAGGAAGAGCTTCCATAGTAGTGTTGGCCATCTATGCTGCCTTATCTTTCTCTTGTATCATTTTCTCCATCTCTGCTTCCATTTTTTTTAATTTGGAGGGATTGTTCTATTATTAACTTCATCATTTCAGCCTTCTGGCTCTCTATTTCATCTATCTCTTTGGTCAAGGGATCATGTGTTGTATGCAATTTTGAGCTGCTTCTTCAAAGCTTCTATATCCATCTCCTTTTTCTTGATTATTTCTTCTGTTTCTTTTACATCTGAAGGATCATACCCAATCCTCACTACTAAGTCTTCCAAAGACTTAATTCTATTGTCCTTTGACTGTGATGAAATCCTTTCCATCTTTAACTGTGATTGAGCATTTGACAAAGCTACCTGCATTTTAAACAAGTTCATAGAAGTGCTGGTTAGAGTAGATGAAATCATTTCACTTGTTTGCTTGTGCATTTCCAGCTGATCAATTGGATGAACACTCCTAGCATCAAACTCAAAAGAAGTTTGCTTGTAATCTGCTGGAGTTTTGCGCTCTACTATCTGTGCTTCCAAAAATTCCATGTGCATCTTGCCCTTTTCTGAATCAAAGGCTGAGAGAATTCTGCCTTGAGAAGTTGCACTCTGTTTCCAAAATTGAGCATAAATGTTCTTTTTTAATATCCCATTCCTGATTTTAATCTCCCTAAAGGTATCAAAGATTGTCTCCTCCTTTTCTCTAGTAACATTTGTATATGAGGAAACTTGAAGAGGTTGATGCCTTTCTGAAATTGGAGTGGCAGGAAAAGGTTTCCCTCCAGTTGGGGATGAGTCTGGAATATCAATGAGATTGATTGTTGTTTGTTGCAGTAATTCCTTGGCTATGTCCATGCGCTTTTTGGGCTTTTTCCTCTATTTCAGTTTGAATTCCTTCATAGAAGTATCAATCCCTGGTGACTGTTCTTTTCTAGGCCTTTTCCCTATTATTCCATGTTCTTGTTCTTTTCACTTTTCTATTCTGTCTTCAGTAGTCTACCTTTCTTGTTGTCTTGGAGTCTGTGCACTGGAAGAAGAAATCACTCGTTCCTTAGCCTCTTGTAATGTGTCAGGCATCCACTCAATTTGGTTCATGTATTTTTCAATTTCAGGCCTTTGAGTGTGAATATAGGTTGTTGACTTGTTCTCCACCCTTTTCTTGTAGATGATGCCCCATGGGTCATAGGACCATGTAAAACTGTGGGTGAATTTCATTTCCTTCAATCTCTTATCTACCTCTTCCCTTGCTGCTCTGTTGTTACAATTGAAAGGACCAATCTGGGATTTGATCCTAAATTGTGACTTTTTCTTGGTTGCCACAAAATGCACTTCATCTGCATTGATCAGTTGTCTAATGTATTCAAGTGCAAAGATCCTCATGGGGAGGAAATTTGGCAGCTTATAAGGAGCCAGCTCATAGCGATATACTCTTAATTCAGTGTAATTTTGGTACAAGTACCAATCACCTGTTCTTGCTTGGTCTGTCAACTGCATAATCCTTCTAATTTCTTCACTAATTTTGGGTTCTGCAGTCCCACTAAGGAGGCTCATCACTGGGTGAAGAAACATTTCTACAAATGTTTTGTAGCTAAAGTATTTTGGGTCCTTCATCACTAATGTTGTCCAGAAAATAACAGATTGGGGTTCACCCTCCTCATTCAACTTGCTCATTGAAAATTGGAACCTATCTGCCTAAAAATAAACAAACATATATACCAAAACTGAGGAGTATTCAAAGAATTCCTCTATGAAGAAATTGACAAACTGCTCATGGATGGCATCTGCTAGAAATTGACTAAAATTGAAAAGGACAGAGGGTTTGGATTCTGTTGATAGATAGAAAACCTATTATAGCTTCATCAAGCCATTGGTCCGAATAATAGCCAAGTAAATAAGAAAGAATAGTGACAATTTGTCTGGTTCTGTGAGGGAAAACAGAGGAGGAATAAGGAGGATTCTTGTTTGGCAGAGGTGTTTGCTCAGTCATGAAGAGTTCTAAGGTTTTAGCTCTCCTAGAAAAATCTAGTTTCTGATACATTTCATTGAGAATCTCGTGGGAAAAGGGAGTAGTTCCTTCAATAACAGGAGCCTGCATCATTTGCATAATAGACTTGGCATCAATGGTAAAAAATATATGTCATGTTGGGGCCATTGCTGCCCTTTGCTTTGGATTGTAACATGAGTGCCATTTCTTGATCAGTTCTGGGCAATTGTGGGTTTTAGGGAAGATATAGAAAGGTAAATTAGTGTCCCAGAGGCCTATGTGATCTACTTCATCCACAAATTTATCCTCCCACCAATTGTATTTGTCAAATAAATCAAACTCTGAGAGTTTTTCATGTATCTTAAAATCCCTGTCTGCCAGTGGTATGTGATCCAAATCCAATGGTGGATGGACCATTGGGTTAAATACCTCTTGTTCTTTCTTCTTGGGTGACATGGCTGTCTTCTGTAAAAACCTTTCAATACGGAACTATGTTGAATTTGAACTAGACTTGCAACAGAAAGGGAATGAGAAGAAACGGGAATTCATTGAGGGAGAAAGAAAAGGGATGAATTGGAAGTGGGATTCAAGAAGGGGAATGCTCTGTAATTGTAGAAAAATGGAGCTCTCTGCGACTGTAATGTTGTTTCAGTATGTTTATTGTGTGCTTGTGTATGCATGAATGGAATTGAATCATACCTATAAACAACAAGATCACATAATAATTTGTAAATGGATATGAGATGGTGCTTTTGTAGATTTTTGAGGTGTTTGTCGTTGGCTTCGATTAACTTGGCGTGGGTCTGTTGGCTAACGGTCCAACCAATTGAATGCACAATGGCGGGAATGGAGGTGATAGGTGGATGGGACGGGATGGTGGCGGGAGTGAGAAATGGTCACAACGAGAAAGTGGTTTAGTTAAAGGCATAAACTATTTTTCGGGTGGCCCTGGGAGTGGTAAGCGGTATGAGAGGGGCGGGTGTGAAATCCTGAGAGAACGACACATTAGTAGCTTGAAGAAACATTTCTACAAATGTTTTGTAGCTTAAGTATTTTGCGTCCTTCATCACTAATGTTGTCCAGAAAATAACAAATTGGGGTTCACCCTCCTCATTCAACTTGCTCATTGAAAACTGGAACCTGTCTGCCTAAAAATAAACAAACATATATACCAAAATTGAGGAGTATCCAAAGAATTCCTCTATGAAGAAATTGACAAAATGCTCATGGATGACATCTGCTAGAAATTGACTGAAATTGAAAAGGACAGAGGGCTTGGATTCTATTGATAAATAGATAGAAAGCCTATTATAGCTTCATCAAGCCACTGGTCTGAATAATAGCCAAGTAAATAAGAAAGAATAGTGACAATGTGTCTGGTTCTGTGAGGGAAAACAGAGGAGGAATAAGGAGGATTCTTGTTTGGCAGAGGTGTTTGCTTAGTCATGAAGAGTTCTAAGGTTTTAGCTCTCTTAGAAAAATCTAGTTTCTGATACATTTTATTGAGAATCTCATGGGAAAAGGGAGTAGTTCCTTCAATAACAGGACCTTGCATCATTTGCATAATAGGCTTGGCATCAATGGTAAACAATATATGTCATGTTGGGGCCATCACTGCTCTTTTCTTTGGATTGTAGCATGAGTGGCATTTGTTGATCAATTCTGGGAAATTGTGGGTTTTAGGGAGGATATAGAAAGATAAATTAGTGTCCCAGAGGCCTATGTGATATACTACATCCACAAATTTATCCTCCCACCCACTGTATTTGTCAAATAAATCAAACTCTGAGAGTTTTTCATGTATCTTAAAATCCCTGTCTGTCAGTGGTATGTGATCCAAATCCAATGGTGGATGGACCATTGGGTTAAATACCTCCTATTCTTTCTTCTTGAGTGCCATGGCTGTCTTCTGTAAAAACCTTTGAAAACAGAACTATGTTGAATTTGAAGTAGACCTGCAACAGAAAGGGGATGAGAAGAAATGGGAATTCAGTGAGGGAGAAAGAAAAAGGATGAATTGGAAGTGGGATTCAAGAAGGGGAAGGCTCTGTAATCGCAGAAAAATGGAGCTCTCTGCGACTTTAATGTTGTTTCAATATGTTTACTGTGTTCTCTATGTATGCATGAATGGAATTGAATCGTACCTGTAAACAGCGAGATCACATAAGAATTTGTAAATGGATATGAGATGGTACATTTGTAGATTTTTGAGGTGTTTGTTGTTGGCTTGGATTGACTTGGTGTGGGTCTGTTGGCTAACAGTCCAAGCAATTGAATGCACAACAACGGGAATGGAGGTGATAGGCAGATGGGACGGGATGGTGTCGTGAGGTGGCGGGAGTGAGAAACGGTCACAACGAGAGAATGGTTTAGCTAAAGGCATAAACTGTTTTTCGGGTGGCCTTGGGAGTGGTAAGCGGTATGAGAGGGGGGATGCGAAATCCTGAGAGCGCGACACATCAGCGGCTTGAAACATGATTTCCCCCTCCCCCGGATTAACTTTCGGAGGGTGAGGGGGGGCCAGAAACGCATATTGATCGTCAGATCGTATGGAGTGAGCAGAGATTAGGTGAGAGATGGGGGTGGGTAAGGTTGGATGTGACGAGTAAGTGATTGGTGGGGTAGGGGAATATATAGGGGGGTGAACTATAGGATTTAGGGGTATAGAATAAGATTGGGAAAAATAACAAAAACCCCTTCCCTTTTTAATTTCTTTTCTCGATCTTAGGAAAAAAACATTGAAATGTGTCACCACACTTTAAAAGAATTTTTTAGGTCTTTTTACCTTTTCAATTTTCTCAACCTACCTACCCTTTATTCTTCTAATCTAACAATTTTATTTTCTGCATTTGCAGGGTGCATTTGGACTTGTAGACCCTTTCATTTTTTCTTTCATTTCTAACCTACTCTATCACTTATTTCTCCCATTGGTCTCGATTAAACAGTTGAACCAATTTTATTTCTACCTAGCTACTGATTTTCCAAGATTAAACTGTTTGGAAGATCTTTATTTTCTACCCTATCAATAGAAATTGAAATTTGTTCAATCATGCTTAGACTGTATGATTTGAACAACATTTGGGGTTTTCTTTTTCTTCTTATTTTTTCTCTTTTTTTTTTTTTTATATACCCTCTTTTCTTTTCTTTTTTTGTGAAATCAATTGAATATTGGAATCTATGAACAATTTGAAGTCTGTGCACTGTGAAATATTCAATCACCTTGATATCCTATAAATTATAGAACCCTAACATATTCTATGGAAGGACGTGCTAAAAGATCAAGGAGTATGAAGGAAGGTATGACAAAGGTTTGTCAAAAATCACAGGTATGTCTCTATTATAAAGTTGTGTTATTCGCTTTGTCAAATCCTATCTACACTACTAACACTCATATTGTTTAACTCTCTTGAATCGTAAAAGATTCTTATTTGAGGTAATTCATCATCCGATGAATCGACCACCCTATTCATCTGTAAACTGTTTAAATGAAAAGAACCTTGAAAGGTTCTCTGGAAACCATAACCTAAGGGAATATTGATAGGATGCCAATCCCTAAACCTTCTTAAGGATATTAGTGATAAAAATTGCTACATTAATTGACATAAATTGATGATGTGTGAAACCTTAAACCTAATTACAGCTATCAATGAAGAAATTCCTATACTGGTTGATTTATTGGTAATGCCATATTCAAGTTTTTTATATGATCATGGAAGCTCTAACCTATTAAGGTTGAAATCTTAAACCCTTTAAGTTCTAATAGAATAAGGATTTTCTTTGACAATGAATCAAAACCCTAAGTTTTGGTTAGGTCTACAAGCAAGATATGTGCCATGAAGAGTCCGAGGAATGAAACCCTAGGTACATGTTTCTTTTCCTAGCTTAGTCTTGGTCAATGCATTGTCTAACTATATAATGTGTCTATACATGATGGCTATCTCCTAGAAATATGTGTTGATCGAAGTTTCTAAAGATTATGGGATCTAGGGTTTGATAGTCAAGCCCTAGACAAAGTTTAAAAATTCTAGGATGATGATTGAAATCTAGGGTTTATAACTAAATCCTAGTAGTGATTAAATTCTCTAGTATGTGTATTCATCTGAATCTATAAATTGTGTGCTAAGCATTTATAGATAGAAAATATAGGGTTTACCTCAAACCCTAGTAAGAAACTCTTTATATATGTTGATAATTGATTGGAAATCTAGGGTTTACCGAAAACTCTAGTAGATTGTCTATCATATGGTTTCTCAAGTTATCTAATCATGATTGAATTGTTGATATGACTTAGGGTTTGTATCAAACCTGGTCTAGATGATTGAATTAACTAAGAGCATAATCTCTTGCTGACTATGAAAATTATAAATGCTTCTGCTACAATAAAGTTTTTGTTATGACCAATTCATGCTTCTACCAAATTGGTTTGTACTTGCTATCTAAGTGGTGCAAGTACATCATATTGGTAAAGAAACTAGTAAAAGAAGTTGACATGATCAGCATGAGATCAAGGAAGCTGTTGGAAGAAGATTATATGACCTAAAGGTAAAATGAGGTATGTATGCTTGTATTTAATTTTATAATGTCATGTCGTATGGTTGTCGGTAACATGGATCACTACTTATATCTTAAGAATCATGATCAAGAGAAAAATGATCTCCTCCTCTAAAAGAATGTAGAAAAGCATAAGTTGCACTAGATTAAATCAACATAATATGTTCTCATATAAAATATGAGGTGGTTGACTACGATTACAAGAATTCTTATTAGAAACCCCTGGGAATGGAATGAGTGAGGAAGGAAGATATTGTGAGCTATGCAATCATGATGAAGGCAATCAACATCCAAAAGACCAAGAAGAGTTGACTACGAAATCTCCCAGAAAGATTTGAAAATTCTGATGAAAATCTGAAAAAGATGAAGACCATTGACAATGTATATCTTTGGGAAATGTGTCAACAAGTATTTAGGATGTTGATATGATAAAGAGCCATCTCGAAATGTATGATTTGATTTAATATTATGTTTTTATTTCTTTAATAATATCTGGATGAAGTTCATGCACAACTACTAGAACAAGATTTGTAAGTACAAGTACATCCAACATTCATGCGATGGATGGAAACTCCTGAAAGAAGCATGAAGAGAAAGAAGTAGCCATATGAAGAAGGTTCCATATATATACCAGGAAGGCCACTTTCCATGAAGAAAGTAATGACATGATGGAATAAGAAGGAAAGTGATCGATGTCATTGCCCTACAAGGAAGAAGCTCGACTGAATTTCATGACATCAAAGAAAGAAGTTGATCAAGTAGCTGAAGGACCCACAAAGAAGAAGTTTTTGATGAAAGAAGAATCCCTAAATAAGAGGGATCCTGAATTGAGTCACCCTTGATTAAAAGAGAGTGATAGATGTGTTTTTCCATTTCATGTGTCATGCACTAGACCAAGACTAAGAACTGTATGTCTTCATGAAGACCATGAATGGAAATGTAGACACATGATAGACACAACATTCTTGTCTTCACCCAGGAAGAAATAATGGAGGATTGAGTAATCATCTGGCATCCAATACTTTTTGAGGATGTGTAGGGAATCCAAGATAAAAGTAGGCAAGAGGACCGATATTCTTTGAGGGATGGGGACCCAAGATAAGAATAGTCCTAGAAGGTCATAATCAGTGAACACCTGGGTGGGTATGTACCTTGAGAGACAATGATGAAGGTGTCTATCATCATTGGTCCCGCCAATATTGTGCTATGATCTATTGAGGGATAGAGTTCTTAGTCAAGGCCTTACTATGTGACAATGTTGGTTATAATGATGTTATACAGATGGATTACTAGTCTGACTCTTCTTATGAGATCTCTTTAGTGTTGAAAAGCCATGTACCATTTAATGAATACCTCCCTAGTTAAGAGGGAGTGTTGAAGAAAAAGTAACTAGGTTTGGTTTTCATTATGACTTGTATCTATAATATTATGAAGAAAATTGTTATTCCTTGCATCATGGGTTTCATGAGCAAGATGTGTTTACCATAGGTCAAAGACTTCTTCTTGATGTCTTTATGATTTTTATGTTTCATCATAAGTCTTATGAAAGTCATAAGATCAAAGGTTAAGCTCCAAGTGAAGTGTCACTATTATCATGCAAAACCGGCCTATAATACGTAGTAAATCTCCTTGATATGTCGGCCCAGAACTAAGGCACTCCTGTCGGCTTGAAACATGATCATTGACTCATATATATAGGAGTTAACATAAGGTCAAAAGGATCATATTCGGAAGAGTATACGCATCACAGTCATCAATAAAAGGAACAAATACACTATGCTTATCTCGGAAGCATCTCGGTCTCGGAAGTTTGGTATCGATATATAAACAAGTGTTCCATACCTCACAAATCTGGAAGCGAAGATAGGTGATACAGTCCTCGCAAGAATGTAAAGAGAAGCTCAGTGATACAATCCTCACAAGACAGTAAGAAGGTCGATCATATGCATCTCTCGGAAGTCTATAAGGAGCTCAGAATAATCTGGTAATATATATTTGGGAAGTTTGTACACAGTGATATCACTCGGAGGATTACTCAGTGTAATATATATCTCGTAACCAATTAAGGGACTGTGCATATATATATACATAGTGACAGTATGAAGTGAAACTCTAAGGTGTGATCAATCTCATATTTATTACAACCAATGAAGAACCAAATGTCTGTGGCAAATTTATAGAAGAAGGTGTCGAAGAAAGTGACTAAGAAGACATAAGGAGAAGGAGTACAGTGATATCAAGGCAGTAAGTTGTAGACCAAGCAGTGCAAAGAATAGTGACAAACATCTTGGAGGTAACCTTGTGTCTTTTTTGTCAAGGACCTTGGTATTCATCTAAATATCTATAAGAAGAGATTCAATGGTTTTACTCTCAAGAGAAGAGGTTTTTCCCTGGCTTGGAGCCAAGATCTTGTGTACTTGTTTTTATTGTTGATAGTCCATTTTGATAACTGTTTGAAGATTGAAGAACACACTAACATAACAAAATTAATTGAAGAAGACAACACAAACTGTTATCAATAAGTTTGAGAAGAATCACTAAGTCGTGAATTGCTCTAGATTCTTCAACACTCCCCAACCCCACAGCCCATACTAAGGTAGAAGGAGGTGTTACTATCCTTGACCTGACCTCCAAAGTCCTGTTATGGAAATTGGGTCTTAAAATTTTGCTATTTTTCAAACTCATAGAAACCCAAAATAAACGACTCCATTGCATTCATCTCATTGAAAGAATTTTGGCAATATAATTTTTTCCTCAATTCAACTATCAGATCAAAAGCTATGGTCATATAAATTTTTCATCAGTATCCTCTTGCCACATCGCTAGGCTCTGCCACGTGGCACCCATGTGGCATCCGATCTCACCACCACGTCATCACATTGGTTGATCCACATTAGTGCACTACCCTTGGCATGCCATCGTGGCATAGCCCACGCCACTACACATGGCCCCTACTAGACCCCCTTTAAGGCTTACAATTCATTGATTTTACGTTTAATTGAAATTTCATGTTTAGTCAAATCCTTGGTGTGTCAAGAAATTTTATGGGGTGAGACGGACATCCCTTATCAATTGACAAGAGGATTTCCCTTCTCGGTCCCTCGCCCTCCTAGTTTTCTATTGGCATCACAGTGTGCAATTAGAAAAATGCCTAAGGTGAGATGCCAAACTTTGTCCTTAATTGTTGAACCCATTTCCCATCTCACTCTGCATTAAGGGCTCACATACCGCACATGAATTTTATGTCGATACCAAGATCCTAAGACACGAATATCTATGTCAATTTCCAGAGCTACCTTCCCCATCTCGAGAAATAAAAACCTCACCCCTTTTTACTGTTCATGGTGCACCACAACATTGAGATGATGTCAGTGCTGAGACATCCATTTTCACGTTAAATGATGGGAAATTTTCTCCGTCTTTGGATAGAACCTTGACCGTTTCTTGCTACCACCCCCTTGGAACTACCAATATGATGTTAGCCCAAGATGAAGTCATCCTATCCATGTGGCCTCCCCTGGGAGTGTCAATATGTGTCATCTATTTTTGGACCACTTTCCCCACCAAAAGGACCATTCACACTTGCTACGTGGAAGCCCTCCTGGATAACATTTCATCATACCACGTCATCCAGGCCCCACCAGGTCTCCAGCCCTTGCGCAATCGTGAAATTCTCATTATAATAGTTTTGGCGTTTGAATAGATTTATCAGCCTTGAGGCCCGAGAAGATAAATATTTTTTTTCGTTGCTTGATATACTTGCCTTCCATGTCGGCCTTGGTCTCTAAGCCAAAACTCAAAGGGCGCATAATCAAAACCCCTGATGTATTGAGACAGGAACCCTCTCCATCTTTTTTCGGCCCATATCTCCATCTCGACACATAAAGCTACCTCCTCGACACTTAATCATTTTAATGACTTTTCTCTTGGTGTATATGTGTGTGTGAACCTTAGTTGGGGCCCTCAACATTCGATGATGTTGCTCCCTACTAAGCTTTGAAATATATAGAAGGGTCTATCCCTCTTAAGCTTTAGTGCCCACACATACATACTTATATGGGACCAGGCTAAGAATTCTCAATGCTTGGTCCAACCATCTATCCTGAGCTTTATATATATATATATATATAAGGACACCCTTGGCTCCTTTCCATACCAACCTATCTTTCATGAACTTTCTTTATATATATATATATATATATATGATGTCATTGATTGACAAAGCTATCTCTCCTAAGCTTGATCTGCATATAGATAGAGATATATATATGTGGAGCTTTGTCGAGGACTCTTGGTGCTCGGCCCAGGCCTATTTTTTTGAGCCTGTAATTTATATATATATATATATATAGAGAGAGAGAGAGAGAGAGAGAGAGAGAGACTGCAAAGGCCTTCCATTCAATACGTAATAGCTCAGCTACACCTCCTAAGCTTATATGGGATTCTACCCATCCTAGACAAAAATGCATGCTACTAGTAAACAAATTCCATAATGTAGAGCTTTCTGGTTCAAATCCTTTAATACAAGAAACAATCAAATAAAAAAAGATATGGCACATCTCTTATGCTCAGACAATTTGTTATGAAACCAGCTCAAGAAAAAGATAGAAAAGATAGATCCATGCCTTAGAATTCAGCCTCTTCGAGGGGGCAACCTCCTTCGCATTACATAAATGAACAATTCTTGGATTATACAAATGAAAAGACCTGCTTTCTATATATAGGAGTCTAAGGGGTCATAACATAATTAGAGCCGACATAACAATAATAATGTAAGGGCACAATAATAACAATAGTGGGCTTCTATGGGGCACAATAGTAACAATATAGGCACTACATGGGTACATCAATATAGTAAGTGGGTTATACTAATAACAATAAGGGGTTACACTAGTAGTATAGGGGCCTAACATGCCCCTCTCCTTCAAAAAGCATTGTCCTCAATGCTTGAGTAGTTCTTGATGCTTCTGTATAAAATTCTTGTCCTCCCATGTGGAATATTCAACGGGTAAGTTCTTCCACTTGATGAGATACTCTGAAATTGATCGATTTCGTAGCTGTCAGGTTCTTGTTTCTGTGATTGCTCCAGGTTCCAATATGATTTTTCCTTCCTCTTCAATTTCTGGCAATATTGTTTGAATTGGGATCTTTTGCAACTTTTGAATAAGTGGCCATACTTCTTCGTCCCTCTTCCATTCATCCCTTGCTTCGTTTATCCAATCTGTTTGGATAATATAAATAGCACAAAACAATGCTTCCACATCCTCATCCTTGAAGAGTCTTCCCATTTGGTAAGGTCGCCATTTTTTAAGTGCATGTAGTATTGCCAACATTTCCTTCTCATAAATAGCTTGCTTGAGATGTAGCAGTAAAAATACCCAATCACCTACATCAAAACATTTTTCACTACGATGTTGATCTACCTGTTGTTTCGTTTGATTTTTCACTGAAGTGGCGTTATCCTTTAAAAGTTGGAGAACTTGTTGTTGATGCTCGATGTGATCTTTCACTGCTTGAACCTTTTTCTTCTTGATATGTCCTTCTATCTCTAGAGTTTGAGAAGTGTTAATTTCTTCCAATCCCTTACAAGATATTGTCGGATTCATTTCTTGATGCTCAATGTGATCTTTCACTTCTTGAACAATTTTCTTCTTGATATGTCATTTTATCTTGATAGTTTGAGGAGTGGTAATTTCGAACAATGAATTACAAGATATGGTTGGATTCATTTCTTCTTTCTCGACGTGATCTTTCACTTCTTGCACCTTTTTCTTCTTGATATGTCCTTCTATCTTGAGAGTTTGAGGATTGGTAATTCTTGCCAATGCTTTACAAGATATGGTCTGATTCATTTCTTCTTTCTCTGGGGTGGGGTCCTGGCGTATATCTTCTTCTTTTGATGTTTCTTGATCCTTTTCTTCCTCCTCTTCATATTCTATGTAAAACAATTTCTTCTCAGCACACTTATGACCTTTAGTGCATTTGCTATCACAATTGTAACAAAGCCCCTTTTCTCTTTTTTCTTCCAATTGTTGTGGTGTAACCCTTGTAGGTTGTGGAAGGCTAGGAGAAACAACACTTCCATCTTTATAGTTATGAGGGGTACGCTTCCTGGTTTCCATAATTTTGCTTTCCACTATGTAACAAAGCCCTTTTACTCTTTCCAATTGTTGTGGTGTTGCTCTAAAGAAGGTGTTGCTCTTTGTATCCTCATAATGTGCTATCAGTTCCTCCGTGAAAATTGACCACGTAACAAGTTATTTACGAGAACAAAGCCCTTCGTACCATAAAAATTGATCTGGTTCTAAATATGAAGATGCAATACATACCTTTTGTAATAGTTGTACACCATGTAGATCAAAATATTGCTCCATCTGAAGTATCCAATGTACTGGATCCTTGCCATCAAACTTCCTCATCTTGCTTTTTCTTGATTTTAGGAGCTTGACCTTGAAACGACTGTAACTCTGTACTTTTGGATCTTTAAATTCTGAAATTGCGACCTATAGTAGCCCTCTATGTTCTCTTTCCAATGCCACCAGTCTAATCCAAATTGGAGTCTCTAAGGAAGAGTTATGCACAATCTCCCAAGATGACCTGATTATAGACCTCTCCAGAAGAGCGAACTTGTATGAAGTGCCACGTGTCACTGTTTTGACCTTTGGATCTGAAAGATGCATATAAGAAACTACAGTCCGTCCTCTTTCTGTACCTTCTTACGAAATTTCAATCTGATCCTCAGAGAGAAAGTTATGACGATTTTCCCCAAGTCACCTTTTTGGAATGTAATTCAGAAGTCTGCAAAAAGACCAACGTCCTCAGATCATATCTCTGCAAATATAGCGTGAAAAGGTCTGAAATTCGGACCTGAGGTTCAGCACGATTTCTTCTCAAATGGGTTTTTTTTTCAACTTCTGAAATGTCGCAGCAAAAAAGTTATAGCGAAAATTCCACGATGACCTATTTGGAACAACGAAACCCTAGAATCCAAAGCTCTAATACCAAATGTTATGAAACCAGCTCAAGAAAAAGATAGAAAAGATAGATCCACGCCTTAGAATTCAGCCTCTTCAAGGGGGCAACCTCCTTTACATTACACAAATGAACAATTCTCTGATGATACAAATGAAAAGACCTCCTTTCTATATATAGGAGTCTAAGGGGTCATAAAATAATCAGAGCTGACATAACAATAATAATGTAAGGGAACAATAATAACAATAGTGGGCTTCTATGGGGCACAATAGTAACAATATAAGCACTACATGGGTACATCAATATAATAAGTGGGTTATACTAATAACAATAAGGGGTTACACTAGTAGTATAGGGTCCTAACACAATTAAATGAAATTTAAGCTCAAATTTAAACACAAGAATTAGCCATTCCTCAACAAGCACATAGAAATCATCATTTCTCATTATTTGTACAAGAAATAAACCTTTCCTCTATGATAACATTGTAAATAAACATTCCACATTATTCACATAAGAAATAAACATTCCCCGGTCTTAACACAAGCATTTTAACAACAAGATAAATAGTTACATCATATTCACATGTATAAGAGCTTAAGTAAACACTTATCTTATAAAATAAGTCTGAAAATTGAGATTAGGACTTCAACTATTCACCCAAACTTAAATTGTCTTGCACTGCAATATTTTTTACAACCAATAATCCCCAAGCTAGATTTTAGAGCTTAAGGAAGAGTACTCAAGGGAAAATACTCACACAACCAACAATATTGGGAGTCCAAAGATTCACCCATCCCCACCCAACAGTTAAATACTCCTAGAAAACCACATATCAACCACTTCCATCCAACTATCAAATGATTTGATACCCCCTGCCTCTACCCTAAACCAAGAAGCCAGAGGAAATTGGAACACTGCAAACCAATAGTCTAAGATGAAGTCTTCTTGTCATTGTTTACTACAACAGGCTTGTCCACGCTGTTCTCGAGCTCCTTGGGCAATTGTCGCTCCCCCTTCTTGCATTATTCCTAGATTTTTTTATCCCCCTTCTTCTCCACTTATTTCATGTGCTAAGACTCATGCATCATTGTTTTATGTCGTCTCCTGATATTTTCCTCCCCCTCTACCATTATTGGTAATCTTTTTCTTTGGCCACCTTCATCATTTTGTTGCGACCAGGGTGGTTGGGGGCATGTTGCCTTGCCAATGTAGCCCACTCTTCTTAATAATTTTTCTTGTCATTTTTGTTTGAGGACTTGGCCAAGCATGGTTTGGATCATCCTCTTTTCCTTCAACTTGAATCATTGTGCAATTTTCCCATTAAGGCCCACCAGTTAGCCCATGACTGATATTAATAATCACATCCTCCAACTTCCCAAGCAACCTCCTCCCCAAGCTTTGAAATATGTAACCAATATCTCAGCCAGTTATTTTCAAGAATATGATTACAATAGGGGATTAGCCCCAAGGGGGTGTCACAAACCCCAGTAAGGAATTCAAGGTGATGGATCTTGTTATGTGTTTCAGGAGGGACAACTAAATGGAAAGTGTTTGCAACTTCCTACGCTTGTTGTTGGATGTGCTTCTTACCCTGAAGGCCACGAGCATCGCCTCCATGGTGGTTGTGTATACATTGTCATGGCATGTTGCATAGAAGGGTCACACGCCAAGGTTCCACACAAAGTTTAACAGTGATAGAGGAATGAAAGCAAATATTGACCAAATCAAGTTAAAATAGAGAATGCAACAAGCAAACTTCAAAATACCAACACATGGTGGAAGAATTGTCAAGTAAAGGATTATGAGATTCACCATACACTAAGGAAAACATCAAATTACTAGCTTTAATCCACTCGCCAAGTGACCATAACCTTGCCAGAACAATAATACCCATAAAAAGGAGACCAACCAACTTATTAGAATAAGAATTAACAAAATGAGTGAAGGAAGCAAGAATTACCCTTGACAAGGGGCCTGTTGAAAACCCAAAACTCGAAAGTTGATGGGCTAGAGGAAGCGCCAATGAACCAACAACTCGAAAAACACTCCATTGCTAACGACCAACTTCTGCAATCAACCACCTCTCCACTCATGCACCAGACCACATGTTTTCCACTGCACATAAGCCAGGCTCACACCCAAACTAACTGAGAATACCACACAATTGGAAGCAAGCTCCATCAGACTCACACAAGGAGGAAGCATAACAAAATTTACCAAAGTAATACATGGACAGTCAAGGTCTATCTTTATGTCACTAGTGGCTTCCCTAAGTGATCCCCCTTGTGGCAAAGGCACAATCTTTTTCCTCCCTCTTTGATGTTGAGAACATGTTAATATGCTAGAATAAATGAATGAAGTGTCACTTACCATATTTGCTTCATGAAATGGGTTTGCATGCTTCTGCATGCAGGGGGCTAACCATGCCACCCCCTTCATAAATGATCAGCTCGTCGGTGGGATGGTGGGCTCACCCCCTAACCCTTCGGCCTTCCTTGTTTTCCACCCCTAATCGAGGATTTATTATTAATATTTTATATACAACATATTACTGTTATATTAAGAATTTGAATGAATTACACATCTCTCTTTATTACCTTTGATTTAATTGAATTTTTCTACTTTCAATTACTTCTTCTCTTTATGAATTGAAATATTTTATTATGATCAATGTGTGTGTAGATAGATAGATAGACACTTTCTCTCTCTATATACATATATATGAAATTGATATAAAATAAATTAATTGGTATTAACATTCAAATAATTTATTTAAATCTTGTATTGAACTATTTTTAAAAATGTATAAGAATTATACATTTTTAACACTTAAAAGTGAAAATATAAGATGCTTTTTACTTTTAATTACTTTCTCTTTTTGTAAAGTTGATATAAAATTATGTTATTTCATAAATATTTTCTTTATTGTTGAGAGTGAGAGTGAAATATTTTTACAATTCTTTCATACTGGGTTGTAATACCAACCAACCTAGATCCATCTTAACTTTAGATCTACCAAGAGCGGAGAGGGATCAAATCACTTTTCACTCTAAAAGAGGTTTCAACTAACCTAGATCCATCTTAACTTTAGATCTACCAAGAGTCCAGAGGGATCAAATCACTTTTCACTCTAAAAGAGGTTTACATCTCAAGAGCCAGAGTTAAGATGGATCTAGGTTAGTTTAATTATTAATTCTAATAATTATTATTATTATTAAATTTGTTTTATTTTATTTGAGTTATCATTGTTTTTCTTTCCCCTGAGATTATATTATTTGTGGAATTCTAAGATAGCATTCTCGAATCCATGTTTATAGTCATCAGATTCTTCAGATTCCAGTTCTATTTGAGTTAATAAAAACAATTCATGTTCTTCTTGGGTAAGAAAAACAGAACTATCTTCATTTGTTCCCATTAAATTAATCTGATTTTCCTCAACTTCTTCAGCTACACTTATATCTTCATCAGCATAATTTTCTTCAAATGGCGGCCTAATTTGTTGATCTGGACCTCTTTGATCTCTTTGTCTGATTTGTGGAGTGTTTCTTCTAGGGTTTGGATTTCGGTTCTATTGGACAGGTGGGTTCTCCCTAGGAACATTCCTATCATTTATATTTACTCTCTCCATCATTCTTTCCATAGTCCCTACTAAGGAATCAATTTTGGCTTCTGCTGCAGAAGTTGATGTTTCTTCTCTAAAAGTCACTTGTCTTTCAGTTCTCATCCTGGATATTTTAGCTTGTAAATTGGCCTCTACGCTCACATCATCTCTTTGCATTTCTTTTAGTGTTGGAGAATTTCTTTCCCTAACCTAGTAAGACATATCTGTATCAAAACCATCTGGGAACTCTATCAAGGCTAAATCCTGGGGTGGTTTAAGATTTACAGGTATTGCATTATAGGTATTGTTGAATCTAGCACAATAGTCTTGTACACTTTCACCTAACTCCCTTTTAATATTTTCATATTCTGATAAAATCTATAAAGGATTCATCTTGACTTCCCATCTATTAAGAAAGGTTTGGTGGAATGCAGGGAGATCATTTATACTATTTGCAGGCAAAGACTTAAACCATTTTCTGACTTCTCCTCCTAAACTTTGAGAAAACATTCTGATCTTAATAGTTTCGTCATCTACCTCTTGCAGGTCAAAACAATCATTCATTTTATCCACATGTTGTTGGGTTGTTAAAGGACCTAACCCATCAAATAGTGTGATCTTGGACTGATATTCTTGTGGCATATTAGCCAATGGGGCTAGTAACACCAAAGGAGAATACTTGGCAGCCATGATTGGTGGTGGTGGTGGAGGACCACTTGAAGGAAGTTGAACAGTGGATGAGGGAAGTTGAACAGTGGATGAGGTTCGACTAGTACTAGGTGGAAATTAGAGTAAAGGAATTTGAGCAACCTTATGTTGAAGGATGAAAGAAGGGGTAGGAATTATGGAGGCAGTAGGACTTGGTGACTGAATATGTGTAGGTTGAGATGTGAAGGAAGAGGCTGCTATGTTTAAGGGATTAAATCCTACTGAATTTTGGAGATAAGCATCATCGATTTCGGAGGTGAGATCTGTCACTAGATCTTGTAGAGTATCAAAATGTTGTAAAAGCTGAAGATTTGATTCAGTTTGTGAAGAAAGTTCTCTCACTGGGCTCTTTGGTAAGAATGATGGATCAAAGATAATATGATCTTTCCAATTCTCTGATTTAGTCCTGAATATGCCTTGTTCAAAATGTAAATCAAACTGGATATCCTGAAAGGTAACAAAGTTTTCAGGAAGTGAGTTGGCTCTGTGAAGAAATCTACTACTTTTCTGACTCTCAATTCTACGAGTTTTTCTTAATATCTTTTCAAGCTTGTCCACTATGGTAGGAAGATTTGGATTTGGATGGGATCTAGTAGAGATTCTCTTCGGAGCCAGTGTTCAAATCTAAAACACAGAAAAACTGAATATACAAAAATAGAAAAGAAACCAATCTTAGGAATAAACTTATCATACAAATCTTTTAACTAGGTACTCTGAATTCGAATGAAAGGATAAATTTTCAATAGTCTACCCAGTATGGTCGCCACTATGTTGTTGTTATGTGATTTTGAAGATTGGCAAGACAAAGTCAAAAAAGATACATCAAACCGCTTAGGAGTCTAGGATCTAGCCCTCCCAGACCTAGAGAGGGCTCCCTCTATATATTTAGGATTTAGCTTTATTTCCAATGCTTTATTGTGTTACGCTAAATAAAATGATGAAAGAAATTTATCACTTGATTGCTTGGTTGTTTGTTTGTTCAGTTGGGGTAGATCATATTTGAATCCTTTCCATTGGGCTATGAAGTCAAAGGCTGGGTGGTAACATCAATTTTCCAGAGCATTTACAAGGCAAGCTAACTATCTTTACTGGATCTAAAAGTAGAGTGAGAAATGAGATGACAGAAAAGTGATATCAATAATGATTAAAAATCAATTAAGTTTTTTTTAATCGTACATCAGAGGAAAACATTTAGATTCCAAACATGGATAGAAATAAGGTGTTCCAACAGCATATCTTAAACTAGAATTTATGCCTTACAATAATACTTAATGATGCACAAATGAATAAAACAAAGAAATATTCAGCACAAAAAGGAAGAGATCACCAGGTCAAAACATATCAAGTATCTTGCAAACGGTCCTTTTTATTGATGCTCCAGCTCAAAATTACAATTCTCCAAAGAGAAAAGATAGTTCAAATGACTTGGGTCCAACCCCTAATACTTCCAATGCATGACGTATTTAACAAAAACCTACAACGATTGCCTTATACACTTGGAATTTTGTTATTAATTACACAGAAATAAAATCGACTAGTGTAACCACGAAGTGGCCACGCTGAGAAAATTGGGACATCTGGTCCTCTTTTTTAGGGATGTTGTTTCTTGAGAAATCAATTTAACTATAGTGGCTCTGCTGACATGGTTGGTGCTGACTCAGATCTACATTGTCCCTTCAATCATCCTTGTCTCATTCTTCTTGATAATCACACAGGTCACTCCACGCTTCTTCATCTGGAATCTTGATCTTCATTAGCCTCCTGTATATTTCATCAGCTTCAGTGTATTTTGCAAAAGTTGGTTTGACTAAAAAAATACGTTTCAGCTCATGTTCAATGTAGATCTGATTGCTGATAGCTTCTAGCAATGCCTTTCATGTCATGTTGCATTTGATATTGGAAAGGTTTGCAAATTTTTTGGCTATGCCCTAGATTTTCTTGACATAGTCCTCTCTGGACATGATTTTGTCATTTATGACAAACAGAAAGGGGAGACCTTTCTAATTTAAAGGCTGAATTTTGTTGAAGAACCTGTTCACTGATAGCTCCAAATTTTGACATTTTTCTTCTAGTTGTACATTCAAGCTCTTCTTAGTCAACACCTCTTCACCTGAAGTATAGTCTCTATCATGTCTGCTAGTCCTAGTTCTTTGAGCTCATACATGTTTCTTGAATTTAGAAATTTGATTATTTCATTGGTTGTTGTTGGCATGTCTCCCAACTCTTCATTTGTAGCTGAAATAACTTCTCTAGCTTTCTCAACTAATTCTTTATGTTCAAAGATAATTTGGAAGTTGGGCCAAATTTCATTCATACCATTGATTATGTTATTCCAAATAACCTCCTTCACTCTTCCTAGAGTGTTCCCAATATATGATTCTTTCTTTGTTTTTTGCAACCTTTCAATCAAGGTCCTTTCCCTTTGCATCTCTACTGATTGGTCACTTTCAGTTCTCTTTATTTGGTCTTGGAGACCGCTGACTTTCATTTCTAATCTTTTAATCTCCTCAATCTAAATATTCATGCCCTCCATGGATATGGCTGGTTGTTTTGTACTGCTTCCTGTCCCTGTAACAACAGTTGTTGGTGTGGTTGTAGGAAGAGCTAAGAGAGGAAGAGCTTCCATATTAGTGTTGGCCATCTGTGCTGCCTTATCTTTCTCCTGTATCATTTTCTCCATCTCTGCTTCCATTTTTTTAATTTGGAGGGATTGTTCTATTATTAACTTCATCATTTCGGCCTTCTGTCTCTCTATTTCCTCTATCTCTTTGGTCAAGGGATCATGTGTTGTATGCAATTTTGAGCTGCTTCTTCAAAGCTTCTATATCCATCTCCTTTTTCTTGATTATTTCTTCTGTTTCTTTTACATCTGAAGGATCATGCCCAATCCTTACTACTAAGTCTTCCAAAGACTTAAGTCTACTGTCCTTTGACTGTGATGAAATCCTTTCCATCTTTAACTATGATTGAGCATTTGACAAAGCTACCTGCATTTTAAACAAGTTCATCGAAGTGCTGGTTAGAGTAGATGAAATCATTTCACTTGTTTGCTTGTGCATTTCCATCTGATCAACTGGATGAACACTCCTAGCATCAAACTCAAAAGTAGTTTGCTTGTAATCTGCTCGAGCTTTGGGCTCTGCTATCTGTGCTTCCAAAAATGCCTTGTGCATCTTGCCCTTTTCTGAATCAAAGGCCGAGAGAATTCTGCCTTGAGAAGTTGCACTTTGTTTCCAAAATTGAGCATAACTGTTCTTTTTCAATATCTCATTCCTAATTTTAATCTCCCTAAAGGTATCAAAGGTTGTCTCCTCCTTTTCTCTAGTCACATTTATAGATGAGGAAACTTGAAGAGGTTGATGCCTTTCTGAAATTGGAGTGGCAGGAAAAGGTTGCCCTCCAGTTGGGGATGAGTCTAGAATATCAATGAGATTAATTTCTGTTTGCTGCGGTAATTCCTTGCCTATGTCCATGCGCTTTTTGGGCTTTTTCCTCTATTTCAGTTTGAATTCCTTCATAGAAGTATCAATCCCTGGTGACTGATCTTTTCTAGGCCTTTTCCCTATTATTCCATGTTCTTGTTCTTTTCACTTTTCTGCTCTGTCTTCAATAGTCTGCCTTTCCTGTTGTCTTGGAGTCTGTGCACTGGAAAAAGAAATCACTTGTTCCTCAGCCTCTTGTAATGTGTCAGGCATCCACTCAATTTGGTTCATGTATTTTTCAATTTCAGGCCTTTAAGTGTGAATATAGGTTGTTGACTTGTTCTCCACCCTTTTCTTGGAGATGATGCCCCATGGGTCATAGGACCATGTAAAAATGTAGGTGAATTTCATTTCCTTCCGTCTCTTATCTACCTCTTCCCTTGCTACTCTGTTGTTACAAATGAAAGGACCAATCTAGGATTTGATCCTAAATTGTGACTTTTTCTTGGTTTCCACAAAATGCACTTCATCTGCATTGATCATTTGTCTAATGTTTTCAAGTGCAAAGATCCTCATGGGGAGGAACTTTGGCAGCTTATAAGGAGCCAGCTCACAGCCATATACTCTTAATTCAATGTAATTTTGGTACAAGTACCAATCACCTGTTCTTGTTTGGTCTGTCAACTATATAATCCTTCTAATTTCTTCACTGATTTTGGGTTCTGCAGTCCCCATCACTGGGTGAAGAAACATTTCTACAAATGTTTTGTAGTTGAAGTATTTTGGGTCCTTCATCACTAATGTTGTCCAGAAAATAACAGATTTGGGTTCACCCTCCTCAGTCAACTTGCTCATTGAAAATTGGAACCTGTCTGCCTAAAAATAAACAAACATATATACCAAAACTAAGGAGTATTCAAAGAATTCCTATATGAAGAAATTGACAAACTACTCATGGATGGCATCTGCTAGAAATTGACTGAAATTGAAAAGGACAGAGGGCTTGGATTCTGTTGATAAAATAGATAGAAAACATATTATAGCTTCATCAAGCCACTGATTCGAATAATAGCCAAGTAAATAAGAAAGAATAGTGACAATGTGTCCGGTTCTGTGAGGGAAAACAGAGGAGGAATAAGGAGGATTCTTGTTTGGCAGAGGTGTTTGCTCAGTCATGAAGAGTTCTAAGGTTTTAGCTCTCCTAGATAAGTCTAGTTTTGATACATTTCATTGAGAATCTCGTGGGAAAAGGGAGTAGTTCCTTCAATAACAGGAGCCTGCATCATTTGCATAATAGACTTGGAATCAATGGTAAACAATATATGTCATGTTGGGTCCATCACTGCCCTTTGCTTTGGATTGTAACATGAGTGCCATTTCTTGATCAATTCTGGGCAATTGTGGGTTTTAGGGAAGATATAGAAAGGTAAATTAGTGTCCCAGAGGGCTATGTGATCTACTTCATCCACAAATTTATCCTCCCACCCACTGTATTTGTCAAATAAATCAAACTCTGGGAGTTTTTCATGTATCTTAAAATCCCTGTTTGTCAGTGGTATGTGATCCAAATCCAATGGTGGATGGACCATTGGGTTAAATACCTCTTGTTCTTTCTTCTTGGGTGACATGGCTGTCTTCTGTAAAAACCTTTCAACATGGAACTGTGTTGAATTTGAACTAGACTTGCAATGAGAAGAAATGGGAATTCATTGAGGGAGAAAGAAAAGGGATGAATTGGAAGTGGGATTCAAGAAGGGGAATGCTCTGTAATTGTAGAAAAATGGAGCTCTTTGCGACTGTAATGTTGTTTCAGTATGTTTACTGTGTGCTCTGCGTATGCATGAATGGAATTGAATCGTACCTATAAACAACAAGATCACATAAGAATTTGTAAATGGATATGAGATGGCACATTTGTAGATTTTTGAGGTGTTTGTCATTGGCTTCGATCGACTTGGCATGGGTCTGTTGGCTAATGGTCCAACCAACTGACTGCACAACGGCGGGAATGGAGGTGATAGGTGGATGGGACGGGATGGTGTCGTGAGGTGGCGGGAGTGAGAAATGGTCACAATGAGAGAGTGGTTTAGTTAAAGGCATAAACCGTTTTTCAGGTGGCCCTGAGAATGGTAAGCAATATGAGAGGGGGGGTGCGAAATTCATTGAAAACTCGAACCTGTCTGCCTAAAAATAAACAAACATATATACCAAAACTGAGGAGTATTCAAAGAATTCCTATGAAGAAATTAACAAACTTCTCATGGATGACATCTGCTAGAAATTGACTGAAATTGAAAAGGACAGAGGGCTTGGATTCTATTGATAAAATAGATAGAAAACCTATTATAGCTTCATCAAGCCACTGATCTAAATAATAGCCAAATAAATAAGAAAGAATAGTGACAATGTGTCTGGTTCTTTGAGGGAAAACAGAGGAGGAATAAGGAGGATTCTTGTTTGGCAGAGGTGTTTGCTTAGTCATGAAGAGTTCTAAGGTTTTAGCTCTCTTAGAAAAATCTAGTTTCTGATACATTTCATTGAGAATCTCATGGGAAAAGGGAGTAGTTCCTTTAATAACAGTAGCCTGCATCATTTGCATAATAGACTTGGCATCAATGGTAAACAATATATGTCATGTTGGGGCCATCACTGCTCTTTGCTTTGGATTGTAGCATGAGTGGCATTTCTTGATCAATTCTGGGCAATTGTGGGTTTTAGGGAAGATATAGAAAGGTAAATTAGTGTCCCAAAGGCCTATGTCATCTACTTCATCCACAAATTTATCCTCCCACCCACTGTATTTGTCAAATAAATCAAACTCTAAGAGTTTTTCATGTATCTTAAAATCCCTGTCTGCCAGTGGTATGCGATCCAAATCCAATGGTGGATGGACCATTGGGTTAAATACCTCCTATTATTTCTTCTTGAGTGCCATGGCTGTCTTCTGTAAAAACCTTTGAAAACAGAACTATGTTGAATTTGAAGTAGACCTGCAACAGAAAGGGGATGAGAAGAAATGGGAATTCAGTGAGGGAGAAAGAAAAAGGATGAATTGGAAGTGGGATTCAAGAAGGGGAATGCTCTGTAATCGCAGAAAAATGGAGCTCTCTACGACTATAATGTTGTTTCATTATGTTTATTGTGTGCTCTGTGTATGCATTAATGGAATTCACTTGTACCTATAAACAACGAGATCACATAAGAATTTGTAAATGGATATGAGATGGTGCATTTGTAGATTTTTGAGGTGTTTGTCGTTGGCTTAGATTGACTTTGCGTGGGTCTATTGGCTAACAGTCCAACCAATTGAATGCACAATGACGGGAATGGAGGTGATAGGCGAATGGGACGGGATGGTGTCGTGAGGTGGCGGGAGTGAGAAATGGTCACAACGAGAGAATGATTTAGTTAAAGGCATAAACTGTTTTTCGGGTGGCCCTGGGAGTGGTAAGCGGTATGAGAGGGGGGTGCGAAATCCTGAGAGTGTGACACATCAGTGGATTGAAACAACTGATTCCCTCCCCCTGGATTAACTTTCGGAGGGTAAGGGGGGGCCAGAAACACATATTGATCATCGATCGTATGGAGTGAGCAGAGATTAGGTGAGAGCTGGGTTGGGTAAGGTTGGATGTGACGAGTAAGTGATTGGTGGGGTAGGGGAATATATAGGGGGGTGAACTATAGGATTTAGGGGTATAGAATAAGATTGGGAAAAATAACAAAAACCCCTTCCCTTTTAAATTTCTTTTCTTGACCTTAGGAAAAAAACATTGAAATGTGTCACCACACTTTAAAAGAATTTTTCAGGTCTTTTTACCTTTTCAATTTTCTCAACCTACCTACCCTTTATTCTTCTAATCTAACAATTTTCTTTTTTGCATTTGCAGGGCGCATTTGGACTTGCAGACCCTTTCATTTTTTCTTTCATTTCTTACCTACTCTATCACTTATTTCTCCCATTGGTCTAGATTAAATAGTTGAACCAATTTTATTTCTACCTAGCTACTAACTTTCCAAGATTAAACTGTTTGGAAGATCTTTATTTTCTACCCTATCAATAGAAATTGAAATTTTTTCAATCATGCTTAGACTGTATGATTTGAACAACATTTGGGGTTTTCTTTTTCTTCTTATTTTTTCTCTTTTGATTTTTTTTCTCTTTTTTTATTTTTATATACCCTCTTTTCTTTTTTTTTTTGTGAAATCAATTGAATATTGGAATCTATGAACAATTTGAAATATGCAAACTGTGAAATATTCAATCACCTTGAGATCCTATAAATCATAGGACCCTAACATATT
Organism: Pinus tabuliformis; assembly: GCA_031772625.1. Classification (NCBI taxonomy): domain Eukaryota; kingdom Viridiplantae; phylum Streptophyta; class Pinopsida; order Pinales; family Pinaceae; genus Pinus; species Pinus tabuliformis. Next base: position 320,040,709 of record CM062811.1, read on the forward strand.
CTATGGAAGGACGTGCTAAAAGATCAAGGAGTATGAAGGAAGGTATGACAAAGGTTTGTCAAAAATTACAGGTACGTCTCTATTATAAAGTTATGTTATTCGCTTTGTCAAATCCTATCTACACTACTAACACTCATCTTGTTTAACTCTCTTGAATCGTAAAAGATTCTTGTTTGAGGTAATTCATCATCCGATGAATCGACCACCCTATTCATCTCTAAACTGTTTGAATGAAAAGAACCTTGAAAGTTTCTCTGGAAACCCTACCCTAAGGGCATATTGATAGGATGCCAATCCCTAAACCTTCTTAAGGATACTAATGATAAAAATTGCTACATTAATTGACATAAATTGATGATATTCAAGTTTTTTATATGATCATGGAAGCTCTAACCTATTAAGGTTGAAATCTTAAACCCTTTAAGTTCTAATAGAATAAGGATTTTTTTTGACAATGAATCAAAACCCTAAGTTTTGGTTAGGTCTACAAGCAAGATATGTTCCATGAGGAGTCCTAGGAATGAAACCCTAGGTACATGTTTCTTTTCCTAGCTTAGTCTTGGTCAATGCATTGCCTAACTATATAATGTTTCTATACATGATGGCTATCTCCTAGAAATATGTGTTGATCGAAGTTTCTAAAGATTATGGGATCTAGGGTTTGATAGTCAAGCCCTAGACAAAGTTTAAAAATTCTAGGATGATGATTGAAATCTAGAGTTTATAACTAAATCCTAGTAGTGATTAAATTCTCTAGCATGTGTATTCATCTGAATCTATAAATTGTGCGCTAAGAATTTATAGGTAGAAAATATAGGGTTTACCTCAAACCCTAGTAAGAAACTCTTTATATATGTTGATAATTGATTGGAAATCTAGGGTTTACCGAAAACTCTAGTAGATAGTCTATCATATGGTTTCTCAAGTTATCTAATCATGATTGAATTGTTGATATGACTTAGGGTTTGTATCAAACCTGGTCTAGATGATTGAATTAACTAAGAGTGTAATCTCTTGCTGACTATGAAAATTATAAATGCTTCTGCTACTATAAAGTTTTTGTTATGACCAATTCATGCTTCTACCAAATTGGTTTGTACTTGTTATCTAAGTGGTGTAGGTACATCA